>CM059220.1:5827672-6237672 GCA_030347435.1 Clarias fuscus | reverse complement strand
TAAGTTTCCAGAAACCAGCAGGTCCTGCCTCAGTCTTCTTGCAGTTCGTTCAGTCTGTTCTCTGATCTCAGCAGCTTTTGGGCCTCGAGGTGAACGGACATGCTTGACCTCACGATCTAACATTCACATTCTGCATAATATATGATGGGAGCATCACAGCGGGAGGAAGAGTGGAACAGAATACAGGAGTACAAGGGGGGCTCTGAAAGTTTTTCAAGCATTTTCAAGAGCTGTAACCGTTCTGTAGAGACGGGAACTGTATAGTGTCCAGGAAGTTATGAAGAGCTTCTGTATGACAGCAACGTGAAAGATTAAACACTGTTCTTGTGAAATCTGGAGTGCTACCACAGCTAAATGATTCAGTTCGTTCACTGACGCTATGTGTAAATGTCCCTCTATATAGAGCAACAAACCTCTCATTTTTAAGTGTTGCGAGGGTTTTGTTATTAAGGCTGTAGCATAAATCACTACAAGAAGCCAGATTATACGCACATCTCTAAATACAGTACATCAATCAGCATTATATATTTTAATCATAAATGGGAACCTATTATGCAAACTCTTTAGTCATTTTTATAAATTCAGTCTGCATGAACGCACAAAATACATTCCAATACACATGCAAAATGCATTCCCTGCTGTTTGTCCTTTTTCCATTTTTGCCGTGGCTTACACAAAGGCAAATCAGATTTTTTTTTTTTTTCCTATTATGACCTCATATACCAAAAGACCCACCTCCAGCTCAACGCTAAGCTTAGCCCAGTTCTGCTCAACTCCGCTCTGCCAGTCTCTGGCTGTGTTTTTTAATTGCCAACAGTAATTAACACTAGGCTAGCATGTAGTAGCTAAATGCTAACCTAATCTTCTTTAGCTTTTAAGAAGGGCTAGGTTAATCATTAGTGCCTAGCAGTTAGCAGCTAACTGTTAAAGGCTAACCTAGTAAGCGTCAGCACTCACGACATGCTAGGTTAACTCTTAGCCGTTACCAGCCTTCTTTCAGCTCCTTGTTGTGTTTTAATTTTTATGTTGCTAAATATTTAGGATGTCATTGTGAAGTAACATGCTTAAATAGATTTGAAATGCAGGTGGGAAAAGCCTGAAAATGGGTGGGGAATGCTTGATAAGGCGCTAATCATGTACTCTGATTGGCTAGGACAATGCACTTCAATTCATTTAAAACTACAGACACTAAAACAGTGTGTTGGGGAATAGAGTGAAGCAGAATGAAAATTATGCCCCAATGCCAGAACACATGGTCTCAGTTGGATTTCAGCTGGAAAATTAACAGACACGTTATAAACTTGTTTAACAAAGAAAGAGTACAATATGTGACCTGCAAATTGGGTCAGGTGACAGGAGACTCGGTTCTTGCTTGGGATTGGCTCCAATAAGGGACCGGCTTTGAAGCTTTGACCTCTTATTTGTTCCTGTATTTTGTCTGAGCCCTTTGATGAAAGGAGATAAGATGAGAAAGGCTTTCATCTGATATTAATCTGAATTTTTTTTTTTTCTGTCTCTTGGGTATGTGTAGGTAGATACAGATAGAGAAATACTAATGTTCAAAGGTACGAAGAGTTCATGTAATGCCAACTCTTGTAATATATTATTCTCCAAGAATAAATTAATGCCTTTTTGTAAAGAAGAGGATCACAGTCTGTACTATAGAACCAGACTCATATAGTGATTAACCATTAAAATCAGCCCATACTGTATGGCTCTAGAAGGACACAGTAGGAAAGCATTTGCCTTGTCTTAGAGAGATTGCAAGTTCAAAATCTAGACGGTCTCAGTGGAACCCAAGGGAGTATAATAGGACCTGCTGTCTGAGTGGGAATGATGCCATTACTCTGTCCCATAGATCATAACAACAGTAGCCAATCGTGGGCGTCTGTGAGCTCATGTATACGAAGGAGGGCAGCTGTCATGGAATAATGAAGAAATAACGAGGTGCAGGGAATTTGCAGAGGCCCGACTGAAGGAAAAGTAGGTAAAATCTATATTTAAGAAGTCAGTGAAGTCAGTTCAGTTCTTTAAATCACATCCAGAAATTCCGATCATCTTCAGAAAGTTTATCTTCAGTTGAGGAAGCCACACACGTTGCCACATAGCATGTAGCATGATTAATGAAATTTTCCATTTCTTTTTTCCTGATAGTCGGAAATGTGTTATCAATGCTACTGTCAATGTATAAAACCAGAACGGTGTCTTGTTTGCAGGTGTTTGAAATTTGTGAAGTCAGTGTAAACAAGTACCTTGGTTGGTTGTTTTAGACATATCCATTTCAAAATTCTCCATCCTTTTGAGCTTGGGCAGAGAGTAACGTTATCCATGCCAGTAAAACAATCACTAAATTGAATGGATCTACTGTACATTATTAAAGCTACTGTATATCAGCATCCTGGAAATGACCTGCTGTTTAGTGATAGATAGATAGATAGATAGATAGATAATGTAGTAGGATTATGTTATATATAATTATATTAGAATATAGTATGTAAATTAGACAATATAATTATATTAGAATATTTAAGAACGATACACATTATATGATATCTAGATAATGTAACGTATACACTGCATACGTATGTTCCAGAACTTGTGAAGTGCATTATATATTACTAGAGAATAGAGTTTGTAGAAATAGTTAACAGGTTAAAGCTTAATAGTATTTTTTTCAGGTTGAAGTCCACATATATGTCTGTTGTAAGGTTGAGCATCATTCGACAAACCTAACGTGACCCGGTAAGTTCTAATCCATAACGTCGCTTTTATTTAACATTATTTCATTCCCAAGCCTTTGAAATATACATCAGCATTAAGGTCATCCACAACCTGTGATGTGCGAGGTGTAATAGCAATTTAATACAGACCAGCGGTGAATCTGAATCAGCATCGGACACAGCGTCGGCCTTTCTAATCTTTCTCCAACACACACTCCTTTATAAGTCACATTTATAAACTAAGCAGTTCTTAATGTGCAGTCGAGTAGAAGACTGGAAGTGTCCTGACCTCGATTTCTCCACTTGGGTATAAATATTATTTTCCATGTTTTAATCCTGAAGAGTATTTGAATGAATGCCAGAAGTTGTAGACAGTCTGAACCATGTCATAAGTTATGATGCGTTACATTGATTTTGCCACAGAGCACAGAGAAGCACACAGAGCGTTTAGCCTCAGATCTCTGTTCTACTGTGAGAAAATTTTCCTTCATATTAAATTCAACCTTCCGTTCCTTTCTCTCTCAGGCTGACGCTGCTTTCTCCAGTGTGCTTCTGTCGGTTAAAAGGCAATCAAACAATCTAATCATAGCCCGAGTTGATCCATAAAGTGGATCCATTAAGTAAATATTATGGAAAGCTGCAATTAGTTTGGCATAAACACGAATGTGATTTAGTATTAGACATTGTATTTTATTAGAAATGATATTGGAAAATGGAAAAACAGTATTCATTTAAGTATTTATTGACTATCATCCTGTCTGGCAAAAAATCTATAAATAAAGTCACATACTGTACCTTACTGCCTTTACCTCTGATTACGGTGCGCATTCACCATGGCTTTGTACAATGTTACCTAATACCTGTCTGTCCTTCCAGATTCTAATAATGCGTCAGAAAGTTCCTTGCCTAATTCCAGTCCATTCAACAGTTAACTTTGTAATTCTGTCGCCTGATGTGAGCCTAATACTGTGACCCGGCTGAAAGAGTGTATCTTTTTCGCTACCATGGGATACTGTATGTCTTTTGATGTCATTATTTAAGAAATAAGAAGCATCAGTTAGGATTAAAAGAATCGTTCACAAATTAATCACTGCAGCAATGATCTAAAACGAGCCTTTTAAGCATTTGCTTATTTATATACAAATGCTGACTCTCGGGCCAGGTGGTGTGTAACAGTGTGTATTTCACGCCTATTTCTTTTCCCTTGTCCAGTCTTTCACTGCAAAAAAATCTCTAATATTGCAGTGAACCACTTTCTGTGAATGATCACTACATCTATGCCAAATCTATTTTTACTTCATTCAAGCTAGTTTTATTGGCAGATTTTTTTTTTTTTTCATTTTAAGCTTCCCCCCTCCCCACCCTATTTAATTATCATCTCTCTCTCTCTCTCTCTGTCTTTCTTCCTGCCTGTGTATTGCTGTCAAGAATGGCCACTGCTTTATTTGACATGGAACTTCATGTTCCCTCATTTCCAGCATCCTGACTCGACCTTTCTTCCTCCCTGCAGGTGGCTGTTTATGTATGCCAGAAGTTATGAGCGATCGCTATTCCGGTGTGCAGCAGCTCCGCTTCCTCACTACTCAGGGGTGGCTGAGCGTGTTTTGCCTGCAGTGACTGCGAGGCCGTTTGACATTTATTATGAAACAAAAATTTATATACCTTAAGTCTGTTCTCAGTCTGTCAGGGTGGGGAAAGATCTAATAGGAGCAAATTTTGAAAGATCTAATTTTCTACTAGATTGCATGTCCTGGTAAATCCTGACATTGAACAATATGATGTTCCTCACCTACCTGAATCAGTGTGTGTTCTGGTAACTGGCCAACTCCATAAAAATATCTGCGTCATGTCTCATCATGGTCCCGTTCATAGTGCGGTTGTGTTTAGGGTACTGTATGTGTTGTTGTTGTTGTTGTTGTTGTTTTGTATTTTGCCACTTTCTGTATACCTTCTTTGACTCTGTGTACCTTGCTTTCACTGTTTAATATTCACACAAATATTTTGCGACAGCAGATTGCCTGAGCAACACACGTTAACCTCATGTTAGTCACAGGTGGTACATTTTAAATACAAATCAGGCATCACTGAGTGTTGTGTTTCCACCTAATATTGTAGCAAGTATAAATTTGAAAATACATTGAATTGTTTTAGCAAAGAGCAGTAAGATGATGATGTTTCTAGCGTGAGTGTAACCTCTCGGAAAATGAACAAGTGCACTGACTATACGAGGAAAAGGTTAATGAGGTGCAGGTGAACCTGAGCAACATTTTAATTTGCCATTGTTGCACTTTTCATTTAGGATTAGATTAGATTAAATTAGATTAGATTTAACTTTTTCACTGTATTGCAAAGTACCTGTACAAAGCCATTGACATGCAGATTTAATTGAATTACCATATGAGTTTTGGCTAAGAATATAATAATAATAAGAAAAAAAAAACGAAAAAAACGTTTGAAAATTATTCGTTCATTGATGCTCCTTAAGAGTAGTAAAATAAAAACATTTTAAACATGGTTTATTTGTTAGTTTGCTTGTTTGTTTATTTTTGCAAAATAAAAATAAAAATGCAAAAAAAAAAAGCATTTACAGTACATTTAGTTAATTAGTTAGTTAGTTTTTGTTCTTTTCATTGCTCTTTAAGATTGGTACAATAAAAACACTAATCTAAAGATTACATATTCATGTATCTATTTACTTGGATCCATTTGAATAAATATTCATATAATATAAATTGTAATGAAAAGATTATATAAAAAATAAAGATGCACTAGAGATGGGGGGAAAATCTATTGTTATGTATCATGATTCTTTTGTGCGACAATCCATATACTGTATCACTACACTGATATATATATATATAATATATATATATATATGTTTTATTTATATATGTTTGCATTTTATGTTGTGTTACAGTATGTTGCTATTTCTCTATAATCCCACAGGTGGCAGTCTCTAAATTGTTGACACAGCATTAGGTTTATTAGGAGCAAGTGATTTGCTGAGTTTGTGTAGAATTGTAAGAAAATCTTAAAAAAAAAAAATTATAATACAGTCAGGATGTTAATGAAATCGTGATACATACAGTCTCTCAATACAAATCGAATCGGCACCTGATAATATCATATTTGGTGGTCACTGGTGATTCGCACACTATTATCTGAAATGTAAATGTAAAAGTACGTTTTACTGCTTATATTTAAGGGACTGTTTGAGTAACAATTTTTGGCACATTTTAGTGAATGCATTTTTTTCTGATGTTAAATTATTTTTTTCCCCCCAAACTATGAATCTTAAAAAGCTTGGCATTTTGTTTAACATGTACCAGAAATCCAAAACTAAGAAATAAATGAAAGAGACATAACATACACTTCTCTCCTTGTATCTAGTCACATTTAGCTTGTATGTCTTATTATGAGATTGCAGTGAACCACATCTAAAAACGAAAGAGATTACATTAGTACTTTTAATTTTAATATTTTGTTCGGAGTTCTTGCGGTGGCTTATCCTGTTGAGGTTAACGCCCATTAGGATTACACTGGGGTAAAATGGAAAGTTTCAAAGCGTTCTTTGACAACAGTGTTATTTCATTATTTTTCCATCGTGATAGTGGAAGGTGCTGATAGTGCTGTTCAATGATCGTCTTTCTAAATGTCTGAACACTTATTGTTTCTCTCTGTCAGCTTCGTCCTCAGAATATGCCCAGGCATCACCATGAATCTGACACTGAGCTCCAAGCCTGGATTCTTCCTCACCAACAGCTCTCCTGGAATGAGAGATTATCCTGGCATCGCCGTCATTCCTCAAGACTTGTTGCCGGAGGGTGACACTCATCAAGCCAATGTCTCCCTTCTCACACGGGGGGCCAACTTGACCAGCTCCCTAAATGCCACTGTCACACCCACTGTGGTGTACGATCCCCTCGGTGGACACTCTGTCTGGCAGGTCATCATCATTGTACTACTGACAGGGTCTTTATCCCTGGTCACAATTATTGGAAACGTCTTGGTAGTAGTGTCGTTCAAAGTTAACAAACAGCTGAAGACAGTAAATAACTATTATCTGCTCAGCCTGGCTTTTGCCGACCTCATCATTGGCATATTGTCAATGAATCTCTACACTACTTACATCATCATGGGCAGGTGGTCACTTGGAAACTGGGCGTGTGACTTGTGGCTGGCTATTGATTATGTGGCAAGCAATGCCTCGGTTATGAACTTGCTGGTAATCAGCTTTGACAGATACTTCTCGGTCACAAGGCCACTCACTTACAGAGCGAAACGGACGACTAAAAGAGCAATGACTATGATTGGTCTTGCCTGGTTTATTTCCTTTGTGCTCTGGGCGCCTGCCATCCTGTTCTGGCAGTACTTTGTAGGCAAACGGACAGTACCTCCGGGAGAGTGCTACATCCAGTTCCTCTCGGAACCGATCATCACGTTCTGCACTGCGATCGCAGCCTTCTACCTGCCCGTGACCATCATGACGGTCCTATACTGGCGGATATATAAAGAGACAGAGAACCGATCCAAGGACCTGGCAGGGTTGAAGGGCTCAGGGAGCCAGGTCAAGCAGAGCAGCGAAGAGGAATCTGCCGCGATGATGCCGTCGAGAGACAGCTCTTACAGTGGTGTCAACTACAGCCTAAACCAGCCTGTTCAAAAGGACTCTGAGAAAAAGAAAGGAAATAGTTACCGCTTCTGGCTGCTGGGCCGTAGTGGGCAAAAGGTTTGTAGCCCTGGTGACCAGGAACACAGCAGTAGTGATAGCTGGAATAACAATGATGGTGGAGCATCGATCGACCAGTCAGATGAAGAACAGGATGAAGAAGGCGCCAATGCAAGGGCCATTTACTCCATTGCGGTGGACATACCCGAAACGAGGACAGACGGCAACTCCGGGACGACCAAACAAGGACAACTAAAGCCTGAAAACCTCGCTGCAGAAAGACCTTCTAGGAAAGGCTCTTCCAAATCCCCCAACCTGTCCCTGCCCTCTGTGGACAACCCCAAGCCTTGCGGGAGCTCTTCTGCCTCAAAATCACCTTCAGTACCTCCGTCCTTCAAGGATGAAACTATGACGAAGGATTTGGTCTCGACGGCCAAGACGCAAGCCAACAAGCGCAAGAAGGTATCACTCGTCAAAGAGAAAAAGGCAGCACAG
The DNA here is from genome assembly GCA_030347435.1 of Clarias fuscus. Lineage (NCBI taxonomy): Eukaryota > Metazoa > Chordata > Actinopteri > Siluriformes > Clariidae > Clarias > Clarias fuscus. The sequence continues at coordinate 6,229,788 of CM059220.1, read as the reverse complement.
ACATTAAGTGCCATCCTCCTTGCCTTCATCATCACATGGACTCCATATAACATCATGGTCCTTGTAAATACATTTTGTAATGACTGTATCCCTGTGGGTCTGTGGGCTCTGGGATATTGGCTGTGCTACGTAAATAGTACAGTGAACCCTATGTGCTATGCACTGTGCAACAAAAACTTCCGCATCACCTTCAAAATGATCCTGCTGTGCCAGTGGGATAGACAGAAACAGAATAAGCCTCACCTGCAACAGAATCCAGCAGTAGTGGCCTACAGGAAGAAGGAACTAATGTAGAGGAATGTAAATTATCAGATTTCATAGCGTAGACTGTTATGAACTCCTGGGCTGACCCTTTATCGGTTCTGCTGTTTAGATTTTTGCATCAGTAAAGCTTACACACCGTTTGCAAGAGTACCCTGTTAGAACATGTTTCATTAACAGTGGGGTTCTTCACGTCCTGAAAAGGTCGCACTTAAAACCCACTTCATGAAGGACAAACCCCTTGTCCCTTACCCCTGTTCCGTGGTTCGTGCTAGAACTGTTAAGGGTTCCCCCAGAGGGACAAGCCCGTGAACCCTTAAGCGTTCTAGAGTTTCGCTTTGTTTTAACTGTCTGTATTGCCTTATGTGTTTGTCGAAAGGGCTGTTGAAGTACATAGCTAGAAAAGAGGTTTCCTCAAGGGTCCCTTAGTAGATATGGTGTAGTAGTCTAGGATTCTACAAGACCAAGTGATGAAAGAATAAATTGTCGGATTAGCCCGAGATGATTAAACCAGATAACCTTACTGGGATACCTTATGGAACCTTTTTTCTTGGATTGATTAGTGCCTCTATTCAAACTATGTGTTGAAGGTCATGTGAGGAAAGGTTACACAGCCTTTTATTGTACCCGCACACCAAGCGAGAGGTGAGTCGACTTTCTTATTTTTTTCTTTTTCTTTTTTTTTCTTCTTTTTTTTTTTTTTAAATGTAACTTTGGTGTAAATGTTTAAAAGACTAATCCTTTCTGCACTGTACACTGTTTTGTTTCTGATATATTTGGCTGTTTCACTGACGAATGTTCTTCGGATAGTCTTTGCTTCTGAAAGGGGTTCGACGTGGAATCCTGTCTGATAAAGAAACGACGTTTTTGGGAGGGGTTCTTTAAAACCTTTCCTAAGAGGGTACTAGGTTTAACGTTTTATTTCAATTCTTTTTCTAAGTGTGTACGTGGTAGTTAGAGTGTATTGGTCTCTGTTGTGTTTTTATCCAAGATGCAGTGTTTTCCACACAGAAAATGTTGTACGAAGCTGCTTATATATGAATTGTTTGAGGTGGTATTTATCAGATTTTAGACGAGTAAGTGCTTCTGTAGACGTCCTCATCATGCTGTTCATTCTGTACAAATCATTTTATATTTTTCAAAACGTTTGGACTCTTTTAAAGTGTATTTTGGGGAGTTTTGCAATAAAGACAAAATTAAGTGTTTTTTTTTTTTTTTTTGTTAGGGGAAAAAAACAAAAAACTATTTGAAATTTTATATAACTTTTTTTTGACAGACATACAGTAGGCACATTTTCTAGGGCTGTATTCCCAAAGAATCCTAAGACTGAAAGTAACGCCACATTGATTAATGAATAATTCATCCTAATTCATCATTTAGCCTGCTTTTTATTTTCTGTCACTAAATAAATCACAAAGCATTTTAGCTTTCTGAAAAAAAAAAAGTAGTTCAGAGGTGATATATAACTGAATCATCGATGATGGTGTTCATGTGTTTTATTTATCTCATAAGGAACAGGTTTAAAAAAGGCACCATGTGAATTCTGGGGGTATTTCAATAATTGTGGAGCTGATAGGAACAGCCTCCTTACCCATTACATATTGCACTACTGCCGGAGATCAAAGGTTCCACAATTCTCCGCTACTTGGTCAGAGGAAGACTGCAAATATAATGTAATTCACAAGCCAGACAATGAACGCTCTTTTCCGACTGCTATTAAAACCTCACTAATTGCTATTGATGACGTAATTATTATTTTTTTGTATCTGAATATCAACAGTGATGTTCAGTGGTTGGCTGATGTAGATGTATTCAGGGTAAACTAAAACAGAAACCAGCTGCACAATGTCGTAATTTAGTTTCATAAATAATCATAATCTTTATCAAATGTTTTTGTTTTTGGAAATACATTTTTTTTTAATGCACAAATGAGGTGCAGATGTTAAGAACCTATAGGCCTTCGAGTACATGAGTACATTACTACTGGAGGGATGCATGGATAAATGGATGGAGTTCATTATTAATTGTGCAAATTGATGATCTAATTAATTGCACACACAAATCCTGACATCAGTGCACATCCACAGGTAGCAGACCATTATGGGAGCATTTACTGTATGTTTGTTATTATTATTATTATTATTATTATTATTATTATTATGTATAAGAACATATTACACAGATTCCTACTGCATCAGCCAATCACTGTTGATATTCATTAATGAGCCATGCTGACATATTTTCCTTTTTGTTCAGTAATTTCTTACATAAAGTTCCCTATACTGTGTGTGACGGTCTGAAGAATATTAATGCGTCTCCCCGCAAAGGAACGTTGGTTAGTGGTTAGACGTTGAATGAAGTAAGTTCCACCCAACAGTTTTATACATTAAGTAAGTTTGAAACTCCTTTTTTTGGCCATTTAGGAGTAAACCTTATGGGTTAACTAAGATCATTTGTGAATATGAGCCCCTTAGACTAATGCGATGATCAATGCTTCCCTCTAGTGGTTGCATGCGAAAAAACTCTTTGTGTGTGTTAGGCAAAGCTGAATGATAATATAGAACAGTAGGTTCTTATCTGTATACTCACTCACTCATCATCTATACCGCTTAATCCTGTATTCAGGGTCACGGGGGATGATAGGAGACTTGGGCACATGTCTATTATTATTATTATTATTATTATTATTATTATATAGCATTTTATCTTACAATTTAGAACACTGGGTAAAATTTCTAAATTAAATCCATCATCCCTTTAAGAGAAAAAAAAATTAAACTAGCCTCTCCATCTTTTGTTTTGTCTCTGTTATTTTGTGTCACTAAAATACGAAACGAACTTGATTTTACAATATATCTATAATAACATGTCCTGTTGTATAATACTTTTGAATGATATTTATGTACAGTTATGTACATAAGAAGACAAGTACTGAAGAAGTTATTTTTATTGTATTTAAAATGTTTTAACGTGGATTTAAAAAAAAACGTAATGTTTCTGTAAGCAGACTCATAGAGACTAGAATTTTCAAATTCTTCTATTATTATTTGTTATAATACATCTATTTTTATCAGCATCATGCTTTTCTCTTATTAGAGTTTATTTAATGACTGTGTGTATGTATGTGTGCAAATTTAGTTGCCTATTTAGATTTATTTTGGGGGCAGTGACTAAAGTTCTGAATACATGAATAAGATAATCTTTCTCTCAGACAGTTTTGATCAGGTCCGTAAAAAAAAAAAGAAGAAAAAAAAAGGGTTGATGTCTTATACAATCAAGTGCAAATATTTGCATCCCCTTAGAAGTCAATGAAAAAAAAACAAAGAGTTTTTTGTTTATAATTATAACACATTTACTGTAGTTTGAGATGCTAACGGACATTTCTTTACTTCTTTATTATAGAAATAACCTAAATATGCTGTATGTTAATGTATTGGAAGTAACATTTTGAGTGGGCTAGAAATATTTTCTAATAGCTTTCATGTCATTTTCAGATGAATAGATTAATTGTCCTACACTTAATAAAGTGATGATATAATTATAACAATAATTAATTATATAATTGTTTTTTTTATGCTGACTTTATAGTCACTATTTTATAGTGAATACAAAAAGGGGACACAAATAGATATACCAATTTTTTTTAATCAAACAATCAGTTACTGAAAATAACTTTTGAACAATTCAACTGATACTGAAAAACTTTCAAACTGGAAAAAAAGAAAAAAGTGCAAAAACTTGCATTTTTGCCCTAAATTGTAATTAGACAAGAATCTAAAAAAAAAAGGGATAAAGATTAAAGCAGCATCTGCTTTTAAATAGCTTTTAAAAACATTCCATAAATTGATGCCTGAGAAATTATTTCTATTTATTTATCTATCTATGAAAATAAAAATTTGAAAATTAGTACATAATACTTAGGAATATTCCTCATCTTAAATAATTCTATTCACAATAGGATATAAATATGACAAATTGAATTATGATAGTTTTTTGAAATTGTAAAAATCTTCTGGGGTAGGGTGGGGGTGGATACTTTTGCACTTGAATGTATGCATCTGTAAACTGAGAGTTACTGTATTAAAGGATGTGAATTAAAATGGATCAGTAAATTTCGGTCCTTTTGAACCATGTCAGATGAATGTGTTTTCATGCCACTGTATGTTTCAGAAATTGAATATAATTTTTTTTCAGCCATCACTCGACAAGACGAACATGTAATTTAAACATGTAAAAAGCTCCAAGTTATTTATCATCAGGATTTTATATTTTACTGAACCATACATTCAGTCAAGACCAATTTTCTTTACTTTACGTTGCTGATTTTCTTGCTTTTTCTCCATAAAGCCTTACTTTTTGTCTGTTTTATGTTTAAAGATCATTTATGACATGCATGACAGCTTTTGCAACCAGACTATGCTTAAATGGCTATTTTTCACTTTTTTTGTCTTACTTGAGAGTCTTTCCTTTCATATTTAAGAGCGGTGATATGTATGCACCTCTCACATCTCACAAACTGTGAAGTGTGTTTTAATGTTGTAACACAGCCTTTGTGCTTAACTACAGAGATTTAGAGACACAATGGCAGTTGATTTGTATGAATGTTTCTTATTGTATTGTTGTTATGGTTCATTTTCTCATTAAATATTAAAACAAAAAAGAAAAAACTGTGTGTGGTGCTCTTTTCCTTTTCTCTCATCTCACTGGGTGTCAAGGATAGGATCAGGCCACTAGGGGGCAGGGCTGCGCAGATTCAGCATGGATGGAGTCAAATGGGTTTTAGCAGCTGTTTAAAATGAAGAAAGAAACAAGACGTTAAAGGAGACTTTGGATTGGCACCCTGACCAGGGTGTATTGTTGTGCCCCAAGTCCCTGGGATAGTGTTTTAGGACAAGCGGTATAGAAGATTAGATCAATGAATGAAGTGCATGGGGGTAAAGAAACATTCCAATTTTGGAAATATTGAAACTGCAGCATTTTCTATCTGTAATAATAATAATAATATTAATAACAAGCATTACTTTTAAAACAGTATTTTTTAGCAGCAGGGCTTGGTAATGTTAAAAGGTCTTCAGTGGACAACAAAGCACCTAAATACTTTATTGATGAATGTTTAAGTAAAATAAAAAAGCTGCAACATTATTTAATTTCTTAAAAATACATAAATTATTCAATTAATTATTATTTCATTTGATTATTTGTTTATACAGAATCTATTTAGTTAAACATATCTGACATATTTTAAAGACATTACTGTACACTGAAAACCTTGAAAAGGTTTTGACAAATCATGCCAGAAATAATTGGTTAGAATTATTGCATATATACAGGTGCCTCTCAATGAATTAGAATATCACCGAAAAGTTGATTTATTTCAGTAATTTAACTCAAAATGTGAAACTCATATATTACATGGGGATCATTACACACACTGATTTATTTGAAGTGTTTATTCCTTTTCATTTTGATGATTAGGGCTTACAGTTTCAGTCTCAGAAAATTTGAATCTTACTTAGGACCAATATAAAATTCTAACAAAGAAATGTTGGACTACTGAAAAATATGAACATGTACGTACAGCTCTCAATACTTGGTCAGGGCCCGCTTTGCATGAATTACTGCCGCAATGAAACAAAAAGGTCTGGAGTGTAGCTCAGTGGGCCAAAGTCCTCTTTTCAGATGAAAGTAAATTGTGCATTTTATTTGGAAATTAAGGTTCCAGAGTCTGGGTAAAGAAAGGAGAGGCAGTGTAAAGTTTGCACAGTCAGTGGTCGTTTGGGGAGACATGTGTTCTGCTGGTGTTGGCCCACTGTGCCTTTTTTTTTTTTAGGTCCTAAGGTTTATAAGGTCAGCACAGGGATCTATCAGGATGTTTTAGAGCATCTTATGCTTCCCTTTCCTGACCAGCTTCATGGAGATGCTGATAAAATTTTTCAGCAGAAAAATGGCACTGGCCCATACCACCTGCTCATGGTATCCCTGCGCTTGATTGGCCAGCAAACTCGCCCGACCTAAACCTCATAGAGAATCTATGGGGTATTGTGAGGAAGAGGATGCGAGACACCAGACTCGACAATGCAGAAAGAGCTGAAGGCCGCTATCAGAGCAACCTGTGCTTCCATAACACTTCAGCAGTGCCACAGACTGATCACTCCCATGCCACGCCGCATTGCGTAGGTAAACCCAACCACGTATTGAGTGCTGTATACATTCATACGTTTAAGTAGTCAAACATTTCTATGTTGAAAATCTTTTTTTTTAATTGTTCTTAAGTAATATTCTAATTTTCTTAGAATATTCATTAACTGTAAGCCATAATCATCAATCTAATTTATTGAGAAGCACCTGTATATATTCTATATGTTCTGACACCCTTCTATAAAAACCAACCTTAACCTTTTTATCAATTTGGGTTACAGAAGCTCTTCTACTGAATCAGACCTATCACACCAATGACCCTGTCACCAGTTCACTAGTTTTCCTTCCTTGAATCACTTTTGATATGTCCTGACCACTGCAGCCTGGGAACATCCCACAAGACCCAGTTCTCTGGCCATCACAATTTGACCCTTTTTACAGCAGCTACAGATGCGAGAAAATATCTCGTTACAATGGTGACTTGAAGTGGGTGGAATATATTAGGCAGCAAGTAAGTGTTTTTTTTTTTTTTTATCCTGTAGTTGATGTGTTGGACGGATAAAAAAAAAAAAAAAATCCAAGGTTAAGTATTTGAGTGACTTTGACAAGGGTGACATGGATTTGAGTGACTGTTAGCTGCAGCTGTTGACTGACCACTGCAGGATGTTCCTGGTCGAGAGAGAGAGAGAGAGAGAGAGAGAGAGAGAGCTCTGGAAAAAAATAAGAGATCACTGCAAAATAATGTATTTTTTAATAATCGTTTTTTTTTTCTTACAGGTGCATGTCTTGGTGAGATGAACAGTTTTGTTTAAAAAAAAAATTGTGAATTACTGACAATATTTCTCATAAATTCAAAATATAACTAGTGTATATTTAAAGGAAATGACAACATCAAAACACAACAGCAGCGCTTTAATAACTCAAATAAAACAAAAAAGCAAATCATTTGTGAACAAATTGTGTTAATGCTTTGGCTAAATAACATTAAGAAATCAGTATTTGGTGGAATAATAACCCCGATTTGCAATTACAGCTTTCATGCGTTTTGCCTCTCCCCGACACCCCTTAAACCTTTAATTCAAACAAACTAACAAATTATTGACTAATAATTTAATTATTCATAATTTAAAATTACCTTGTTTAAATAATAAAAATAAACAAACACCGCTGATTTGTAAATCTGAGTGCAAAAACTAACCACAATCAAGAAAGACTGATCCTATTCAGGAAGTTCCTGTTTCCGGTAGTTAATTGATTTCAACTGTGTCCCAAATAGCTTCCTGTGTACTACACTGGTGTACTAATACTGGGAGTGAAATAACCACGTTTTACGCCCTATGTAGTGCACTTGTCATTCGATAGAGACACGACCGCGCCGTGCACGAGCAGGAGCAGTCAGGTGCTCTTATCAGCGGGATTTTTTTTTTTATTCCCCCAGGGAGGAGCGGTACCGGGGAGTGGAGGGGTGATTATCGCGTGTTAATACGTATTTTTTTTTTTACCAAAAGTGTAGATTCTAATATTATCTTTTTTGTAAAAAAAAAAAAAAAAAAAGCATTCATAGACATTTTCGCCGCCCCTATTTTAATTCTGAGTAGTTTATTAACTCATGAATGACAGGTGTGATCTGGTTGGAGCTGGATAAGGGTTTTAAAAAGCTTCTTCTTCTTCTTTTTTTTTTAAGTAATTAGATTTTAAACCAGACCCGACCCGGACTCAGCAGGCCCTGTATTAACGCAGAACGTTAATTAATTATTATGACGTAATAGTGTAAAGCACCGCGTTATGCTTAGCTATATAAAACACACCTGGTTGTAAATTACGGGTTGTGAATTCGCATAAAACGCGTCCAAAATGGGAAAGTGTTAAAGTTGTGAAAAGCGCTAGGACGCGAAACACCTTGTGCGCATGCGCATCTCGGGTAAGTTTTGTTTTTCAGTGTTTTGGACGAACACGGCACAGGGATTGGGTTTATTAGTTTAGTTTTCCGTACATGTATACATTAATAGGGCAGAGCAAGTGTTTTAAAGTCGCATCTTTGCTTACTAGGTGAAGTTGTATTTGAGAAGATGGCCTACATGGTAAACAATGTGAACTGAAACTGTGCAACAGTCAAAGCGTCACAAATTAACGCACGTGCGTCGCCCCAGCAGAGAGTTCATTAAGAGGAATGTTTTACTTTTAAGTACAAAATTTGAAGCTATTTCAGTTATGAAACCTGGATGGATTTAGTACCGGCACAATAAGGCAACTTTATTTAATTTGGGTTTATTGGACGTTTATTTGACTTAATTGACCCAAAATGAGGAATTCTCAACAACAACAACAACAAAATCCTTATTTACACACAGACTTGTGAAATATAAATTTTTAGACATGTGAAAAAGAAATTGGCATTTTCCCAAAGTAAATGTACCATAGTTTTAAATATATTAAGTTTCTTTAACCAACCAAAGCAATACGTCTTTTATAAAGACAATATAAAATAAGTAAAACAGTGAAGCGGTATCTGAATGTTATATGTGAGTGCATATACTGTCTATAATAAATACCCCGAGGTGCTATTTGATAAGCAATATGCTTTAAGGTGTCCATTTTAAGAAAACATTTCTTATTTCTTTTTTTTAATTTATTATTATTATTTTTTTTTTTTTACATTTTTTTACATGTAGGCATTTGACACGCTCTTATTCAGTGCAACTTACAAAAGTGCTGATATTTTCGTAATTAGATTCTTACACTAAGTTACGAAGTACAGTCAGTTACCAAAACACAAGGATTTTACCAAAACGACAAGCAAATGTTTTTGCTTTTTTTTTTAAAGTATTCTTTAACTGTATTCTGTCAGTCTACAGAGATAAACACAGTGAGTCTGCCTGATCGGCGCGTCCTCCTTTTATACACACCATTTCTCTTGTCGTTAATAAATGTCAATAATATCAAAAGTCTGGTTTGTAAAAGATATCCTCAGTGAAATCCTCTTAGTTCCTTGAGCTTATGCTATCTTAGTAATGTAAGTATGTGTTGCTTAAGATGAAGACGCATCTTAAATAATGTCCACACGACCCGGTTTAAATGAACAGTACCTTGCAAAAGTCTTATGCACTTTGTTCAAACTTTGTTATACATGTTTGTTTTATGACGTCTTTATTAAAACACTTAAAAACAGAACAGATGACACGGCATTTTTTTTATAGATGACACAATAAAAAATGTAAATTTCGGAGGCTTCAGACATTAAACTGTGCATTTGGGTTGATGACCCTGTAGAACCAAAGTTATTTTTTTACTTTTATAACGGAATATGGGATTGATGCCGCAAAAATGTAGCATATTATGAGCGTATTATTATTGTTGTTATGATTATTATTTTTTACTCACAGAAACAACTGAAATCCCAAAATCATGTATGTAATCATGTCTCTGTGCTATTTCTTTGCCAGTGAGACCCTTTTTTTTCATCATTATTATTATTATTATTATTATTTTTTATTTGTTTTTTTTTTGCTCAGTCATGTTTGTATAATTGATTAAAATAAACTGATTTTTATTTAATCCTAATGCCTATGTTGTGCTGAAAAAAGAACGCCACTCTATACTGCACAATCCTGAGCCCTTTATATGTTTATTAAAAATAAATAGCCAATGTTTGAAGAGGGCAAAATAATAAACGGGCAAAAGAAAAAAAAAAAGTGGAAAAGGGAAAGCTAAAAACATAAACACACAACAGAAAGATACAGGGGACCTTGTAAACACACAGAAAACTTGAATTTGGTGAGTAAATTGGAAATCAGACACTTTTGCCTGCAGTGTGAATATAGACTTGTTCAGGATATAGTTTTACCCCTAAATGCATTTACTTAATAAGAGCAGAGTTTTGTGCCACAGGGTCTGTAGTGTACAGCAGTTGCAGTGGGATTTCCAAGTGGAGTATTCATGAAAATAAACTCGAATGAACCTTGGTGACCGGATTGATGTTTCATGGTGCTAATTTCAGACTGTTATTATTAGGCTTGCTTTTTCACATTCATAATTTTGTTAATTCTGTTGCAGTAGGTGTGCGTGTGTAAGCGCTTCGCCGGTTCTGTTGGCAATGCAGCCTCTGTGGAGTGAGGAAAGTCACCTCCGCCTTCCCATTAGAGAGAGACTGCTGGAGGCGCTGAGCCTGGGCAAATGCCGCCAATACTACATTTCCCATCATCCCCGTAAACACACTCAGGAGGAGGAGGCGGAACAATGCATTGAAAATGTCTCCAGGGCGCGCTCCCCCTCCCTTCCTGGCTCTCTATGCAGAGCGAGAGATGAACAGAAGGAGGGGGGAGGGAGCGAGAGTGATAGCGACCTGCTGTTCTTCTCTTTTGCCTCAGCCTCCTCCTGCCCGCGTCTTTCCTCGTCATCAGAAGGCGAGAGCGCTCCGTGGACCGGTCAGGGCCGCTCGCGCAGACGAAAGCGCACACACACGTTCTGCAGCAGGCATGGCCTGAGCTCACACGGCGCCATGGGCAACCAGGATGCGAAGCCGAAGCGCTCGGCCCCCGTGGGAGATGGAGAGAACGCGCTGGATGAGAGCAGCCATGCTGACGCCACAAAGAAAGGATTTCACACCAAGAAATCCCACGGCAAGCACGGCAAGGGTGGAGACGGAGGAGGAAAGAAGAAAGGCAAGTCCGAGTCCAAATCTGTCTTTAACATCCGCAAGCGGAAAAATCTAGCAAAGGTTAAGGGCCTGCTCAGCGGCTCACGTGAAGATGCTCTGGACTCGCAGCATGACGAGCTGGACACCAAAACACCCGAGCTATCGGCCGACGAGCTCGGCCAATCTGACGCCGAGGACCAGAGACCTGTCCTCTCTGATAATAACAGCAGGCTGGAGACCCCAGATGCTCCAGACAAGAAGGTCAGCTCGGGATCGGATACGGATATTTACAGCTTTCACTCTGCAGCCGAGCACGAGGACCTGCTGGCTGACATACAGCACGCCATCAGACTCCAGCAGCAGAGTAAAGAGTGGAAACAAAATGGCATCACTGAGACTGAAAATAAACAACACTGCTACACTAAATCAGAGCTGTTTACCATGCTAGAGGTGCCACGCTGTCAGGAGAACGGACTGGAGACGCTCTCGGAACTCGTCAAGAGTGAGCCAGATGGACAAAGAAATGCAAAGAAGAAAGAGAATGAGGGGAATGGAGAGGGCAAGAAGGACAGCTGGGAGGAGGAGGAGGTTGCCAGCGGAAAGATCGGCGCTTCCGCCCCGTCTCTTTGTGCCACCATCACCGTAGCAACCGGGACAAAAGAGCCGGAGGCTGCGTGTGACCTAGCCCCCTCGGTTGCTGAAGAGAGAGTTGAGGAGACAGTTGGAAGAGTGTTGAGTTTAATCTCCAAGACGACCAGTGAAGCCAGCATTCCAGACTTCACAGCTTCGTTCGAGAGCGCGGTGGAGGCCACCGAGGAGGTGGACGAAGAGGACAACGTGGATAATCACCTCCAAGACGAAGACTCAAGTTCAGACACCAAACGTCCGGAGGCCGGTGCTTCGTCATCATCTCTGGACATAGAATGCGTCGGCGCTGATATCTTGAATGCTGATCCAACAGTAGAGGATAAGCAGGAAGTCGACGAGGAAGTGCCAATAGCGCCGACAAGGAAGAACAGTATATCACTCCCACAATGGCTCCAGCAGGAGAGTCCTGTAGCCACGCGGCACGTGAAGCCCAGTCCCCAAACAGTCGGAAGTCCAGCAGTAAAGCCCTACCCACCAATCCACCCATCATACATCAAAACCACCACACGCCAGCTTAGCTCACCTGTTCCTTCTCCTGTACCCTCGCCTTCCCACAGCCCACACTGCACACGCCGTTCCCGGGACGCTCCGCCCACCGCCCACACCATCGCAGCAGCCCGGGCAGCACGGAGGCGCCCAAAAAAACGGCAGCGCTCCTACAGCATCACCTGGACCCATTAGTCGCTCTGCCGACTGGACCGAAGAGCTCCGTCCACTCCCATCCAAAACCGGGTCCGAGGACTTCCTCGAGTATGGAGGCTCAGAAGGGACGCTCCGGACAGGAGAGACGACGCACGAGGCTGGTCGCAGGGCTTCAGCTGGACAAGCCTCTACCTGCGGTTTTCAGGATGTGTTCACAGGTGAGGGGAAAACATCACCGTCTAATAAGTACCATTCACCTTATTGTTATTCTAGATAAGTGCTCTTTATAAGATCTAGCCAGAACTTGAAGATTCACAGGTTAGTAAGTTGCAAGTTAAAGTTATAGCTGTTTTTAAAAACTGCTTGTAAAGAAACCATGTGAAATACGAATTATCATTAAGATTGATTCTTTTGTCTTTTCGGTCACACACTCAATCTTACACTCATGCATGCGTATCAAACCGAACATGCCGTATTTCTTTTAAGAACACACGCATACAAACAAAACCTCTTGCTCTTTTCTGATCTAAAATCAATACTTTCACTCTGTGCTGGCTCTCTATTCCCAAGGTTGTCTATTAATAATTCATTTCACTTATCTAGCAGTCAGTGCTCGTTATTCTAAGCCTTGTGATTTAAAAAGGTACGAATCTCTTACTAGAACTTACATGGTCACACAGTGTACAATAAGTATCATGGAAAAGAACACAGTGTCTGGCTTGTAGGTTTGTGATCACAAATTTAGGAATATAATTTCAATTTATCTAATTAAATTGTTCCTGTTACGGAACAACTTGGCCTTACATGTATAGCGAATTGGCTGTGCGCAAGAATTTTATAATCGTAATCGTCGAGACAGAATGTGCTATTCATCATCAGGATGTTAAGCACAGATCCGTGGACCAGTTTCACATCTTTTAAACCATTTATCTTAGGCTCGTTTGGTGATCAGAATTATGATTGATGTGTTAATTGTTTAAATTAATTATTAATTACACATTTTATAGGGTTCTTTCAAGATTCATTACAAAATAAAAAATTGAATGCGTTTATTTCTTTATTGCACCTAACCGCTCACGGTCCACCCGCAGTATCGTCAGGGCCCATTAAGTTTCAAACCACTGATTTAAACATTGAAGAGAATTCAGTTGTTTTGCTTTTTGTTTAGTGTGCATAGATTATATAAAGGAATTCAAGAATATAGATATTAGTTTTAAAAAAAAAGTTAAATGTTTTAAATGCTGCCCTTTTTTTTTTTTTTTTTTTTTTTTTTTTTAAGTGAGAGAACTAATGTAAGGAACCGGCTACATTTAATTATTCGTGCTCAGCTCAGTTGTGAAGCTGTTGCATAAAGAAAGCTAAGGTATAAAACTTACATAAAACTATGTAATATCGAGTCTGGATATTTATAAAATCAATTCTGCACCTAGGTATCGTGATACTTTTCTATCGGGTGGTGACTGATTCCCACCATACTAGAAATTGCTCATAAATTTGTAAATTTTTTTTCATTAAAATTATTATTTTTTTATTTTTTATTTTGCATGCAAGATCGATGTTTCATAAAAGTTTGTCTCAGGTGTATCTTCTGAAGCGGTCTAGCCCATCCTCGAACCCTGAGACCTGACCTGCTGTGTGTCCTGAGCATCAGTCATTTATTTTTCCCCTCTTTTTATTTGTTATATAGATTGATTCTTTAAAATATTTAATGATGACTACAGAAGGGAAAATTAGTTGAAGAAAGAAACAATGTAGTGTTCAGGATTCAGGACGGCTTCAGCGCGGCTCGGTGTTGATCTCGCGCGTTCCTGGATCGGTACTAGAGGGCGTGACGTGTTCGAGTTTAGGGTGGAATGCTGAATTATGTTTTAAATAAACTTTTCCAAGCGTGTCTTTTTGAAAGTGCTGTTTGAATCTTTTGCTGCAAGTCGTCTGTAATTAGATTTAACCGAATTAATGAAGAAAATCCCCCAGCATTAGTTAAAGCCATTCTGTATTCCCTCAGATCACAACAGCACCAAACCAAATGTCCTGTACCGAATGGTATAAATTTGAATACGTGCATTGTAGCATCCTTACAAAGTACCTCAGCAACACAACAAGGATGCACACAACGCACCCGTCCTAACCAAAACGGGGGCTTTCTCTCACAGTTAGTAGTAAATTATCATGAATTTCAGTTTAATAATGTGAAATGAAAACCATCGAGTTATGTCTAAATGATCTATTAGAACACAAGAATATAGTTAACATGAGTTTATTAACAAGTTCTCCAGAAACTGAGAAGTACAATTTAACATGTTTTTAAGGCGGCTTAAACATACTTAATTTTTCGCGCAGAAAGGTGGAAGCATAATTGCAGCGTCAAAACCTGCGTGAATCATGAAGAACCGTACTTCCGGCCACCGCGCGAAACCGCGTAGGTGAGATAGGGGTATTAAAGTTGACTGAGATTAATTAAGTGCATTACAGCACCATACATTCTTGTTTTAAAATCTTTTCTCGGATGCCAAAAAAAAAAAAAAAAGGTATTTCAAATGACTTTAAGGATGAAAAAAACTAAGGCACACATGAAAATAAATAAATAATACAAAAACACCAAGTTGTGCAACTAAACTTTCAGAACTAAGTTTCAAAATCTACATCTCGGGCCTAACATAAGCCTTTACTGACAATTTCTGTCGTTTTCTCTTGCTGCTTTCTTCTTCTCTTGGCCTCGCTGATATTTTTATTGCTCCCTTCCATTTTGCAGCCCGCGACAGAACGCTCCCTCAAATCAATACACAGCTAACTGTTTGCGTCTCCTTCCGCTTTGTGGGTGACTTAAGCGCTTCTTCTTCGTTGGTGTTTTACTGGCGGCTTGTATCCGGAAGTGTGCTGTGTCGAAAGCGTGCTGTCAACAAATAATTGCGCAAAAACGTAACGCACGCTTTTAAAATTAATTAAACGAAGCTTCGAGGCAGAAGATCATTTTCTGTAATCGAATTACTCGATTTACTCGAGGAATCGTTTCAGCCCTACTCTACATCATGCTTAGTATTTTATAGCAGTTAGTTAAGTTTCTACTACTACTATCACTAATCATTGCTGTATTGCTGTGGTGTGTGTGTGTGTGAGAGAGAGATGAGTCACATGGTCGTAACCTGGTAGAAACTCTGAATCATTCTTCTAGACTCTCTTGGGTCTCTCTTGTTCTGTGTGCGTGATGTGCCCGCCTTCCTCAGTCTCGCACCCCGAATAAAAAAAACTAATAAAACATTATTAATTCTCACAGATGTTTCAGGTTTGAGTAAAATGACAGAAACCAATTTGACAGATAGACAGTGTAATTCTCTAACAGTTCAATATTGTTGATCCAGCAGGAAACCTTCAACTCTGAGAGGAGATACAGTTTCTCAGTTTAATTGAATTGTACTCGGTTCTGTCTCCTTCTCTCCTGTTCTCACTACTGCTGTCTGTCTCTTTTTCTGTCATCTGTCACTTTCTTTTTCTCCATGTCGTCCTCTGTGTAATCCTGCCTGTCTCTCTCCCAGTATAACCGTATCTCCCTCCTTCCCTGTCCCTGTGTAAACCTGTCTCTCTCTCTCGCCCCCTCTGTCTCACACTGAGTAATGGTCTCTCTCCCTCCTTTCTCTTCTCTCTTGTTAATTGTCTATAAGTGTCTCTCCTTCCATCCCTGTCTTTCTTTGTGTAATGCTGTCTCTTCTCGTCTCTCATCCTCCCTGTCTCTGTGCAATCCTCTTTTCCTCCCTCCCTCTCTGTGTAATCCTGTCTCTCTTTCAGTCTCTCTCCCTCCCTGTCTCTCTCATTCTGTATAATCCTGTCTCTTTTTCAGTTTCTCTCCTTCCTCATTCAATGTCTCCTGTAATCCTGTTTTTTTTTTTTTTTTTGTCTGTTCCTTCAGTCCCCTAGTGTGTGAAATCTCTATTTGCACAATCCGTGGCATCAGTTTTGCTTTATGGTCCTTCTGCTTGTCTGAGAAGGCATCTAACTGGGTAATTATCATGTAGTGCAGTGTATAATGTACTTGTTTTGGGGGGATGGGGGGTGTTTGTGTGAGAGAGAGTGTGTCAAGATGTTGTTTGCACCTCTTTTACTGTATTGCCTCATATTGACGAAGCAATGGCCCAATGCTAATTAAATTAGGACTGGAAGAGGCAGCATGTGGACAAAGACACCATCAAATAAATATATGGCTGAGATGGAGGCTGGCGGTGTTTATAAGTCTTCATAGATGAAAATCTTAGATGATTTTCCAGTTAAAGGCCAAATGAATGCACGTACAGTACCATTTCTAATTCTGTGGTTTTTGTTGTGTTGGTTTTTTCTACTTTCTAGAACAATAGATTTTTTTTTATCCCCTTGAAACTGTAAAATAACATACAGTATGGCATTCGGTTATTTAATTAACAGCAACAGTCAGTTTTTATTTTACGACATCTTCTGGAACAGTTCTGGCAAGTACAGTATTGTCAAGTGCATTTGCAAAACCCATCGAGCACCATGATGAAACTGTCTCTCATGAGGACCTTCTCAGGAAAACAAAGACCAAAACTCACCTCTGCTGCAGAGAAGTTCATTTAGAGTCACCAGCCTCAGAAATCACCAATTAACAACCAGCACCTCAGATTAGAGCCGTTATGAAGACTTCACAGAGCAGAAGTAGCAGATATACATCTCTATCTAACTGTTCAAAGTTGATTGTTGCACTTTAGACGCCTTCAGCATTGTTTTAGTGTACAAACCCCAATTCCAATGAAGTTGCGACGTTGTGTATAAAACACAAACACGGAATACAATGACCTGCAAATCCTTGTTGACCCATATTCCATTTAAAACGCAGCTAAGACAATCGATTAGATTTTATGATATCGGACGATTCCGAGAATCTGGAGAAATCTCACACACTTACAGTAAGCAAGAAGGCTGAAACCCGACACTGAATGGCCATGACCTTCGATCCCTCAGGTGGCACTGCATTAAAAACAGACCACATTCTGTGACGAATATTACCACGTGGGCTCAAACACTTTGTAAAACCATTGTCAGTTAACACAGTTTGTCAGACTGTACCATGCAGAGCGCAAGCCATAAATCAAAACCCAGAAACGCAGCCGGCTTCTCTGAGCCCAAGCTTATCTGAGATGGACTGATGCAAAGTCTGAAAAATTTGCCGAGTCCACATTTTAAATTGTTTTTGGAAATCATGGACGTTGCCTCCTTCTGACTAAAGAGGGAAAAAAAGACCATTCAATTCTTGAGTTCTGTCAGCGCAAAGATTAATAGCCAGCATCTTTGATGGTATAGGAGGTGTGTTAGTGCCCATGGCACGGGTAACTTGAACATCTGTGAAGGCACCATTGACGCTGAAATTTACTTACAGGTTTTTGGAGAAACATATGCTCCCATCCATCCAAGCCATGTCTTTTTCCGTGACGTCCCTGCGTATTTCAGCAACAAGTCACATCCTGCACGTGTTACAACCGCATGGCTTCGTAGTAAAAGAGTGTTGGTGCTGGCCTGCCTGCAGTCCAGACCTGTCTCCCATTTGAAAATGTGCAGCACGTTTATGAAGCGCAGAATACAACTACACAGATCCGGAATTGTTGAGCAAGTAAAGTCACATATGTGAGAATGGGAAAGAACTCCATCTACAAAGCTTCACCAGTTGTTGTCCTTGGTTATCAAACGCTTATGAAGTGTTGTTAAAAGAAAAGATCTTTTGGAACGTGTTGCAGGCATCAAATTCAAAATGAGAATATTTGCAAGAGACAATAAATTTTCAGTTTGAACTTTTGACCGTTAGTGCACTTAACTGCATATGATGTACAGTATGTGTGGTCGGATGCCATGTGCTGCTTATTTTGTTGTTTTTGTGAGAACCTAGGAGTCGACACCTTTTATGATCTACGTTCTGCAAATGTCAGTATAGTGTTGGAGAAATTATCTCGTAACCAAATGTAGGAAATGATTACTTCTACAGACGAAGTGTTGGCCTAACTATATGTTAGTTTCCCGCAGGGATGGATGCATAGCAACCTGACACTGCTTGGTTATAATATGATTTGAAAAAATCTATCAAGACTTTTATTTAAACCGCAATTACCTCGGTTTGGCCTGGAAAAGTTATCAGATTTTATCTAATTCCGTAAGATCAAATTTGTTTACGAGGACCTTCCTGAATCCGTTATTCGACATCAAATTTTTGAAAACATTTTTGAAAATTCTGAAATGCTCCTAAAATCATCCTAGCTATTTACTTAAAATATATGCAATATCTTTAAAGGTTATAAAGATATGAGTGGCTTAATTAAATGAAGGTATGGATAGCTGCTCATACACACGTGGACAAAATTGTTGGTACCCTTCGGTCAGTGAAAGAAAAACTCACAGAAATAACTTTAATCTGACAAAAGTAGTAATAAATAAGAATTCAATGAATGTTAACCAATGAAAGTCAGACATTGCTTTTCAACCATGCTTCAACAGAATTATTTAAAAAAATAAACTCATGGAACAGGCCTGGACAAAAATGATGGTACCCCTAGAAAATACTGAAAATAATGTGACCAAATGTCTGACTTTCATTGGTTAACATTCATAGAATTTTATTTAATTATTACTTTTGTAAGATTAAAGTTATTTCTGTGACCATTGTGAGTTTTTCTTTAATTGACCGAAGGGTACCAACAATTTTGTCCACGTGTGTAATTACTACAGTCGGACATATGTTCATGCAGGTGGTGTGCCTGAAGTTAGAGTAACGTTTAGCACTCAGGGCTCTATACTGTATGTTCAATACATGGAGTGCTGCGCAAGTGTTTGCCCCCATATACCTGTAGGTCACTGTAGATGCACACAAAAGTCACTTTTTAAATTATCTTGCTTGTTTGTCTTTTGAGAGAAACATTTGTCGTATCGTCTGCAGTTGACAAATTTGAACCCTGCCCTCAAATAATCAACACGCACCCCTTTTGTAGGCATTTGAAGTGGTTAAACATCGCTATGTCATGTGCCACAACAATTCTGTTCAACAATTCACACCTTTTTAATCCCGGGTGGTAGAAGTGAATTATTTGCTAGGTTTGTTTAGAAATGATAATTATGGTGGATGATGGAGATGCACATTGCTCAGTAAAAATTTAGTGTTAAACTTTTGTATTTGAGGTTAGTTTTTACTGTTTAAATGCTGCTCTTTGTTTTTAAGTGAGAACTAATGTTTATAAGGAATGAGCTACATTTAATCACTCATGTTCAGTTGTTGTGAAGCTGTTGGGTAAAGGTATAAAACCTTTTTGGAGTTACAAATCAGGAAAAAAAATATTTTGAAAATTACAGAACCGCAATATAATTCTAATCAAAACGTAGGTATTATGATGTATTGGGTAATGACTGGTGATTCCAGCAGTTTAAAGAGTGTGATTGGGTGTCTTCACACGACTCAGAGGAAGCATGCAGTGACCTTTGATGGGAAAACCTGACCGGTGGCTGGACTTTGACAAAAATTCAAAGAATTGAAGGAGAGGGGGAAAAAAAATCTGGAATGGAAAGAAGCATCCATGAGTGAAACGCATTTTTTCTAAAGTTTAGGATGTATACAAGCGAGAGAGGGAGAGACCGTAGAACACTGGATCTAAAAGCATTCGAATTACAGTGTTTTTGCGCAATGATGGCAAGGTGGAATAATGGTGTTAGCAGTGGAGGGTTCGATTCCCATCTCGGCCCTGTGTGCATGACGTTTGAATGTTCTCCCTGTAATAAAATAAGCAGTGAAAACGGTAATGGCGTTATCACTGCTTATTTATGAGAAAATGTGGATTTCTTGAGCGTGGGTGGAAAGCAATGCTTATTTTTAGAGTGTGTGTGTGTGTGTGTGTGTGTGTGTGTGTGTGTGTGTGTGTGTGTGTGTGAGGAAGAAAGAAATTGGGCCTGAAGTGTTGAAAGCGAGTTGCAGCATTGAAGAGTGGGGTTTAAAATTTAAATTGGAACTGCAGGAGAGTGCTGTGGTTAGAAATGCAGCTATACAAGATGAAGAGAGGAAAAGCCTGACAGCGTCTCAGTGAGAGAAGCCTTACTGCAGCAGTGTGAGTCATTCAGATGATCCACCTTCAGTAAGTTAAAAGCCCCGACACTGCCTGCACTGTTTATTCGAAAAAAATTTTTTTGAGAAAGCACACAGTTTTTTCCCCCGACTCTGTGATGTCTTTAGGGTTTTTCCTCCACCGTCTATGGTGTTGCTGGTTTAGAGTTTTAGTGATGTGAGCTTTTAACTGGAGCAAATAGGTAGTCTGATCCTGTAACGAATGGAAAAGATGGGAAGTAGATTTAAAAATACTTTTTCTTTAGTCATTCATGTATACATATAGATAGATTATATTTGTTTAGATTTTTAGTTGTATACCTCATGCATCGCAGAGGTGGGAAGAGTAGCCAACAATTTTACTCAAGTATCCATCCAAAATAGCATCCAAAATATTACTCAAGTAAGAGTGAAAAGGTATTCAAGTACTGAGTAACTGTTTCAATCGTAATGTCTGATTTTATTTATTTTTTTTAGAAATTATGTAAGCACCCAGACAAAATGATGAAATAATGTACAAATTCTGACGTTTCCAAATAAATGAAATAAATGTAATAAAATAATGAATAAACTAAATATCTTTACAAAATAGCAAATTAATGAATAAGAAACACAAATTTCCTAATCTCCCTTTTTTCACAATATAAAGCTTTTGAAATAAATCCCTACTGTAGGTAACATGTATGTTTGAACAGTGTAACTATTTCCTGTGTAAGATATACCGCATATTCAGTTGCCCTGCAAATGACTCAGCAAAAAGAAAATAACATTAGAAAATACAGTATGTACAAGAGATCTCACTTTACCATAACGTGTGTCCAGCAGAAGAAATGTAAGAAACATAATATTTTTTAGCTTCTAGCTTATTTGCTAATTATATATTTTAACATTGCAACATGTAATTAAAACATCTAAACTAACTGTCATGTTTCCTTCACTGTCTACCACAGCTGAAGATTTTTCCCCCCCCTGCTATATGCAACGTTTGTGTGGTCATGTGACTCATGTGGTTATTGATATCGTAGATGATTGGACAGTCTCATGTGATTATTGTTGCTATGTCTGATTGGTGAAACACAGTCATGCGGTAGATCCATAGGCTGCATTTCTCTGGCAAACATAAAGTATGTCTATGTGTAGAATAAATGGTTAGAAAAGTAACAAGTCGAGTGTAGACGAATGTAGCGGAGTAAGAGTAGCGTTTCTTCATCACAAATCTACTAAGTCAAAGTCAAAAGTATGGTGCGGTAAAACTACTCGTAGAAGTAATTTTTTTTTTTCAAAAAGGTAAGTAAATGTAACTCCTTACTTCACACCTCCGCTAATATTCTCTAGAAGTTTGTGTATACAAAATGCTTTGTGCACGTTTTTTTCACCCACTCCCACCCCCCGCCCCCCCCCCCCCCCCCCCCCCCCCCCCCACCCGCGTTTATTTGGTATTATTATTTATTAGGTTTCGTTGTTTATAAAGGAAAAAGGAGTATTGTGCATTTCCTAGTTGTAAAAGTTCTAGAAATCTGCACAATGCCTGGATTTTAGTACAGTACAGGATACCCATAATGCCTTGTAAGGCTACCTCCATACGTCTTTGATTTTGTGGTTTATGTATTTATTTTTTAATTGGATTTTTAATTTATATTAGTTTGTATTGATATTTTACAAATTGAAAAGTAGCTGTATCACATTGTCTTTATATATTGTAATAGTGTTAGTACCCGTTGTTAATGGGTTTGACGAGTTTGTAGTTAAAAGGTAAAAATAATCTGATCAGCTTTAATGTAATCAGTGATATTATTATTTCTGGTTGAAGCCCACGAACATGCCTGTCTCTTTGTGTACGGCCGAAAGACAAACTTTTGTATGGTTGACTATCTTGCTCTTTGGTTACACGAAGTTGTACTTCTTTTGTTGTCAGCCAAATACACTCCTTGTTCGGTAATTGGACAAGTTTGTTTATATTGAGCAAGTAGCTTGTTAAAATAGATTATTAAATCAGGCACATAACTGTTCATGACATCGCATTAATTTGGCACTCTCAGTTCAGGTATTTTAAATGTCCTCACCTCAGACTGCTTCAGATATGTCCGCTCGCTCTAACAACCCGTGTTTCATCTCAGAGTGGTGTTTCACATCACTGCTTTTTAATAGCGCCAGAGTTCCTCAACGTATGAGACGGACTCATTTTAAACTTCCTGCAGGAAAAGTAAACATACTTTGATCTATCCTTTCATCTTTAAAGGTTCAGTTTTCATAGTGAACTTGCTATTTAAAAAAAATACTTTTAAGCACATCTTGCTGTGTCGCGTGTTTGTGTTTTTTGAGGATTGTGAGGATTGCGGCGCTTTGTACAGTAGGTGCATCACAGTCATTTCTGTGTCTTTCACAAAATTGATCGGCTCTGTTGAGTGACTTGTATAGCCACGCCCACCGTTGAGGGGAGGAAAAGAAATAATTAGAAGAAAAAAATTGCTGGAGGTTATGTAATCTGGTACTGTACATAACTCACTTCTACTCAACATTTTGATTTCGTTTATGGCACAAATTTAATTTCAGG
This sequence comes from Clarias fuscus, assembly GCA_030347435.1. Classification (NCBI taxonomy): domain Eukaryota; kingdom Metazoa; phylum Chordata; class Actinopteri; order Siluriformes; family Clariidae; genus Clarias; species Clarias fuscus. The sequence continues at coordinate 6,206,829 of CM059220.1, read as the reverse complement.
CAAATACCGAAGGACTCGCAGATAGGTCTATGACAAGCATGACACTGGTCAAAACAGATAGATGGCCACATACTGTACTAACAAATAGACAGATTGGTTTTGGGTCCTCCAATGTATGAAATGTAAAGATGTTGAAAGAGCGAGTTCTGACCAATGTAAAAACGCAACCTTTCTTTTATTTATATAGGTTAATAATTGGAATGAAACTGTATCAGTCTAGACTGTGAGGAGGACCTTGAATAATCCAACCAGTAGCTAAATATTAGGAATGTAAACACTTGATCTGGTTGTTTCTCATGTTGTAGAATAACTACATTTTCTGTGCATATTTGCCCTGTGTGATTGTAACATTAGGTGACTTGAGTTTCTGGGAAGGAAATGTTGGGTCCATTAGTGATTGGTAAACATCCATGAGGACAAAACTCTTCCACCTGTTTTTACTGAAGACTTTCATCCATTGGCTCTCTGACTTAGGAAGGAGCACTGTGACTCCCTCACCTTTTGTATAGGTAGTCAAGCATCTAACCAGCCATAGAGGAGACTGGATTCTTGTAGCCAATCAGAAAACCCTAGAACCCAGCCTAACCTCATAGGTTCAAGATAAAACCTTGTTGTATTACTGGCAGATTAAAGGTTTACAGTATGTGTCAGAAGTGTTGTATTCTGATTCAATGCTTTAAGCATACAGATCACATCTCGTCAGCTAAAATGTACAGTCGCTATCGATCATGTATTAATAATGTGTATTTTCTATCGTGGAAGAAAGCGCAGTGCATGTACAGTACTGGGACGTACTTTACAAGTGGACTTTAGGAATCATTGTTTATGAATATGCGGGAATATTCAGGGCAGTTAAACTTGACCGTGGTGTTCTTTCATCACATGTGTTTCTCTTTCCAGGACGCACTCTGTTGGAGCGGTTTTTCCAGCAGCAGGAGAAGTCCGAGTGTGAAGAAGAGGCGGAGAAGCTGTGTTCTCGGATCCTGGCCATGGGGCTCCTCCTGCCCTTCGGGGACTGTTTTGGAGAGCATTTTGGAGGCAGCACCACCCACGTCACCCCACAGTTCAGCGTGAGTCTGTCATTTTGTACTAACGCACTGTACTGTATCTGCCTGAATGGATTGTCTAGGGCAAACAAATGCACACTGTGCCTCTAATGCCACATGGTGATGATTTCTCCGAATATGGGTTATTATAAGTAGTATTATTAGTTCTTTGCGTATAAGCTTCAGAGCATCTTTAGAACAACTTTGCGTCATTACCTCTGATCTCTCGTAGGCGGGGTTTATAAGTGATGAAGGTGGTGATGCGTCATCTCTGATGTCAGTGTGTTGTACAGACACAGAACGCTACAAGCGTCAGTCGTTAATTTTTTTTAGTTATTAATTTATTTTTAAATACCCATTTCCAGCTGTAATTCGTAAAAAGCCATCATGATAGTCTTATGCAAAACTTTAGGCTCCCCTTGATAAATAACAGGTTTTGGTGATTTGCCGAAAATATTGTGCAGTTTTTCCATTTCCAGGAGAGACCGTGTTTACATCTTTTCAATAAAAAAAAAAAACTCACCAAAATCTGTTATTCATCAGGGGGTGCCTAAACTTTTGCATAAGACTGTATGTGAAACAGGATTGCATATATTGGGGAAAATAACATAAATTTATATATATTTTATATATAAATGTAATATATATTTTTTAGGTGAACATTCTACCCACGTTTATGGTTTCCTTCTTCGTTCCTATAGCCTTGAGGAGAAGCAAACCCCCTCATGACGTATTAGAAAACTTTGTGTGGGGGAGAGAGAGAGAGGTTGCAGTGTCAGTGCTGCAGCGACTCCCTCACTTGCTTTGTGTACGTTTTTAATAGGCAAAGAAAGTGCTGAATAATCACTTTCGGTCAGCACACACAGGCGATGAACACGCACTCGGTTTCTAAGCCGGACCACAGGCTGTGATCGTCACCTGCCTCGGGAAAGAAAGCTGTTCCAAAGGCTGGTCTCAGGGTGTGTTGGACGCCCTGCCTCGTCTCTCGGTCCTCATATTCAGTCATCCGTTCTTTTTTTTCTTTGCTTGTGTCCCAGAGTAATTTGATCCTACTGCAGCCTTCTCTCTCTCTCGGCTCTGGTGATTTCTGTTCCTCAAGCATGTAGCTTAAACGCCACTGTGCCAGATGAATGCAGGATGGAGACAATTACTCTTCTCTCTCTCTCTCTCTCTCTCTCTCTCTCTCTCTCGTCATTCTTAAGTTAGGATTTAAAATTTCTCGATTGAAAATCTTCGTTTTGCTCACCATCCAGGGAACCTTGTGGTGTGTGTCTGTGTGTAGAAATGCAGAAAGCAAGACTTGAGATATTTTTGTGGAAATTGTGTTGATTATGGTGGGACAACTGACATCTGCTCTCCTGGTTTGGCACATCTCATTTGTGAGCCTGCTCGCTCTCTCTCTCATATTTTCCATGCCTGATATTGAAACCCTTCTGCTCTGGATGTAAGACACGGACCGAGCAGACACCTCACCCATTACTGTTGTTCGTGGCTGCCTGACCGCATGTACGTCGCTACTAGGACGCACCTTTTCTGCCATCTCCTGTCGAATCGATGTAACTGCACTCGGGCGCACGCCCACCGCATTGCTGCTCCACACACGACCCTCTGTGACGAGAGCAGGGAGCCGTGCGATGGACCTCATTCAGGACACGCTCTGCGAGGTGTTGGATTTCATACGCGAGTCGCTAGTCCTCGCTCTTTCGGCGTGCGGGGAGGAGAAAGAGAAGTGTCTCGATGTGGCCTGGCTCAAGCTCAAACGCACCATCTGCAGGACATGCGGTCTGTTCCAACATCTGCAGGTTGGCACCGGGAAGAGACGCGCAGCTGTTTCACGGCATTGTTTTGATGCGGTAAATAGCAGTGGGACGCAGGACAAGACAAGGAAGGCAGCTATACAGTATAAAGCGTGCAGTGTGTGTTTTTTGGCCTCCGCAACACTGTGTGTCTATGTCTGCTTTGTTCTGGAAGTGAATGAGGAAATGCGTCATGAGCATCACTGAGGATTCGAGAACTTTATTCAGCATCGAGTTCAGTTCGTATCAAACGGATAATATTTTGAGAGTGAGGTTTGAGTCAGGCGGTGTTTAACTTGTGAATAGTCGCTCATTTGTGATCTTATGTAGTTTAAGAGCTTAAAAATGATCAATTGCACTGTGCAAAGAGTTTTACTGTTTAAAAATGTACCTGTTTGAAGGAAGAGGAAAACATTTCAATGTTAGAGCGTTCTTGACTCCATCAGAATTAAATGGGCCCGATTTTCAAAACCAGACATTAATAAGCACGATAATTATAGCATGCTGTTAGCCATGCTTATGCATACTGAGAAATATATAATGCGTTAAATTTTATTATTTTTTTTAACACGCACATATTCCTCTTTCTCTTAATGTGGATTCTATAACATTTTACAATGTACACTCTTTGTAGTGAACATATGTGTAAGCCATGTGACACGGGAGGGAGCGCTGTTGTGCCGAATATCAGCACAGCTGTGATGTGATCGTAGGCACAAGGGTGCTTCAAACAGCATTTACAATCAATATACAGCTCTGGGGGAAAAAGGAGACCACTGCAAAATAATCGGTTTGTCGTCATTGTTTTTCTTTCAGGTGCATGTGATGGTGAGATGAACAGCTTTTTGGTTCTTTTTTTTTTTGTGAACTGCTGAGAATATTTCTCCTAAATTATATTAAGTGTATATTTAAAGGAAATGACATCACGACACATCTAAATAACCCAAGATCATGCAGTATTCGCAAAGCTTTAATAACTCAAATCAAACAAAATGCAAATAATTTGTGAACAAATTGTTCATGCTTTGACAAAATAACAGTATTTGGTGGAATCACACTGATTTGCAGTCACAGCTTCCATGCGTTTTGGCATGATCTCCATCAGGTAACTTTATACCACTCTCTTTGCAAAAACAGCTCCGCTTTGCTTAGTGGTTTGTGACCCTCCATCTTCCTCTTGATGATGATCCAAAAGTTTTCTGGAATAAATTGCAGTGCTCTTTTTATTTATTTCTTTTTCCCAGAGCTGTATTACGAGGAGTTTTTATTTTTATTTAGCCAGTTATATTCCTCTGCCAACTTGCATTGTTCTCCAACTGGTGGAACTAACTAACCGTGACTGGCGGGACTGGAGACTGACAGGGTGTTACTTATACAGTAGTACTGTGTGTGAGCAAGAAAAAAACATGGAGGTGGTGGACAGTCCTGTAAATCTCATAAGATTCTCTTTATATTTCTTTTTTTTTTTTTTTTTTTTTTGGATTTTTCCCCGATTTTCTCCCTAATTTAGTCGTGTCCAATTCCTCCCCGTCACTAGGGGGCTCCCACATTAAGGCTACTACTACCACTCAGCCGGGAGGGCCGAAGACTATCACGTGTTTCCTCCGAACCACGTGACGCCAGCCGACCGCATCTTTTCAAACTGCTCGCTCGCGCACCGTTGGGGGCGGCGTAACACACTCGGAGGACAGCGCTATCCGCTCCCTCCGTTGCGCGAGCTCACAGACGCCCCTGACTTGATTAATGTGGGAGCACTAAGTACCTCTCATCCCTCCCCTCTGAGAGAGCTCGGCCAATCAGCTCTCTCTAGACCTCCGGCTGCGAGAGGTTACAGCACCACCCGGGATTCGAACTAGCGATCTCCGGATGATAGGGCGAGCGCTTTAACCACTGCGCCACTCGGAGGCTTTATATTTCTTTATACAGTATATTCTGCCTTATAATATCAGCTATGTTAACTTGCATTTTCCAGTCAAATCCAAAATAATGTTCAATGGAAAGCTAGTGCTATACATGGGGTTTACAATCACTTATTCATTATACTCCGTAGTGCGCGTGATCAGGTATTAGAGAGGGATTTGGGATTCTTGTTTGCGGAGTCGCTTTGGCTTGTGGAGGCTTGTGGAGTCCGGTTAGCTTTGTATCTCACCTGAGACGTGAACAAAACGACCAACAGTTGTTCTGAACAGATTATAAGCAATTAATGAGTTTAAGATGACTTTGTGCTGTTACCGTCGCTCACCACTTGTGGAATGGCTCTCGCCCAACCAGGTTGCTCAGTCTGAACTTTGTACTGTTGTAGAAAGTACATTGAATTTGTTTATTTCATATTATGCGTAACGGTTTTACATGGACCGTATCTAGTATGATTAATCTTGATTCAGACTGAATTTATGGCATAAAATGTTTTATTTTTCCATCATTGGTTTGCTTGATATAACTATTATAGTGTGGTTCTGGCACTATAATATTAGTCCCATTAATATTCCGCTTCTTTCAGATATTTAAATTGGGTAATAAAGTACAGTAGATGTAGTAAAAAGCCAGAGTTTTAAGTTTACTGATTTTGAATTTCCTTAAAATGTAAATACAGTTGGTATCAGATTAATTACACTGAGCACAAGCATACACTTTTTTTTTTTAATCTGTTAAATTCAATCATAAACAGGTAGGTATTATTTATTGTAAAATGAATGAATTTGGAAAATCTTTCCTCAGCCTGATGGAGCAGGTAAATCCGAGCACCTTGTCCTTTCACTTTTGTTCTCTGTTTGGGTTCGTGCTCGTCATCTTTTTGTCATCCTGCGTTCTCGTTGTTTCTTTGCCTCGTCCCTGTGCAGCCGCTGAAACGGTTCGGGTTGAGCTGCTGTCACGTCTGTTTTGCGTAATGATGCATGATAAATCACTCTAGCTTTTGTAACGAGTCTCTAACTGAACCTTTTTTTTTTTTTTTTTTTTTTTACTTTCATTTAAAAAAGGAAGAAATAAAAACTATTGATGTGAAAGAATGCTGAAGGCAGTACACCTGAGCATGAGCAGGTTTTTATAAAGGAACATTGCAGGCTGACAGAAATAGCCAACTGCTGAAGTGTTGTATACTTGTCTTGGTTTCATGGGAATTCAAAAGCTAAGGTCAATGAATCGCATTGCAGATCGAGCAGCACAGACAAGGATCCCAACTACTTCACGTTTAATGTGATCTTTAAGAAACCTTTCTCTGATTGGGTTTAGCACAGAACTGCAGCAGATCAGGTTTAGGAACATGAATTTACAACAGGAACATGTTATGATGCAAATTGGCATCATGGCTCGACCAATCTCAAATTTTTAATTATACATTGAAATATGATTGTTTATATATGAAGTTTTTTTCTGATCATATTTCCTAGAACTATTTTAATTTTTTTTATTTTTTGGGAAGGATTTTTCCCCGATTTTCTCCCTAATTTAGTCGTGTCCAATCCAACGATCACATGAACGCTGATTGATTTCAGTTGATTTGGAGTCTCTAATCAGAATGATTTCAAACAGATTGAATTAATACTGTACATTTAAACGTAGCTAATAGGACTTTTATGTTTAGGCTGGAGGGTAACTGTAGTGCAACGGTTTGTTTATTTCAGTAACTGCATCAAGGCTCGAGGGAAAATAGGTGTGAAATATGACGAAGTTATGCTTTTTTTTTTTTTTTTTTTTTTTTTTTGGTATGTCTAGTAGCTGGAGTTCAGTAGTGTAAGGTTTCCTTAACGTTCTCAATTACGTAATGAAGAAACGTTTAACATTACATTTTAGATATTAAATGGCAATATGACACAGGGTTTAATGTGTGGACTTAAACCCTAATTTACTTAAAAAATAAATAAATCGTGCATCGTTAAAAATATTTAATTGCCTTCCTTTCTGTTTCTCTCTGTAGCAAGATCAGCTGTACACCTGGGCCCCGGTGAGTCAGCCCCCGCTGGCACTAGAGCACTTTGAGGGGCGTTTACCCGGCCACATCAAGTCCCTGTGGCCTCCACCGCGACCTGGAACTGAGGACAGACCAGGACTCAAGTACAGTGAAGCAGGTATGCGCGCGCACACACACACACACACACACACACACACACACACACACACACACTGTACACCCCAGCCCCACTTCCATATTCTCTACTTTTCAGGGTAAATCTTTACCCTGAAAAGTAAAGTATTGCGGAGTTCTGGAGAAGACGGGATATATTAGGCATGATTAATAAAACATTCAGGGCTGAGTGTTTTTTTTTGTTTGTTTGTTTTGTTTTTTTTTTAGCATTGCAAGCTCACGCACACACTATATTCTCCTGACATGCTCATTCTTCCTTTCTTACCCTTCCTACTCATTATTTTCTCAGATGTGCTGTCACTTTTCTCTTCTACTTTTATGTATGCTTGTTAGTGTGTCTTCAAAAGCATATTCGCCTTTGCCTCTCTCTCTCTCTTTCTATCGCTTTGCCTTTCTGTATGAATCTTACTCCTAAGTACAGTCTCAATTTGTATCTAGATTTATCTGTTTTTCTCTGTCTGTCTGTCCCTTTGTCCACCTCTACCTCTGTATCCAAGTCTCTCTCTTGCTGTTTCTATTTGTCTCTTTCCTCACCTTTTCAGCTTTCTGTCACACACTCCACCACACATTCTCTCTCTCTCTCTCTCATGTTTGTTAGTGCTCAGATCTTTAGATGCGGTATGGAAGAAAGCACAGAGGTGAGAGAGAAGGGAAACAGCAGTGTTAAAATATGCCGACTCACAGTTCTGTGTAAATGTGCTGAGAGCAGGTCGAGCTGGGGCACAGTGTTCTGGCTGTAGGTGTTTCAGCTCTCTGGGTTGGCGTAACACAGGGGGGAACTGTGGGTTTTGCTTCTTGTTTTAAGGGCAAGTCTAAACTGAATATTTCTCCCTTATTTTACATTTATACCAATAGAGGATGATGAAGGTAAGTTATTAATCCTTTGTTTTTTCCTTTCTGTTCTTGCTTCAGTTCAGTTTTACTGGACAGTTTTTTATTTTATTTTTATTATTATAATTTTTTTTTCTTACTTCACTTCATTCCATTTGTCAATGTATTATTATTATTTATTTATTTTTATTTTGGGGTTAGTTTACATCAGCAACAGGAAGTGAGTCAGAAAACATGGAATCAAACTAGCACTGCTCTTTCTATTGCGTTTATTTTCTTTAATGGTTCAGAACATCCCAGTTTATTGGGCTGTAAATAAAAATTCTAACACTGCGAGACTGTTTGACGTCTTTGGCCCGCTTAAATAACCCCACTAACACTCCGCTCCATTTGTGACGCTCTTGCTCTCTGTGTGTCATCACGCTACAACCAAGTAAAAGTACAATAAAAACACAAAATTAAATTTCCTTTATTGCAAGTTTCATTTTTGACCCAAATTATTCTGTTCAAGCTCCTGAGCATGCTCTCCCCACACACACCGAGGATCCTCACTGTCTGCATCTCTGCAGTTGTCTTCACACATCCTGTCTGCGACATCATCTCATGAAGTATGTTACGTTTTATAAAATGCAACTCGCTCAACCAGGTGTGTGTGTGTGTGTTACAGAACACCAAGCTATTGTGTTAGGGCTGAAGAAACAGCAGCAAGAGGAAATCCAGGAGATTCAGGTACATATAAATTTATTCAGTGTTGTTATTTTTATGGAACCGTCCACACTGAGGTGGCGTGATGTGGCCCGACATGAAGACGAGTTAAAGTTACCACCCTGCATTTGAAACTTTTCCTACAGCATCTTGTAGTGAAGCGTTTTATTCCGAACATAAATGCATGATATGAAAGAATACATAAAACAAAGTGATGTCAGTAGGGGAGTTGTTTAGAGTTTACAACCATACTGACCTGTAAACGAGGCGGTTTTACTTTATACCGTGCAAAAGCGTTCCAAAAAGTTTAAATGCTTTAAAAAAAATTTTGCATAGCTTTTTTTTATTTTTTATTTGAGCAGAAACGGCCTATAGCATGTTTGATAAAGTGCTGTATTCGTTTATATAAATCTCAGTCTTTTGTCCAGAAGACTGTCCTATGTGAGAACTTTCTGCTTTTTATGTTCGACTGTTGTAAAGCGCAGACATTGGAGACTTTCAAAAATTCTAAACGTACTGTACATCATCTTACACCAGCTTCCCTATAGCTATGTGTACTAATGTTTTTTTTTTTTTTTTTTCCCTCCCTTTCCCTGACTTCAAATTCATTTATGGAAAGCATCAACCCCAAATCCGTGTAAGTTACTGTTGAAATGATGATGATAAATGAGGATGTGTACTGCTACAGTGTATAAACTGGCTTTTTTAACCTTAAATACTCAGGATAGTATAATTCGTTTAAAATTTATATTGAACCTTTTTCTTTTTTTGACTACTCTATTTTAAATCACTTTTACTGAATCATTTGACCACATTAATTTTTTATGTAGTTACGTATTGAGCCAGTAGAGGGCAGCACCAACACAGTGTTTGCGTTATTAGGTCTTTTTCTCTCTTTTTTTTTTTTTGGAGTAGACTGGAACTGGCAGTTTGGATTCAATTCAGAGCATGAAATCAGATTGACTTGTCTTGCCGACTACATCTGTTTCAATTTGCTACTTTTTTGAATGATCTGTAAAGTTTACTGGTTTCATTCCAAACATAACCACAATTTTTCTCCAATATCGTTCGCTTTATTTGGAAATTATTTATTAGGTTTTCTTTATTTGCCTTTCAATTCAACCTGCTGGAAAATACGGCATGTCGGACACAAACCAAAACGGAGTTGATTATGGTTGTACGAAAGTGGTACCAGTAACGTTCCTTATTTTGCTGAAATCACAAATTGTTTAGGCAATTTAAGAAATGAAAGAATTATTCTGCCTTAGCATAAAAATTTTGCAATTTATAAGCTGTCACTCAGGATCTAAAACGGATGTTAGTCTGCAAATGTTTTTATGTTGAGCACAATTTTAAACCCATAAATATTAACCTTTTTTAAACTTTGAAATAAATATTGCAACAATTCAGTCTGTTATTCATTCATAATAAATCACTTTTGCAAATAAACAAATTTTAGATATTGACTAGAGTACCTAAGTCAAAGGTTTTCATATAACCGTTTTGTAATGTAATCATGACAATAACATAAGTAACCATTTAATCTTGCCATATATCTATTCCTTTCTATTTTTTTTTTTTGGCTGCTTTGTTTTAAAATTCTATTGAAGCAAATGTGGAGGAAAGGATCTTTATCCCCCCCCCCCCCCCCCCCCCACCCCCGTCCCCTTAGGACACAAGTGAGTAAAAATGTGCCCAGAAGCCAAAAAGACTGAACAGTGACGTATTCTGAGAATTACCAATTGATGATTCATAAAATCTATAGTTAAAACTCAAAAGTGCTGCCACATGTTGGCCTAACTGTTGAGGTCAAAGAAAAAGCAGCTAACAAAATGTTATAACACAATAAACTAGTCAAACGTTAAGTGCATCAGAGAATGGAAACGAACAGTAACAAAAAAAAAAAAATAAAAAATTAAGTGTTGCATTTGTCCACCTGTACCAGGAACATGAGGGAGAAAAGACTTAAAGGGAATAGTTATTTTAAACAGAATGACACCAACCGTCCTTCAGTGAGGAGACAAAGTATGCAAAGAATCATTTTGTTTAGATGCGGTTAAGTGACCATGATATAAGCGTGATATCTGAGCACGGTCTTGTGATTATTTGAAAATAACAGTGTGGCAGCCTGATTCGTCCTTCACTTCAGTCATCATGGAATGCTTGGTTCGGTGTTAGTTCTCACATGTTACATCTCTGAATGCTTTAAGTCAATCACGGTTAAGTATTTCACAGCATCATGTAACAATTTAGTATAGGCTAGGCAATGTCCTTTTGCTTATCGAATTGTTTTATGGCTTTGCTCTCTGATGCTCTTGTGGTTTCACTGAGTCAGTCCTTGGCACAAACTGTCAAATATAAGCTGCTATATATAAATGTAAGTTGAGACCTGCTGTAAAAGTCCCTAGAGGTCACAAATCATTACTCAAACCGGCAGCCACAGAGATATTTTATGTTGCATCCTGATCGCTCTCAAAGTACTGATTTGTTCATAATCATTTTCTCCTTACGGCCATTATGGAATGCATGCATTTCTTACACAAATGTAAATAGCACCCTCCTTAGATGTGCTGCATTATTGCCCTGTCTCCTGGCTGAGTTCAGGAGATGATTAGCAGGCTGAGGCCCAGCTGGAAGTTTAGGGTATCCAGTGCTACAAGCCCTTTGGGCAGAATTAGGCCTATTGCTGTTCATGGACGCACTGGGCAACCACTTTTAGTTTCTTTTTTTCTCTCTCTCACCGACTGAGAAAGTGGCCCCAAATGAGCCTCATCAAAACATTTAGCCACCACGTTGACTGTACTGCATACGAGTTCTCTACCAAAGAATATTTTTTAGCATTATGTGGACTGGACAGTGCTGGCATGGTACTGATTTTCAGTTTGATTTGTTTAACTGGAGTGGAAATTGAAGAATTACAGATTCCTTCCGTGAGTCTCTGTTTCTCATAAACTTTCTCTCTTACTGCAAGAGCCAGGATGACAAATTACTAGTGAGTCTTGCTCAACAAAGGGTTGTGCCAATTGTGTCGTATTTGCAGTATAGATGCCTTGAACTCAGCAGAAAGCCGTAGTTATAGTGCTGCAGCTTCAGATTCTTCTCTCTTTCCAGGAAGAGTCTGTGCTGAACACCGTGCGCCTGAAGCAGGAGCATGTGACCGTGATTCAGCAGCTGGAGCAGACGATCGAGGACCTACGCAGCAAGATTGCTGAGTTGGAGAGGCAGCAGCACCCCTCGCAGGACCATGGTGTCGCTACGGAGGAGCAGGAGTGCGATGGGGACGAGAGTTTCTTGCCGGATATGTGCCATGTGGACCTGCAGACAGAGACCTGTGCTCTGCTTGTGTTAGAGGCCAAATCGGTGCAGACTTCCCCGACAAACGAGAGCTTTACAATCAAAGTGCCTTCATCAGAACAGAGCGACTCCGAGCAGCATCTGCCCACGCTTAGTGAGCAGTCCGTGGGAGCGGCAGAACCTCAGTCAGCCGGGACTGGTTCTCCTAAATCAGGACAATTTGTGTGTGTGTGTCAACAGCAACAATGGCCTCCACCACCTCCTCCACCCCCATTGCCCGGTTTACCTGTCCTGCCACTTGCCCCACCGTTACCTGGAGTGCCCCCACCTCCTCCACCACCCCCTCCATTATTAGAATCTATTGTTCCCCTACCCCGACCGGATACGACTCTACCTCGAGCACCACCACCTCCCCCTCCACCTTTACCAGGTCAAACATTATTGCATCCACCGCCGCCACCACCTATACCAGGGTCCGCTCTTCCAACTCCCCCGCCTCCTCCGCCTCTGCCTGGCCAAGCTGCAGTTTATCCAACTCCGCCACCCCCTCCACCCTTACCCGGCGCAGGCGTTCCGCCACCCCCCTCCACCCTTACCCGGCGCAGGCGTTCCGCCACCCCCTCCACCACTACCCGGCGCAGGCGTTCCGCCACCCCCTCCACCACTACCCGGCGCAGGCGTTCCGCCACCCCCTCCACCACTACCCGGCGCAGGCGTTCCGCCACCCCCTCCACCACTACCCGGCGCAGGCGCTCCTCCACCTCCTCCACCCCTACCTGGAGCAGGGGCTCCTCCACCACCACCACCACCCCCTCCAGGACTGACTGGCCCACCACCTCCCCCATTCATGCCAGGTGCCTCTGGCGTCCATCTCCACGGCAATTTGGGATCTCTGCCTCCTCCACTTCCTCTAGGATTTTTTGCCTTTGCTACAGCCCAGGAGAAGGCTCCTCGGAAAGGACTCGTGGAGCCGCCACACCCCATGAAGCCTCTCTACTGGACCCGCATACAGCTCCATGCCAGAAAGTAACCTTCAAACTACCTAAATATACTAAAATCTCTTTCTAAAGTTGTTTTCTGATGTGTGGCTAATGTGTTTCTTTCTAAAACAGCTACTTAATCTGGGGTGCACTGAGGTTGTCAGTTACATATTCCAAATTCATGTATTGCCTGACCTTTTTTAAAATTAATTAATATGTTTGCATGTGATGTGATGTGATAAAATGTTGCCGTTCCTCCAAAATCCAAAACTCAAATATTTATATAATCGCAATACGGAATCGCAATACAAACTTAACCTACACCTAGGTAACGTGATATTATTTCGGCAGGTCTCTGTTGAGTCCCATTCCTGGTAGCCATACAGTAATCTAATGGTAATATAATTCCTTGCGTAATATTGCGCAAGATAATTTTCTTACTTTTCTAATTTTTCTTATTTTTTTGAATTGCTGTTTTGTTAGAGAAGTGACCCCTCTGATTTGGGAAAAGATTGAAGAGCCCTCGGTGGATTTCCAGGAGTTTGTGGAGCTTTTCTCCAAAACTGCAGTGAAGGAGAAAAAAAAGCCTCTTTCAGACACCATCACCAGGACCAAGACTAAACAGGTGAGTCTATTAACTAGTGATTAATGACTGAAGTATGTACACCCAGTTCAACCTGGGGGTTCGACACGGACATTGAATTCATTATCAGTTCAGTTTCAGTAACATGGGTAGCTTTTACTGTAGATACTATGATCGGGTCTGCTTTCAGAGATCAAGTGGCAGCACCTTAACTGTTGCAAGTGCAATACTACTGTATATTAACCATGTCTACTAATAGTGATGCATAAAATGTAAATGTTTATGCTCAGCATTAAGAATTCAATTAACCTCTTAAGAACCAAGCTTTAATTCTGCATGGATTTAAAACTTTTCCTATATACAGTATTTGGGATTATAAGTATAAAATCTCAGCATCGTTTTGAACGAGTTTGACACCCTTATGGGTTTCTACTAATTAGTATATTGTGCTTTTGCTACCATTAGATGTGGCTATAAAGTGTCTACTAATGCAAACAACAGGTCTAAGTTATAGGTACAGCTAACACAAAGACTAATGTCTCCATATGAGGACACAAGGTTTCAGGAGGTTAATGAGGTTTATTAGAAACAAAGAAATAAAAAGTCTGTTTTTATTTTGTTGTACAGACATTCATCTTTGCACCACATGTTTATTTTCTCTATATAAATTTAGTCTCATCCTCAGACTACCTCACACCTTTCTTGGCCTTCCACTGTTCGCCTGGACTGCATTTACTTTGATATGAATGCTCAGCTTTGTCCTCTTGCATGTGCCGCTTTACGAAAAGTCTCCGGCTTCACGAGCCGCGTGCCGTCCTTGTAGAAATAAATCGACACCCAGATGGCGTCCAAGTTTACAGGCTCCTTGATCATTAAGTAAACAAGGGAGCTTTGGAATTCACCGATGGTCAGTGTGTCCACATCATTCAGTCCATCTGGTTTGGAGATAATATTCAACAAATGCAAAAAAGGCATCGATTCGTGATAAAAGCATCTGTTTGTTGGCAGTATTCAGGTGTACAACCCGTCAACCGACCAAGTCAGCTCTTACCGATAACGCGTTCACATCACTCAGCCATCTGTTTGTGGACAGTATCTGTATGCATCACTGCTAACCATGAAATGCTTTTCCTCCATGGCCTTTTGCCTTGAGCCAGAATGAATATGTATAGTTTTTCCAATCAGGTTGCTTTGCAGATGGTGTCTGGAGAGCTTCGTTCACCCGTCCGTGGGCACAGTGACCTATCCTAGTCCGCATTCCTGGAACTTACCACACCTCAGACAGTGTCCCCTTGGGCTGTGGATGGAGCTTCGGAGTCATAACGCACCAGTCACGGGACTGTGAAAGCATGCATACAATTGGAAATGTTTTCGGTCTCAGAAGCTGATATTGTGTATTTTTTAAAAAAAAATATTTTTTTTTTATTGTTAGTGCTCAAACAGTTCTGAGGAAACCACCTTTGCGGAATCGATTTTTGCTTTTCACACCCTAGACATGCTTCAGGCGATGCAGTAATTTCGGGAATCACGAGTGAGACAGATGTGGAATTCCAGATGCAGAGCATTTCTAAACACAAGCCAACAGTTGAAATTTGAGTGTGGTGCGTGCAACCAGTGAGCTCGGCTCTCTCTCCAGGTTAATCGCAAAGCTGTATGGGGTCCAGATGATGCAGACGACACTCGAGAATACTTGCAAATTAATAAGAGTGCTTTCATCGCCAGTGGGGAGCTCACCGTGGGGAGCTCGGAGTGCTGCCTGAGACTTGGCATAAAGGTGCACTCTGGTTTTATCTAGATGCTGGGAGGAAGAGCGTAACCGTGTTGGACTTGGTGGCCAATTAGGTTTTGCCCTTCTAATGGTCCTCCAATGTCTGGTCAGTGATGTCCTTCAAAGCAACCCTTCCACCTTTTGTGTATCTAATCTTTGGTTAAAAACATCAAAACATTTTCAATATACAGTCAGGATCAAGGAATGTCCAAATTTTCATATGTTTGTCAAAATATTATTGAAGTTTAAAATCTGTTTATGTTGAAGGAATTAACAAAAATATTGTGCTAATCGTTTAGGAATTACAGCCAGGCAATCATTTCAGTTTCACAGGCTCAATTGTAAATGGACAAACCATCAACCAAAAATCTTATTTTTGATGCGGCACTTGGATGCAATAATTCCACATCCAAGTGCCTCCACAATATTGCTCCACAATAAGGCTACTACCACTCAGTCGGGTCTTTGCGGCCGACCGCATCTTTACCTAACCCTAACTGCTCGCTCACGCACCGTTTGGGTCGGCATAACGCACTCAGAGGTCAGCGCTATCCGCTCCTTCTTCTTGCTTGAGCTCACAGACGTCCCTGATTGGCTGTAGAGCCGTGATTAATGTGGGAGCACTAAGTACCTCTCATTCCTCCCCTCTGAGAATTCGGTCAATCAGCTCTCTCTAGACCTCCAGCTGCGAGAGGTTACAGCATCTGAGAATCGAACTAGCGATCTCTGGATGATGGGGCGAGCACTTTACCACTGCGCCACTCGGAGGCCACAAAAATTCTGCTCACAATGACCGCCTGAAATCTGGAACCCAAATCTGGAGTCCATCCCCCATGGATTTCAGTTGCTGCTTGTTCATGGGTCTTTCTAATCTTCAATTTTATCCTCAGTAAATAAAAAGCAGCTCAGTTTGGTTGCGTTTAGTTGACCCACTCTTTTTGAGTCACTCACTTTCGAACGTGAGCCCGTCCTTCCGTTCTCCATGTTCTTTTCATCCAATCATTCCGGTATAAATTAATGATGTATCAGAAATTGGCAGCCTTAACAAAGTTGAGTGGTTTGCATCTTGATGTAAACTGTCTGACCTCTTTGACTGCATGTTGAGCTTTCCTATGAGCAGCTGCCAAAAGCAAATTCAAGACTTTGAATCAATGCTCTACTTTTTTTTGTTTTCTCAATTCATGATGTAACTAGGAAACTGGCCACATCTGGTCATATTGTCAGTCAATTTATAGATTGGTTGTCCAATTACTTTTGAGGCTGTGAAAATTAAGGGGCGTGTGGTTGTGGTGTTGTGGTTAATGAAATATTTTACAATTATTGGAATTAAAGCTGAGGGTCCACATTTCCATCAAATCTCAGTTCATTTCATATCCGCGGTCGCTGTACAAATACTTATGGACTAGACTGTACTGCCCTGCCACATCATTTTAGTCACCGTTTGCTTGACAGACACTCGATTTGGAGCCGTAGTGTAGCGGTGTGGCGATGGAGCATCAGACCACAATGCATCAGTCTTGCAGCGCAGTGTGTTGTCAGGATGCCAACCTGGCGGTCTCGCAGCTTGGCTTTTGTTTTTTGCCTCTAATGCACGTGGAATGTGTCTGAGGGTTGCAGTCTTGTTGCCAGGGCTCGGTGGTTAGAACAGAACACACTTTTCTGAAGGTTTTGTGGGCATCCTGTGGGCACTATTAGCAAAACCTCAGCAGTGCTAAATGTTATGATGCATATTATGTATGGTGGGAATGACTTTGGTAATCAAGATGTAAAACCGTCATGCAGCGTTGAAGTCCTGTCATGAACTTGAGCAGATGTTTTAACCGTTGCAATGCTGGAGTAATCTTCTGTTTGACTAATATAAATGCATTTAGAAAGGTCACCCATCTCCGAGTTTTGCTTCGGAGCTGTTCTCACTAGGATCAAACGTTTCGTTGTAAGGCATAGGGATCTAAGATTTCACCTAGCACTGATTGATCTGTACCGTTTGCGGGTCAGACTTCTTGTTTTTCACCCGAGAGCTTCCGACCGTCGAACTCTGCGCAGATGTGGCCGCGGTGAGTCTGCGGTTTAATAACGGAGAGAAGGGTTTTCCTCGCGAGCACAGTTATGAGCAGCGGCGTGTTTTTATGTCGCGGCTTGAAGCGGTGTGGCGTCTGTGGCTGCTTTGTTCAGGGAGGTTCTCGTGTCTACAGTGTAATGGAGAATCCGCTCCTGCTCCCCGAGTGGGGAAAATCAAGAACACTACAAACTCTCAGTTGCTCCGAATCAAAATCTATTGGGATGGGGTTTATTTTAATTCTTTTCCCTCCTCCTTTCTGTCCACCAGAAGTGCAATTTACGCTCTAGAGCCATGGCCAAAAGTTTTAAGAATGACAAATATTTTCAGAAAGTTTGTTGCTTCAGTGTTTAGATTTTTTTTTCTTTTTCAGATGTTACTATGGTATACTCAAGTGCTAGCATTGTGCAAGTTTCAAACTATTTTATTGAGAATTACATAAAGTTTATGCAAAGGCTCAATAGTTGCAGAGTTGACCCTTTTTCAAGATCTCTGCAGTTCGCCCTCGCATGCTGTGAACCAACTTCTGAGCCACATCCTGACTGATTGCAGCCCATTCCTTCATAATCAATGCTTGGGGTTTGTCAAAATTGTGGCTTTTTGTTTGTCTACAAGTTATCAATGGGATTAAGGTCTGGGAAGTTTCTTGGCCATGCACCCAAAATTTGTTCCCCGAGCCACTTGGTTATCACCTTTATGGCAAGGTGGTCCATCATGCTGGAGAAGGCATTGTTTATCACCTAACTGTTCTTGGATGTTTGGGAGAAGTTGCTCTCTGAGGATGTTTTTGTACCATTTTTTTTTTATTTTTTTATTATTATTCATGGCTGTGTCCTTGGGCAGAGTTATGAGCGAGCCCACTCCCTCGGCTGAGGAACGACCCCACACACGAACGGTCTCAGGATGCTTTACTGTTGTCATGACACAGGACTGATGGCACGGTAGCGCTAACCTTCATGCATTTCAATAAAAAAAAAAGCAAAGAAGCTATTCTCTACAATCAGAACGTCAGGGACCGACCGATATTCTGCAAAAGGTACAGGGATTGGACGGCTGAGGACTGGGGCAAAGACGTTCTCTGATGAATTCCCTTTCCGATTCTTTGGGGCATACTGGGAAAATCCTCATGTGTCCTCTTGAAATTTTGTCTGAAATTCTACCAAAATCGGCTTCTGGACCATTTAATCCAATAATGATTGATAAGGCACATGTTTCTCCTTTAGTAAAATTTCTTGTTTGCACTTAATCTCAGACAAACAGAACATCAGCTTGGGCAAGAAAGCTGTCTCCATCCCATGTTTAAGACGTTCTCTCGGATGGCACGCTGACTGAAATAAGTGGATTCTCTTCTCTTCCTCCAGACCTTGGTGGAATAAAACGTTTTCTTCTGATAATGTTTTCTTTTGTGTAATTGCAGGGGGCGTAGCTGCAACATAGCCGAGATGCCTTCTCTCCCATGCATACATGCATTGAATTGCAGGATTGTATAACATTTTTTTTTCCCCCCCACAATCATCTCTAACAGATTGCTTTTAGCTGGTATGAAAGGCCTTGAGAGGATGCACGAATTCTGTTTCTCTCTCATTGTTTAGTTTGCGGTTGCATTTTGGCAGCAGAGAACACAAAGCAGCAGACACTCGTAATGAGCGCTAGGAAGAGGAAAAAAACATTAGGAATCATTAAAGTGCATATATTTGCTGCGAAGACGCCAACTTTTTCCCACACTAATAAATAATTAACTGCCATGTAAGAACATCTCCCATTTCATTACAGAACTTTTGACAATATTGTTTGATGCAAGCTTTATATATGTAGATGGATAGATAGATAGATAGATGGATATCCTTTTTTATTTTTTTATTTTTATTTTTTTTACAAGTTGTGTTCAGAACAGTAATTCAGTAAAGTAACAGTAAAGCTTTCTTTACATTTAAAATAGATTACAAGGAGCATGATTTCGAGCCAGTTCAAGCTGTTTTTTTTTTTATTTATTTTTTTATTACATTTTTTTTAAGAATGTTGCTGCCAGGCTCGTCTCATAGACTGGAATTCATTTTCGTATCAATTCTGGGAATGTTCACCAGGAATACAAATGTCAGAACACAGAGAATGTGTGTTTGTGTGTGTGTGGAAGAGCGTGAGAGTGAGTGAGAGATTTATGAATGTAAAATGAGGATCTTTAGCTCGGTGCCGTCAGGTGACACTGTTCATTTTGTGTCCTTGTACACACAGTCAGTCTCTTAACAAATGGTAGTAACTTTAAGAGCATGGCCTGTGCTGGTGTCTTCAACCTTAATATTCTCTCAAACATTGAAAATCCGTACGTCCTCTAAAGAATTGAGCTATTGAGACTTGTGCATATCGTTTGAGCAGTCAAATGGTGACCTTGACCAAGACCCCACTTCCTTTTTTTTTTTTTTTTCTTTTTTCCCTTCTGCTTCCCCTACTCATACACATCTCTCTCTCTCTCTCTCTCTCTCTCTCTCCTGCAATTATTTAATCAAGGAAACTGTTTCTTTGCCTCTGGCTAATGGTAAATGGACACTATTAATTTCTGATCTTGCCCTTAGATTTTCCCATTCTTTCTTTCTTTCTCTGTCACTCATAATTTTCCCTGTTTCTCTAATTGGTCGGAATTGGACGCCGTGGGAGCAGAGGAGGTCAGAAAGGGAACAAATGAAAACGGTTCAACAAAGGGCGAATCCTGTTTATTGATTGATGGTCGAATCATGGAGCAGGGTTTTTTTTTTTGCGTATAGGTTTTTGCGGTCTTTTTGTTTTGTTTTAATCAGAGATGTTTGTTTAAATGCACTCTACGTCTTTATAATGTAATGCCTTGCCTGTTTTCAATGGAAACGGTATCCCTATTAAGTGCATAAACGAGCCTCGGATGTTACAGGCAAAATTACATCGTCGTCGTGGAATTTGGCCAAATTCAAAGCAGTGGTATTATAATGGCTGGAGAAAACCACAGAAAATAAAAAGAATAGTGCTCAAAGGAACAGTAACCTGGAGAGCCATAGCCGCTCTTTATTCTGTGGTGTTCGAGGTGCTCTGGACGAGCAATAAAAACGACTTGATTATAGAAATTAGAAGTTGCATAGAAAATGTCAAAATTCAGATCTCGATCCAATGCAGTTTCCATCATATAATAATGCAATCGTATTTCTATATTTATAAGTTGCATTAGACAATGTAATGAATGGGATGTAGGTTAGTAACTGTGTTAGCAATGTGTGAATAGATTTTACCCACTAAAAGAAAGTGTTTCCTAATAAATGACTGTAGTCCATGACATCATGTCACTGATTCTTTTCAGTAAGAATGTATGGTCACATGTATACTGCCTCATTGAGAACAGTCAATTTATAGGCTTACATCAAGCAAAGAAAACAACTAAGGAGACTTAAAGCGACTGGAATTTAGTTAAAAGCTGTCAAATATATTATAGTATAATAAAAATTATATAATATTAATAAACGCTTAGTGAAGTCGCATCATTTTAAAATGGACATCTGAAGTCACGGCTATGTTTAATAGTGAAAGTTGGAGCATTTCCCCACACACACAACACACAGTAAACAGCTGTGTCTCCATAAGAAAAACACTTGTTAGAGAGATTCACCAAAAAAAGGCTTCCTTTTGCTGGGGAGCATAAAGATTAGAATTTAGAGCGTTGGAAAACAGGTCATGTGACCCGATTAATTCAGATCGACCCTATTCCAGACGTCAGAAGAGAAGAGCGATGCACCCGTCATGCGTAGTGTCCGTGGTACAAGCCTCTGGGGGCAGTGTTGTGATCTGGGGTTCGCTTGCTCAGGTCTAGACTCAGCAACATTACAGTGGTCAAATAATATGAAATAATTATGCAATGCTGGACATAAAAAGCAAAAATGCGTGGTGGTGATGATGATGATTTATTATTATTATAAACAGCCCAAAGAACTGTGTGCGCATATAAGAATATTTACTTAAAAATATAGGGTTTTTTTTGTTGTTGTTGTTGTTCATGTCTTCTGATGGTGCTCAATGTCGACGCATTTTCCTGTTTTAAGGAAGATATGTTGGCATATTCACGAATCAGGACATGCGCATAGTTAACACTATCAGGAAATTAATTTCAAGACCATTTAAATCGAGGCATTGCCATGTCTTTCATTGTTTTGTACCTGTTAAGATATTACAAAAACTATATAAGAAACTTTTTTATTATGAATTTTAAAGCCCAATTTAGAGCATCTTAGTTCATCATTATGAACATATGAAGCACATGAAGCAAAGATGTGTTTTAAAACAAAAAAAATACATTTTTGCTTCAGTATTGGAAACAATTTTGTTTTAGGCTAACTAATTATACACAATTCTTCAGTGTATTTGGTCTGGTTTTTAGACAAAGTCCTTCCATGCGCCATCTGGCGGCTATTCAGTGAAGCACAACACATTTAAATTTTTAAATGGTGCTTGTGGGATTCCGCGGCACTGCGCGAGACGAATTTTAGCCTTTCGCGGGAAAAAGCGCACATTCTTAATGGCCACATCTGTATGTGGCAATAAAATGAAGTCAGCTGGTGGAGTTTTTCTTTTCCCCCAGATCACTGAACTAGCATTACTACAGTATAGAAATGATTCATGCACTAGTAGATTCACTTGTTTGCTCATTATGTCTGTGTTGCTTTAGGTGGTGAAGCTGTTAAACAACAAGCGCTCTCAGGCTGTGGGAATTCTCATGTCCAGCCTCCACCTCGACATGAAGGACATCCAGCACGGTGAGTGAGGAGTGAGTGAGTGCTACACCATGCTGAATGCAGCAGAGCAGACACCAAGCGTAAATACCTTTTAACACCCCAAAGCATCCACCAGGTGCAGAGAGTAATAAAGGTCCACACGGACATTCAGAGACGGTACACACACAATAAATAACAGGTTAACGCTAACCTTAACACATCAAGTAGTAAACGCGCCTGCAGACACAGAAGCACAGTGGGTACTAAAAGCCAGCATAAACACGAGCAGGGTAAACAGTAAATGGATGATAAACATCCAGGATGAGTGGTTAACGTTAGCGACCGGTTGGACACATTTCTCACGCCCTTCGTTAGGAACATCCCTGATTGGTCCAAGTTTCACCTGTGGATGATGAATAGTGCTGTTTGAGGGGGAAAAAGCATGGCTTTGATGATCAAAATGGCTGATTACGAATTTCACCATTTTGTAATTGTATATTAATTATTAACTGGAAGTCATTCATGAGCAAGGAATTTGTGTTACTCGGTCGATTTAACTTGCGAATGCCTTCGGATGCAGTCATGATGTGGGTCAAAGAAAAAAAAATCAAGTGCTCCTTATTTATTTTCATGTTATGTTTACTAAATATGGACACACACACCATGCGTGGTCTCTG
The DNA here is from genome assembly GCA_030347435.1 of Clarias fuscus. Taxonomy (NCBI): domain Eukaryota; kingdom Metazoa; phylum Chordata; class Actinopteri; order Siluriformes; family Clariidae; genus Clarias; species Clarias fuscus. Next base: position 6,184,285 of record CM059220.1, on the reverse strand, counting down.
CGGCTGTCTGGACTGTGATGTGCGTGGAAGCTGTGACCTTGTCTGGTCCATGCTGTGTGGTAGCCAGCGAGCTTCCTCTGCATTATCTGCTGATGCGCAGATAGCTGCGGGACCGTGGGCAGACCCTGGCGCTACCCTGACGGTAAACAGGATTATGAGATCCATATTTCTGATGAGAAGTTTTTACAGAGTTCCTCCAGTACAAGCAGCTCGGCAGTCTGGCTTCACTCAGCCCTGCCGGTTTGTTGTGTTTAGAAATATAGCTTTGTGTTCATATTTGGGAATAGAACACATGCACCAAGACAATTTGGTTCCATCTATAAGAGCTACTTAAACCTCTTTATTTTCTCTTGGTTTTGTTTAAGTAACATTAGTTGTAGAGTAAAGGTCTTTATTGGACATGAATTTTAAAACCTTTGTAGTTTTATCTAACATAACTTTTTCTTTTTTCTTTTTTTTTTTTTTGTGATTGCTGACAAACTGCTCAGGATGTGTGTCTGGGATGGAGAATCTGAAATGTCTTTACTCTTATATAGATATATTTGCAAGTGGCCTAAATGCAACATCATGTGCTTACACTATGTACAGTATAGAGAAAAAACATTAAAAGCAGACTTTAAAAAAAAAAAAAAAAAAGAATCCAAAAACAAATTTGGCATTGTTTTGGAAATATATTGCTGGACATAGTCAATGTTTCAGAAGGGTTAAATTATTGAGCTGCGTCAAGCAAAGAAAACAACAAACTATGAGATTTGTTAACGAAACTGGGTTAATAATCCTTTTTAACAACGTAAATGATGCCGAACTGTCAGGTTTGTGGAAGAAATCTAAGCTATGTTTAATAGTGAACGTCAGAGCATTTCCATACACACAGTGTGATGAGAACGGACACATGATTTGAATTGAACAGCTGTGTGTCTATAAGAACCCCTTGCTAATCAGAACTAATTAGAAAAAGAGGCTTCAGTTTGCTAGAAAGCATAAAGTTTGGACATTAGAGCGATGCTGAAAGGTCATGTGGTCCAGACCGACCCTATTCCAGAGTGATGTGCGTGTCAGGGTAAGCAATGCACCCATCATGCATAGTGTCCACTGTACAAGCCTCTGGAAGCAGTGTTATGATCTGGAGGTTGCTTCAGTCGCTCAGGTCTAGACTCAGCAACGTTATGTGGCAATAAAAAGAAGTCAGCTGACGACCTGAATGAGCAGGGGATCATCTACTGTAGAGGTTTTCTTCCCTGATGGCACGGGCATAATGCAGGACTCAAAATGTGAGAGAGGGAGCATAAGGAATTTATTTTCACACATGAATTGGTCAACATGTTGTGTGTGTAATCAAAGATAAAAGTGACTGACTGAAATCTTAGTGATCTTTTTTTTTTTTTTTTTTTTTACCCAGGCAGTGCATGATCTACAAATCCACATTCTAAATATTTACTGTACCAAGCTGTCCTGTTCTTAAAATAACTAAAACAAATGGATGTAATAAATTAATAAATTAATTCAATAAATAAAAACTAGCATAGGGAATTTGGTACAGATGGTCTGTTTCAGAATGATCCCAGATAATCCTTGGAATGTACACATCTGGAGTGCGTCCTGGATGGGGCACCTGTCCATAGTTTCGGTTCATAGGTTTCCCCCTTGTACTATGCGAACGTATTAAGCCCCCTCCTTAATTTATTCATGCTAAATTACATTGATCTAGATAGATAGATAAACTAAGGAACTGAGGGAAATAAAATTGTCTATGTAAAATCCTCAGCAGCAAGCTCATTTCCCCTCTCGTCTCTTCCAACCATTCAGCATCAGCAGTCTACTAATCACTGTCCCAATCATCTGCACCTGTTTTTTTTTTTTTTTAATTTTATTTCCTTTTTTTTTTTTTAATGCTTAAACTGGATGCTATACCGGATCATCCCGTCATGGCAAGAAAGGGGAGAGTTTTCTCTGATTTTTCGATTTTTCATTTTATTTTTTTCAGCCACAGTGAAAACACATTTTTATACTGTTGACTTTTTTTTTTTTATTGACCGTGACACAGAAATGTGCACTTTCTCTTCGTATGTCAGATTTAATGTCTGGTTTATTCAGATATTGTGGTGTCTGTGGTGCTGACATGTCATGCGTCATCGTGAATCAAAACGATCAGGTCCGATTTTCTTCACATTATAGCCACAAACAAATACTTCCATCATCGATTTGTCACTCTTATTGCCATCTACAGTAGGCACGTTTTTCCATGTAAGGAATTTTATTTAACCAGATATTTACATATTTTGTCCAAAAGCCCTGGTCTTCACACACTTTTTAATTACTCGTGTATTATTCAGAAAGTTCATTCGAGACAAAGAAAGCGATATTTTATAACTTAACTACTACAGGACCTTAAAAGATCCCAGGCCACGCCCGCTAGTATTTCAGGTTTGAGTCTTGCTACATGGCTACCGCTATCCATCCACCTTTACTGTTATCACATGTAAGCGTCTGATCCCGACACCATATGTGCGGGTGCGAGGTTTTGCTGAAGGTTTGCGGTCGGCTGCATTATTCAGGAGAAGCCGAGACGGACCCTTTAACAGACGCCTTTCAAGTCGTGGTAGCACACATCAACCGGCGTTCCCGGTCTTTAAAATTCCGTCAACAACCAACGCTTTATCCTGCGTCCCTCGCTCCGCGCGGTGACACATTTCATCTGCGCGCCTTTGATGTCTGAGTGCAAACATTTTGAAACGTTTTCGAAACACGCCGAGAAAGCGCGTCCCTCAGCAGGGAGGCGTGTTTGGGAGGAGCATGAGTAGCTGTGGAGCAAGAAATCTGAAAACAATATACTCCTCTGGCTCGCTCTGATGTATTTGGAGCCGTTGAGGGGTTTGCCAAATAAACAAGAATAGAAACCAAATGAACGGGGCGCTCTACAGCTCACATCTGCTGCTATGGCAACAAGCGGCAGCCTCACACTGGAGCTATAGATGATGCATAGAGAGAAAGCGTTCCTGCAGAGTCTAATATAAAGCAAGGTTGGTGGTGTGTGTTTTTATTTTTTATTTATTTTTTTGCCTCCACCTAATTTCTGCCTCATCAAATAAAGCAAAACCCTACATATGGAGGATGATCTCTATTTTTGGTCATCACCTACGACCTCTGATCCCCTTAATTACCAAATGATCGTCTTGTGGATCGGAGTGGTAATTTTGTTTACTCTTCGTTTCCTTCAAAGAAGGTTCTCACAGCTCAGGAATCATGAGAAGTGTCAGTAATGTTTAGGAACGTCCTGATTCCGTGCCCGGCCGCTTCCTGGACACGTCGGGATCCCGGGCGCAGGACGAAGACTTCCTTATCCTTCACCTTCTGTCGAGACGCACGGGACAGCTCCTAGTGAGAAACGTTGTATATCTTACACTGGTGCCAGTGGAATTTGTACTTAATTTTCATCCAATCAATGTGTTTATACATCTTCGAACTCATCCACATGGTCTGGTTTGTTTCATATGGGCTCAGCTCTGCGTAATCATATGATTCCTTTGTTAGACATCCAGTCTGACATTTCAGAGGAATTTCCCGCTTCTCTCTTCCGCGCTTGCCTTTTGATGTCGTCCGATTATTGTGGTTGCCAGATTTTTCAGGCTGTAGATTTTACCCCACCATGTGTGTGTGTGTGTGTGTGTGTGTGTGTGTGTGTGAGATAAGGTTCTCTGCACACATTGTTTGGTTGAGATGGCTGTACCCCGTCGGCCGCCCGTTTGTCTTCATCGTCGAGAATTTACTCGACTGGAAACAGAAAATGACATCACCGCGTCCCTACGAGAAGCGAAGCCAGTGAAGTCAGCTTAGTTTACTTTGAGCCGCCATCGACCATTTATTATACCTAAACATGCACAAATATGTGGGATAAAGGTATCAGGCTAGAATGTCTCTAATCCTGAAGCTAAACCTCATCCTTAACCAAACTGTAACCACAAATAAAGATGCTTCGGCTCCTTTTAAAGAGACCACATGTTTCTTTTAAGCAGCATTTGTCTCTCAAAACACATTTTAAGCACATGTTGTCTGTGTTATTAGGACATTTGGATGCAGACACATACACCGAGCGCAGTTTCTCCTCCAAGCTGCGAAATCTGGTCTCTCTAACTTTTTGACTTTGACATTTTGTTGAATTTAGCTCACTTTTGGTAAGCCTTTTTAAAATAATCACAGTAACGTGTGACCTTTTTGAAACCGCTCCTTCGACACTTGCACGATAAGGGAGCAAATGCAATCTGAAGTCATGCTATCGATCATCACAATATGTTGTAAATTAAGACGGAAATGCAGGTTGGATGATTTGGGATATTTTGGGCTTCGTTCAAGATGACACGCGTTTCTCGCCATGCCGTGTTGTGCAAGGTGGAAATCAGATTTTGTTTTTTTTTAGGAAATCATCCAGTGATCCCTTTTTTATTTATTAAACAAATGATTGTAGTAATAAATATGTATACTAACAGATATTAGGACAGCTCATCGTTGGTACCCTGACTACCTGACTAGGATAGAATTACATTTAAAGCCGAGTGATTTGATCAGTCTTGTTTTGGTCAGTTTTCGATTCCAAAATTGATTGACACATTTTTTATCATTTTATATAAACTCATAAAACATTAAATGGTCTAGAATTGACAAATTCCTTAAAGCTATACTTTGCATGAAATACAAAGTGCTTCCATCTTTGACGAAAAGCCGCCCTCTGGACTGGTGTGTTTAGCAGAAGTTTGGAAGGGAATAAAGGATTATTGATTTTCAAAAAAGACATGACATTTAAACAATTAATAACACAAGTTACACAGCATTGTCTTGTTTGTTAGATAACTTTTAGATGTTTTTTTTTTTTTTTTAATACTTCAAAACCTGAAAAAATATAGCTGCATGTGACATTAGTGCTATTAATTGATTGACTTGCTCGCTCATCGTTTAAACCGTTTTATTTTGTATACGGGGCCACAGGACGCCTGAAATCTATCCCAGGAGATCTGCGGCACGTTGGAGGGAAAACACTGGACGGGGTGCCAATCCATCACAGTAGTGCTGTCAAATCGAAAAATTAAGAAGAATAAAATGCAGTTGAGCTTAAAGGAAGTTTAGTATTGTTTCACAGCTCCAATGTAAGAGTAAGCGCACTTAAGTGTAGTGAACCTTACTTGCCATCCTGCCAGACCAGAGCTAAAGCAACAAAGGTGTGTCTCATTTCTTCTGTCAAATTATAACTTGAGTAAGAGATAAAAGTACAAAAGTTAAAGTACAAATGATTTGTTTGTTTGTGTGCGTGTGTCTGTTTTGACTTCGTGCCCGTACCCTAATGACCTCATCACATGTCTGCAGTGCAAGAATTTCCCCAAGCTCTTCAAGATGTTTTAATCACAGGAACTCGCACGGCTAGAAAAGGTCCGCTTAAACTGGGGTGTAAAAATGGGAAAAGATGTATCCCTTGATCTTTTACATTTACAGCGTCTGGCATTAGGCGGACTCCCTCATTCAGAGCGATTGAGGGTTAAGGGCCTTGCTCAAGGGCCCAACAAGGGCAACTTGGAGGTGTTGGGGTTTGGAGGTTTCTGGTCAGTTGGCCAACACCTTAACCAGGAGTTACAGTACCACTGCCCTTCCTACTTCTGCGGCTTCCTCAACAAAGTTTGCCATGTGCATTTCGACATGCTTTCGTAGTTCTTATTCGAGTTCCAGTCAGCTGGAATCAGTCTGGCCATTAGACACCGACCTCATTCAACAACAAAGCTTTCCACTTCTAGAACTTGTGCTCTTTGTTTTTCCACACCATTGTGTGTAAGATCTTGAGGCTGTGTGCGAGAAAATCCCAGATTATTAGCAGTTTGACAAACAGCACATCTATAAGTTAATATATAGATAAGTGAAGTATTTTTATTGTTTACACATACCCGGCTTAAAAAACAAAAACAAACACAAAAAAAATAAAATAAATAATAATATATATAAGTACAAATATAAAAACTTTAAAAACCCTCCATGTTGAAAGTAATGGCACCCATGTAGGTCTCCCCCCCCCCCCCCCCCCCCTCTCTCGTGCACCACACTGAGATTTATTCCCTTTTATTGAGCAATCACATGTACATCACGTTATGAGTACGCTGAGTGTGCCATCCAGCCTTTCAGACTCCACGTCTGGCCCTCCAGCAGATGATGTCCTATAAATGTTTTTTTTTTTTTCTTTTTTTCCTTCCTGTCAGCTCCCTTTTTACATGTAACTGATTTAGTATGAAATTTGTAGCGACAGAGAGGCTACTCCTTTAGCCACTGAAAACCCACATTACCGTTCTCCTCCGTTAGCATCTGGAAACCAGAGAAAGCTCACTTCATCTATCTGTCTCCACAACACATGGGACTGAACGATTCCGTCCAACGTCTGGGTGCTTTAAGCGTTCAGCTGTAAGAATCTCCGCACGCTGCATTTCATGTAAATGTATGAAGTGTGATGATTTTTTTTTTTTTAAAGAGAAGCCCAAGCATGTGCTGCTGCCGCCTTTAATATTTTTAGTTTTTTTTTATATAATAAATATAATTCATATATTCACACATTTTGATATTCTGATAATCACACTATTGTTTTTAAGCCAACTGTTCTTTTACTTCATCATTGTTTTGGGTCTCAACACTATGTGTAGCGGTGAAAATTAAACTTGAACATTCAAACAAATAAACAAGCACTGCTTGACTCTGTAGTGTAGAGTTAAAGAAGAGAAATGACTTGTAAACACGCTGTCCAATGAGGATGGGTTTCCCTTTTGAGTCTGGTTCCTCTGAGTCTCCTGATATCATCAGGCTTAATCTGGCTAAATCATTGGAGATGAGAGCAGATCCATCAATAACTAACACAGCTTCAAATTTTATATGATCATTTATTATAAATATTTACATCCTGATAATATCTAGCATTTTATCATCATCATGGATGTGACATTAAATAAAAGAAGACAGTTGCGGAAAGCATTATACTCGTACCATGAAAGAGACTTGGAATACAAAACATGTAGATTTAAAAACATTTGTCATTTTTGGAGGAGGTCATTAAAGATAAAACTGGAGTTATGGGTGTGAAGTCTATTCAATCATGTTATTTGTCTAGTCTGTAGAGAGGTTTAGTGAATTATTTATTTTTTATTTTTTATCCTTTTTCTTTTCCTCGCTCTTTCTTTGTAGTTCATCATTCATCATTTTTGTGCCCTTTTTATGTTCAGCATTGGACTGTCTATTACAGTATTAGTGTGTCAGTTGAAAATGCTAAAATACACCTACTTTTTCCACGTTGAAAGTAATTAATTACATTTACTTGTGTGACTGTACTTAAGTAGTTGCTTGGTGTACTTGTAGTAGTTTCTATTGGTATTTTGATGGTTCTGTTGTTTTTAAATGTATATATAAACTAGCTAACTAGCTAACTTCAAAGAAAACATGCTTAAGTAAAATTACAGATTTTAAAAACTACAACACATGTTTAAAAGCCTCGGTAAACGAATACGTTTTTAAATTCGATTGAAAAATTTCAGTACAGTGAAACCTTGGATTACGAGCATAATTCGTTCCAGAAGTGGGCTCGTGTTCCAAAACACTCGTAAACCAAATCATAATTTCCCATAAGAAATAATGAAAACTCAAATTATTCATTCCACAGCCCCAAAAAATAAATACATAAAAATAATTCATACAATCTATAAAATGAAAATAAAACAAATTAATCTGCACTTTACCTTAAAAAAAAAAAAAAAAAAGTACAAATAAGTCCTGAAAGATAAGTGTTTCCGTTGGTGTGCGTGTGTGCGTGTGGAATTAGCCCCTTCCCTCGCCTCGTTTTACACAGTAACACTCCTCCTCCCTCTCCCCACCTCGCTTTTTAAGTTTCACAACAAACACACGCACAACGGAAACACCGTTTTAACAGGGGGGAAAAAATCTCTCTGACCTGGTGTGAGCGCATACTAAGGGAATCACTGCTGTAAAGTTAAAAAAAAAAAAAAAAAAAAAGAACAAGAAAAATAACAAATGAACCAGCACAGAATCGCGCCAGAGCATAGTTTGTGTGTTTGTGACGCTGGGGAGGGAGTGAAAAGGCGAAAGGGTGTGTTGGTGTCAAATTACGCGCGCATAAGAGACGAGCAGAGTTTCTGTGTTTGCGAAACCGTGGGGGGGGCTGAAAAGGTGAGAGCTGTTCACTTTAGAGGATACTTCCAGTAGACTTTTTTCCTCGTGCCGAGAAGATACACGAGTGTACCAAATTTCATGTCCATAGGTCTTACAGGGACCCAGATCACATTCAGCGGCGCCCCCTGGAGTAATTTGGCCACGCCTACTCACGCACACAGTTTCACACACATTTTCGCCGGGGATGAATTTTGGGGAAAATTTGGTGAGTTTTTCGAGCATGTTCAGGCACCCAAATTAGCAGTTCTTTAGGCACGGCAAAGGATACAGAATAATGCTGATGATAATAATAAAAGTGATAATAATAATTCCTTCAGATACAATAGTTCTTCGCACTGGTAGGTGCTCAGGCCCGAATAATGCAATAAGGAAAGAAGAAAAAAACTGCGCCCTGGAAACCACTGGACTGATTGATGGGCGGGGAGAATAAACCTGGAGAAATTCACAAGAACGATGGAGACGGACAAAACAGATGCCAGTAATGCAGACGCAGCAGACAGCAAAATGCCATCAGATTCTTATGAAGCAAACCCCTTCAAAGATATCCGCTTGGGTTTTTTTTTTTTTTCTTTTTGAAGTACTCTAGAATCCCCCATCTCAACCCCACTGTTTAAAAAAAAAAAAAAAAAAAAAAAGGAACTCGGCAACTTTTATTCTGAATCTATTTTTTTTTTCTTTTTTATAATGGTAACTTTACTTGTACTTCAGTAAAATTTCACTGAAGTAACAGTACTTGTACTCGAGTACTAAAGTTTATTACTCTTTCCACCTTTGGTAAGGTTGACCTTTGCGTGGAACCGCCCCATATTTAGGGAGCAGCACTTCTTCTATCTGGATTTCCTTAAAACAGATTTGAGACGATGTCCATTTGTTAAAGGCTTTATAAAGTTAAAATTGAGCTGAATTGTAGTTCCTCTAAATAATCAAAACCCAGTAGACAGAAATTTGTAAGAAATGGAAATCCAGAAGGAAACGTATTTACAAATTGTGCTATGACTCGCACACAGCTTTTTTAATTAGACTCAGTGTTCCAAAGATGCTTCAAAACTCCAGATGGAATAAGTTCGACTAAAACTGTATGCAACGGCACTCAACTTTTTTTTTTTTTTCTTTTTTTTTTTTAAACCACCTGAAGAATTTGAAAGCCTTAATTAAAACAATGTTTCACAAACATTTATTGATGGAAGTCAACATCCCAGCTTGGTAGATTACCTTTGCATCAAAGGTTTGAGTAAACTGATGTGCATCTTTTTATTTATTTATTTATTTATTTTTCGTCTTAATGCCGGGAAAACTGAAAATCTTGTCGCTGGTTATTTTACATACAGTACATTTAGTTACTCAAACGGTTAGGTCACTATAATGGAAGTGTGATGGAAACGTTAGAAAGCTGTTGTGTTCGGGTGAAAAGTAACTCGTTCACCAACAGCCTTCTCCTGGATGTGATTAAACCAAGTGTCCGTTATGCGCTGTGAGTCATGCCTACTCATTGCAGGAATTTAAAAACCAGTAAGCGTACCGGTAGAGGTAGCGAAGCCGTAGCCACAGCCAGAAAAACTGCAGTAGTAGTAATTTCAGTCCGATTTGCTTGGAGGGCGTCCGTTTCCCCCTGCAGCCGAACTCCAAGACTTGCGTTAATGCCCCACCCTAATTGATGCCCGAACCCATCTCCTCCCTCTGTTTAAGTCTGGCCCGATAAGATGGGAGAAAGATGCCGGTCGGTTTTGTATGCGTGTCAGATTTTGGCCCATTAGCTCGTACGAACGGATTCACTGAAGTCGTTTTTATCCCACAAACGCCCGTCAGCGACTCCGCTTTTATCACGGGAAGTGAAAATAAACACGTGCTCGGTCCAATAAGTTGCAATTTCCCCCCCTTCTTTTTTTTTTCTCTCTTCTTTTTGTAAAGACAGAATTTTCATGCTTTAACTCGATTACTATCGAACGTGCGCAGTGTAAGTGTTTATTTACTTTGTTTTTATAGCCTCGGTTAGCAGTCGTCTCGCACACTTAAAAGTAAGCAGTGTCTCCAGTGTGAATGTTGAGTTAGTGCACTTTCCTCAGCTATTTTTTGTGTGTGCGCGCGCGCGTGCGCACAGGAGAGAGAGTTTGAATGTAACACTATATCTCAGATTAAACAATCCACAACTCCAGCCCTGTTTGTGTTCAAACATTTACTTTTAAAGGATTACAGTTTTGGGCGCCAGATCCTGAACGCAGAGACACAAAGGCGGCGGCGGCGCACTTCACCACCCGCTCTCTGTAACCTGACAGACACACACACACACGTAGACAATCATTTCCTCACTTTTGCTCTCTCGCTCTCCCTCTCTCTCACACACACACACACACTTTTTTTTTCTTCCCACCCCATTTCCCCCGATCCTTCATTCATCCCCTCTGACTCAATCTTTGTTTGAGAGACTATTAATGGATGTAAAATTCCATATATCATAATTATACATATCTATAATTACATGGAGGTCTGTACCGTCGTAAGCTTCATTATTGTCTGTTTGCTTTTCCACTCCAAAAAAAAAAAAGTATTTTGATTTCAAGTCTTTGAGAGGTTGTAAATCCATTGTGGTGAACCACATTGTGTCTGGAGGGTCTCCAGTATGTGCGCATATACACAAACACACACACACACACACACACACACCCACCACACCCCTGTTAAGTCTTAAGTCGCTTAAGGTGCAATAAGCAGACGCTCCCGACACCCCAGACAGAGGCGGGGCAGCGTCGCAGGCACATTTAGTTAATGACGGCCGACTCATCAGCGCTTATTAAGCTGCTTAACAGAGTGCAGCGGGGAGGTGAGGGGTCTGTGGCCCTGCTGCGGTGGGTGGCACTCAACCTCGTGGGAATAGGAAAGAAATATGCTCAAATCTGCCCTTAAGCACGTCTTTGAGCACTCTGAGGTTTGACCCCCAAACTGAACTGTGTGTGTGTGTGTGTGTGTGTGTCTGTGTCTGTGTGTGTTTGTGTGCACGCACATAGACATAGTAATGGGCTCTCCAGGCACTGCTTCTGCTGGTCTGAATTGAGATTTTTCTGACCCGGTTCTTGAAAGAATATTTCATTCTTGATCTTAATCTATAACAGTGTAGATATAGTTTTAATCCAAGTTTTAGGACCATTCCCAAATAGACGAGTCTAACTTTAAACTGTATACTCGCCAAATAGACAAGCCTGACTTCAGCTGTTGTCAAGGAATCTTAGAGTACCGTTCAAAAGTCTTGAGAAAGATTTCAATTCTTTATCTTTTTGAATTCCAAAGAGCCAGACTTTCTTGTAGTATTTTATATATGTGTATATCATTTTTTTTAATGTACTTAATTAACATGCATGTCATGTGTGCTTAAAAACTTACAATCATTAATGTCTTTATCTGAACTCGTTTTGCTTTATGTTCAAAAACAAATGAGCTATTACCGTTCATGTAGCAAGTCATGTGATCTGCTGCCTGTCAGTTCTTTTGGCTTTCATGCCAGTTTACCTCACACTAACTTTTTTATACCCCCCCCGTCTTCTCTATCTTTTCTTTCCACTGCAGCGATTCTAAACCTGGACAACACCGTGGTGGACCTCGAGACCTTGCAAGCTCTGTATGAGAACGTAAGCCCTCGCTGCTCTTCACCTACACCACCTACACCTACTCCACCTACACCCGTTTCCCTCTCGGTCGACGTTTCCCTTATTTATTCGCCCGTCTTTAGATTTGATGAGATTAGTGGGAGGAACTAACCATTAACGATTACTTACGGCACGACTCGGATACACATCTGGCGGTTTCCATGATGCTTGCACCATGACCCTGAGGCAGCAGCACCGGCTCAGTCATTTCAGCGTTTAATCCTGTAAGTGTAGGTTGTTTGTAAGGGCAAGTCTGATGCTTCATTAGAGTTCCCTAGTGAAAAGCCTACACGCTAAAGACGACAAGGAACCTTGATCTACTTCATGTCGCTGCTGAATCTCCTCCAAAACCTCATATCATATTTATTTATTTTTTAGATGATTATTATTATTATTATTATTATTATTGATTTGAACTGGATCGCACTAGTTCATCAGCGGAGTTTCGTCACAGAAATAAGCGTACGTTTGTAACAAATATAAATCTATAATTTCTCCCAAATACCCATGTCCCGCATTTCATTCGAGTTAATTCTATTTATTTGAGTTGTAATTTTTTCAGTAATTACCCCGCTCAGGGCCAGTGCCAAGACCTTCAGGCTCAGTTGTGAGTTTTGTAAATGCCTCATTATTGTGTGTGTGGGTGGGTGGGGTGGGATGGGTGGGCGGCGGTGGGGATCAGGATGTTTGGAACATGCTTCTGGAAGTTCTAGACCCAGAGGAAAAGTCTGTGAAACTTCAAACGGGAATTGCATTAATATCAAAACAAGCGAAAGCCACAACGGCGCAGGAATGTGTGCTGTTTCTGGGAGTTTGCCTTGTAAATGTCTGCGCTCGGTAAGTCGTGTCCCGCCAACTCTGACTCGACCCTGTCGATACTGAAGCTTTATCAATCTCCTTCAAGTGAGCTGTGAAATTAAACCATTCTGTAGGGTGTGTGTGTGTGTGTGTGTGTGTGTGTGTGTGCGCGTGCGTGTGTGTACTGGTGCATTTAAATGAGTGTGAAAGATCAGACACTCGCTTTGTTCCACGCATTACCTACACATTGCTTGACTGAGTTTCCATGTGTTGAGGGGCCTGGGGTCATAGTCGTTGGCCTCCGAGTGTCTGAAGAGCGGTGGAAAGATGCCTCCGTGCCTTCAGTGGCAGGAAAATGGCATCCGTCAAAAAGCTGAGAGCTCGATCTAGATGTGCACATTTATTCCCTGCTGCCCCCTCTGAGGATGCTTCAAGAATCATGTGAGCCGAGTCATTAAGTGGTTTGCGTCTGGACGCTGCATTAATCAGTAATTATAGAACCCAGGCCTGTTCAAGAGGATAAAAGGAAAAATGTTAAATACCAATAAGCCGTAATGCACCTAATCTTTATTTAATGTTTTTTCCCGCTTTTTAAAAATAAAAGTGCAGATTTTTTTTAGCCGTGAATAACGCGTAGCCATTATTTAAATCTGCATATTGTCTTTTTGGACGTATTAACTTTGGACTTGGTGGACTCGGCTCTAAAAGCGCATGGCTCAAACGTTGCGCGAGTGCGAGCGAGGCTGCTTCCCATTAGCAGTAGTTGGAGGCATCGCAGGGAGGGCAGAACGTGCCTCCGCGGACAGATGGCGGAGTGAGCTGAATGCTAATCAGCGCGTTTGATGCGGCCGTTTGAAGTGCCGTGGAAGTATGCGTCCGGCTTGATGGATGCCGCGATAGAGCTTAATGCTGCCGAGTGTTTTTCCAGAGTTTACATTCACACGTCTTCCTCCCTCAACCATGTATGTGCTCGCACACATGGAGTCCCGCTCGTGCACACCGGGGCACTGCCAGCTCCACCGAGGTCCGCCGCTCGAAACATAAGCCATGAGCTTGTACAGCGACGCGTTCGTACTGTATCTTGTCGCTCCCCCAGCTTCTCCCCCCACCTTCTCTCCTCATCGCTCTAAGAGGAAACCCTCTGTTGCTGCGCACTTTGATCACCTTTCAGGACGGCGGCCATTTTGAGGCTCCGGTCGGTGTCTGTTGCTGTCGGGCCAGCGTTTGATGTCGGAGTGGGATGTTTACCGAGGTGTTTACTTTCTCTCAGGGAGTCTGGAGAAGCTCTTACACCCCACTGCGCTGGAGCGGCCACCACTTAACGTGATGGATTGGGCCGTTTGAAGGCCGCGGAAGGACGAGAAACGGGGCTTTCGTCTTTTTTCCGCCTCCGACGCGTGACATCGGGACCCATCACTGACAGATGCTGTAACTTTTCCTGCTCGACTCCGTTAAGCCCGAGTATGCAGCGCTGTCGGCTGAAGGAGCACTTTAATTTACCATTTAGACGATGCTTGTGCATTTAAGTAATGCTGGCAGCCAGATCACATGTTCTCATGCCTTATGGACTTCCTGGTCAGGGAAGGAAATGAGAATATTAACAATCTTGACGTTGTTGTTGTTACTCCAAACATGCGCCACCAGACAAGCTGTCCGGTTTCTAAAACTGTTTGTTTTTGCTTTTTGGAAGATTAATACAAGTTTGTTGCTGACTTTATTTTAGTCATAATTATTATTTTTTTTTGTTTGTTTGCCAAAGAAATGTATGTGCGTTGTGTACAACATTTTCTTTATGGACTATTATATTATAGTGTATATAGTGTTCTTCCCATGCTTGGTGTGTTTCCTTCAGGTAAATCAGTTTCCTCCCACAGTCCAACAGCATGTGGTGTCATTTAATTTATGCTTTCAAATTACCTGTAATGTCATTATACAGGCATCTCGGACTTTGGGCCAGTCTTGATTTATGATTCTGCGTCAAGTCGACTCGGCTCCTCGGATCCTACCTCACCACTCTCCAGTGAGACTGTTTTGAAATGCAGAGAGGCTGAGCTTTGCTAAACTATACTCTCTCTCTCTCAAACAAAACTGCAATAATAAAAGTGTTTCTGTATTTTATTTTTATATTCTTCCGTAAAGAAACGCAGCATTAGGTTTTTACATTATGTTAAGAAAATGTGGAAAACCCACACTGTCGAGTCTCTGCTAAAAACACATTAAAGAAAAGACATTAAAGCATTATTTCTGTAATCTTGATCCATCAGACTTTCACCTGTTTGGTCCTCTGAAAGCAGCCATGCAAGGATGAAGATTCACTTCTGATGAAGACGTGAAGACAGCGGTGCATTCGTGGCTCTCAGTTCAGCCTAAAACATTTTTTTTTTTTTTTTTTTTTAATGAGGGAAGAAGAAAGCTTTATTTTTGAAAAGCAAGGAGACAAAAAGTCATGCATTTTGTCTTTTCCAAAAGTTAAAATGAATTCTACAGCCAGAGTGCGGATAATTTTTGGCCCACCCCCATATATCCGCTTATTTCAGTCCAAGTTCAAAATAAACTTGTATTAAACCGAACGCAATCTAGGCGCGTTTGGGAGAAGCTAGCATTAAGATCATCACTTATGCACCTTTTAATATTCTGTGCATCAATGACGTAATCTGGGTTCTCAAATTATTAGTGCATGTTTCATTAATCCGTAGAAGAAGGTGCCGGAAAGGTGTTGTTACCTTACCATCTGGATCCTTCACCGCCTTAGTGATCAGGCTACGCAGTCGTCTTTCACTGTTCATGCTGGGATCGCTCCACACGGACACGGTTCATTCCTTAAACGAGCTCGAACAGCGGAAGATTTTAACGCGACTGCGTAGCCTGATCGTAGCATCTCTGATTGATCGGGATGGTGGCAGCGTCTTTCTGCCGTGTCATAATTACATAATCCTGATAAACATAATACGGAGTGTCTGGATTACTGCACTTGGGTGATGGGACTCGATCGTTTCTAAAGTAAGTGCCAGGAGAAAGCAAGACGGATGGACCGATGGATGAATAGCTGGAAACTTAGCTGTCTTAGCGTCGGTCCGCAGTTTGTTTTAGAAAACGGTTCTTTGTCATCATGTGGACCGCAGTAATGCCAGGATCCCTCTCATCTGCATCTCAGTCGACTGGCTCGCTGACATTCTTTTTAACCCGACGTTTTCCATAATTTTGTGCATCGACCACATTTCTCCATCATGTTATGTTATAGGATGTACAGAGGAGGAAAAGCTTTAGACCATATGGTTTATATGGTCTTTGGGCTTTATAGGGGTTTGGGGTTTTCCTGCAGCCTTGTTTTTCCTTTCAGACCTACAAAATCAACAGATTGCCGCATTTTTTGTTTTTGAATGATGGTCCTGGGCTGAAAAGAACAATAGCGGTCGACATACTTGAGCAGAATGGATGCTCTCTTCCCACTCGTGTTTAGAGTCGCTGGTTGTTAATTGCTGGACATCTTGATCATTGATTGATCGTGAGACCACCTGGACCATCGTTATGTGACTACAGATGTGCGTGAGGGGCCTTGAATAATTATTGATAAGTAAACGTGTTACAGCGTTTAAAAAGCTGATAAATGCTGCTTTTGATGTAACTGCATGGGACGGAAGGTACAATAATGCACTCTTGGGTGGCGCATGCTCACCTCCGCATCAATCAAGTCGATCATAAGTGAGAGCTCACACAAGCGGACGGAAGAGGACGGATGGTGCTTTTCCTCTGAATGAATGGGTGGGAATTAAGTGTAACTAAATTAGGGAGTAAAAAATATTTGTATGGAATTATTATAACCTGTGTATGAATTGATTGGATCTTTTTTTTTTTTTTTTTTTTTTTACAAGAGTCGAGGTCATTTGTTAAAGGGTTTTTTTTTTCCCCACCTATAATGGCTTCCTTTTTGTTTAGATTTATATATTTTAGGGCTCTTTGAGACATACACACATGCACATTGGTACAAGGAGGGTAAGACTCGGTGGAGGAGGCATCGCTACTGACAGCGCTGATATTGAGTTCTGCTTTGGTTTATGATCAGGTTTTTACTTATTAGAATTGATGGTTATTATTATTTTTAGATTTATTTCTCTGCTGTCAGCTGGTGATAGAGCACAAGTTTTTTTTTTTTTTTTTTAAGAAAAGGGGGAAAAAGTTTCCAACAGCTACAGAAAATTTGCTATAATCTTTTTTTCTTTCTTTGTTTAGTGTAAAACAGTCAGTAATGTTGGATAGGAAGAGTTGGTGTGTAGTTGAATGTGTGATGTAAATGTGTCGGTGCTGGAATTTAGGTGCTTATTGTGCGGCTGTTTCAGAGAGCGCAGGCAGACGAGGTGGAGAAGATCGACAAGCACATGAAATCAACCAAGGAGAAGGAGGGAGTTAAACCTCTGGACAAGCCTGAACAGTAAGAACTGTCTCTCTCTCTCATCACTTGCGTCTATCTAGTTATCGGTTTGTCTCTTTGCGTCTCGCATCTATAGATTTTTTTTTTTCAAGTTTTAGTTAAAATGTATATACTGTTGTGTTTGAGATAGAAAAATGCTGCAGTTCCTCTATAATCCTACAAGTGGCGCACTCCAAACTATTCACAGCACAGCATCCCGTGTTGTAGGAGCAAATTATTTGCCAAGTTTGTTTAGAATTTTAATAAAATCTGAAACAAAAAAAAACAATGGAGTCAGCATATTTATAAAATTGTGATAATGGCAGAATCACAATACAAATATAATCAGCACCTGGGTATGGTGATGTGATGTGATGTGATGTGATATATGGGGGTTATCTAATGAGTCCCATCCCTACTCAGAACCATATGTCTACCCGCTCTTGTGTCTGGCTGTCTCACTCACTGTTACTTTGTCTCTCTGTCTCTCTCTCTCTCTTTCTTTCAGTTCAGTTAAGCTTCTCACACTTTCTCTCTATGACCTCCGTTTCTCTCTCACCGTCCTATGTCTCAGTTTCTTTCGTCTGTCTCAGTCTCTGACAGTGTCTCTGCTTCTCTCGTGCACATCTCGTCAGCTGTCTCACTCTGTCTCACACCGGTCCTCTCTTATCTCTCTACTGATCCTGATGTTCAAAGTTTCATGTATCGAAACCGATCATGACAAGGCCTTGTAAAAAATTAAGTGCTTTCCAACCTCTCCACGCTCAATTAACACACTCCTGTCTTGTTTTCTATTTTTCCAGATTCCTGTTCCAGCTCTCCCAAATCCCGGAGTTCTCAGCAAGGGTCTTTTGCATCCTGTTTCAGTCCACGTTCTCCGAATGCATTTCCTCAGTCCTGCGCAAACTGGAAATCTTACAGAGAGTGTGTAAGGTCAGCACACTGCCTCCTCTCGCTCGCCTCGCGTGCTGCGTTCCGATCGGCTCGTACCCTAGGTCCCTACGAAGTGCACTGCACGGGGTTTTCAGCCGTCCTGATCAGTTTAAAATGGAAGCGTGAAAGATGTGGAGAACAAGTGAGCAACAGAATTACTCATCAGTCACTTCAGCCACGGTGGATTACGAGAAAACAGGACTTGGTGTTATTTTTAATCCGCCATTCATGTTATAAGTTATATGTTAATCTACACAGTATTAATCCATTTAGGAATTACAGCGTCCATCTTGTAAATTAATTCGATCGTAATTTTAATTCACAAGCTTTTTTGTAATGTGCCAGTTTTTGTTTAAAATATATAATCGACATTTTATTTCAAGTAGTGCAAGTTTTTCACAGTAGCAGCATCAGCAGGTGTCCAAGGTCTTTACGGTGACCAGGAAGTAAGGTAGACGTTCCAGGGTGTTCCGAACTTGAGGAATTTTGTTCCCTTAACCCCAACAAGGGAGCACAGAGTACACGTTAAACCTACATTGTGGAATGGGGGCGCAGCTCGGTCTCCTCCTCTGGGGTTCCAATATTAAAGTGTCCATAAGCAGAGGAAGAACGGCCATGTTTTATAGATGATGTTTGTCACCACAGATGCTGCAGAGCGGTTCTAGTGTGATGCGCGTTCTGGGTCTGATCCTGGCTTTTGGAAACTTCATGAACGGAGGGAACCGAACCAGAGGACAAGCGGACGGCTTTGCACTGGACATCCTGCCCAAGCTCAAGGACGTCAAGAGCAGCGTGAGTAGCTTCTCTCTCTCTCTCTCTCTCTCTCTCTCTCTCTCATGCACACACGGATTCAGACTCTCATGACTTTTTTGTACTGTACTTTTCTTTGATGCATCTTGACAGTAACTTTTTTTTTTCTTCTTTTCTTTCTTTTCCTTCCACCCAGGACAACTCAAGAAGTCTTCTATCTTACATCGTCTCTTACCACCTGCGACACTTTGATGAGGTACTGTATAGACATCGTTTGTTCTTCATAGAAACAAAATCTCGCCGTGCTTTCAAAGCATTCTAAATGCAAGGAGCGACATATTTGCATCAAATAGTTTAGTAAAGCATTCGTTAGAGCTGCACAATAAGGGTTGAACTGACGATCATCATAATTACGATGGTGAGACAGAAATCAAGTCTTATCGGCGCTTTCCGTTCAAAGCTCCTGTCTCCCCAATCACCACGGTGTGCGGGTGTGGACGCGTTGCATCAGTTCATTCGTAACCGCGGGGCGAGGAAAAAATGGATGCCACACTTGTGATTTGCACGAAAGAAGAGCAGCGAGCGGTGATGAGTTTATTGTGGTCTGAGGGTGTACCTGGTGCAGAAAGAGCAAAAATGGAAGCGTTGGAAATCTGCAAACAGAATTTGGGGCGATACTCTAAGGAAGGTGAAAGTTTCCTAAAGAGAATCAGTCCACGAGAGAGAGAGAGAGAGAGAGAGACACTGATACACCCCTGCACTCCTGCATGGGAATGATCATTAATGATGTGTATTATTAGGAAAATGTTAATTATATGGTTATTCATTTTATTTATTCATTTTGAGCCGGTCGTCACTTGCGGCCTCGTCCCCAGCTTCGCACCATCGCCCGCTCTCCCACACGACACTCGTCTTGTGTTTGTGTTTTAAACTTTATTCCATCTTCAAGACTGTGTGTGTACTAAAAAGCAGCTCCAAAACATTTACTTTTCTTCCAAGTGACTTGGTAGCTTTGTTTCTGTATCACTCAAGTGCTATGTGTAAGTCCTCACAAGTAAAACATGACTTTTTTTTTTTTTTGGTTTGTTTGTTTTTGCGCACACGCTTGTCATCAGGACGCCGGCCGGGAGACGTGTGTGTATCCTCTGCCTGAGCCTCATGACCTGTTCCAGGCGTCACAGATGAAGTTTGAGGATTTTACTAAAGATCTCCTCAAGCTGCGAAAGGACCTGCGAGGTAACGTGTGCGCGCGCGCGCGCGCACACACACACACACACACACACACACACACACACACACACACACACACACACACCGCCTCAGGGGCCGCCTGATTAGCCATGACAGTTATTGGCACTCATCCTGTCACTTACACTCGCTCACTTTACACCCTTCTCCTCTTTCAAGGAGCTCTAGTTTTGCAGAAGCCCTATAAGCTTACAGATACACATGTATGTAATACATCTAATGTATTTTGCTGAGGAGTAACGTGTAAAGCGTGTATAAAGGAGCTTTCTAGGATAAAAAGAGTAAAAACCCTGAAGTGTGTGAAGTAGTTTCGGTGTGTTTCTGTTCAAAGGAAGATTTATTTAATATAAATTTTGGTTTGTTTTAATTTTTAACAGTACTTGTATATTGTTTCCAAATGCTCGTAAACCAAATCATATTTTCCCCTAAGAAATAACGGAAACTCAAATTATTCGTTCCACATCCCAAAAAAATAAATACATAAAAATAATTAATAAGAAATGTAAAGTAAAGTAAAAAAAAAAAAAAAAAAACACACACAACGCATTTATCCTCTAAGCACTCATTTAGAATCTCTGAGATCAGAGTGCTCTCTCGTTCTCAAAATATTGGTTGAATATTATTTGGTTAGTAATTCTGCTCATTTTCCATTTCACGTTGTAATAAAATATCAGTGTCTCCAGCGGTTCAGAGGCCTGTGTCTGGCGGTGAACATCTTTTAATCCAAGTCTGCTCTTAGTTTGTTCACACAAGTGTGAAGAAATAAGCCTTTAGTAAAATTGACCTCATGTCTCGCAGGCTTCCCTCTCTTTGTCTCACTTTCTCAATTTCACACAGATTTGCATTCTCTCTCTCTCTGGTCGACACACACACTCTCGGAGCACTTGTCAGATGTGGCTCCTTTACTATTAGCTGTAGTGTTTGTCGTCTCCTTGCAGGGAAGCGCCGCGTGGGTCTCTGGCAGCCTTTTGATCTTGCATGGCACCAATCAGACCCAGCAGCGCTCCCATACCTCTGTTATGACTACCCTACAGAGGCAGAGACACCCACCAGGGGAGAGACAACAGAAATGGAGGGGGTGGGGGGGTGCACTAATGGAGGAGGAGACGCATGAGGAGATGGAGAGAGTGAGTTTGGGCCACTCTGAGTCGGTGCGATGGAGGAAGTTGCACACACAACGAATAAAGATACAAAATGTTTCAAGTCGTTTGGCTTGGTTCTTATTTAGTTTTTTTAGTTTTTAGTGTTTCATATTGTGTGCAGGTTAAGATCCAAATTAAGTCAGTATGGAAATGGATCTAAACCGTGCCATGTACAGTGTACACTGCCTGATGAACCAGGAGATTATTAAATGATAGGAATGAGAATAACACAAGACAATATCATGATGCCAATTTGATTTCTATTTCCAATTATTTAAGAAAGTTTTATACATTATCTTTATTCAACAGCTTCACAACGTAGCTGAGCATGAGTAAATGTAGCCCGTACCTTAACATGAGTTTTGTTCACTTTTAAACAATACAAATTAACTTTAAATTCTGTACAGCTGACATCATTATTTCTAAACAAACTTGGGAAATAAATCATGCCTACCACACGGCATGCCAATGTGGGAATAGTTTAGATTGTACCACCTGTAGCATCATACAAAACACTAACAGTGACTTTTCTGCTTCAAATGACTCCAAAGGCTCAAAACTCAACTTGACAATGAGCGCAGGTTGAGCCAGCGCACTCGGTGTCTAATGCATTTCATTCTCAGGACTAATTTGTGCTTGTGTTTAGAGACTGGTGTGTAATGAGTGGGTTTGGAGACTAA
Organism: Clarias fuscus; assembly: GCA_030347435.1. Lineage (NCBI taxonomy): Eukaryota > Metazoa > Chordata > Actinopteri > Siluriformes > Clariidae > Clarias > Clarias fuscus. The sequence goes on along the minus strand of CM059220.1, from coordinate 6,162,486 downwards.
TTCACTCTCAGGGTTTGGAGAGACGGACTAAACCAGTGCATCTCTATTATAAATGTAGCAAATTATTTAATAACAATAATTTCTAGTAGTAATTGGACAAAATGTGACCCTTTTTTAAAATTATTATTCTTTTCCCCATATGACTCTCTTCTGTAATACTGGTGGCTAGCTAGTGCTAATCGGCTTGCATCTTAAACATCACAGTCTGGCCCGTGTCAGTCACTCAAATCCTTATTTTTGCGCATTTTTTATGTTTCCAACACACCAACATAAAAGAAAAAAATAATTAATTGCCGCTTAATATATCCCACCCATTTCCAGGTGCCATTGTAATAAGATATCGTAACTGTAGCTACTGTGACAAGGTTTCAAGACTACAGTTTCAAGAGTACAGTCGTGGCCAAAAGTTTTGAGAATTACATAAATATTGGAAATTGGAAAAGTTGCTGCTTAAGTTTTTATAATAGCAATTTGCATATACTCCAGAATGTTATGAAGAGTGATCAGATTAATGAAGAGTGAAAAATTAACTTAATCCTGAAAAAATTTCCACTGCATTTCATTGCTGTCATTAAAGGACCTGCTGAGATCATTTCAGTAATCGTCTTGTTAACTCAGGTGAGAATGTTGACGAGCACAAGGCTGGAGATCATTATGTCAGGCTGATTGGGTTAGAATGGCAGACTTGACATGTTAAAAGGAGGGTGATGCTTGAAATCATTGTTCTTTCATTGTTAACCATGGTGACCTGCAAAGAAACGCGTGCAGCCATCATTGCGTTGCATAAAAATGGCTTCACAGGCAAGGATATTGTGGCTACTAAGATTGCACCTAAATCAACAATTTTATAGGATCATCAAGAACTTCAAGGAAAGAGGTTCAATTCTTGTTAAGAAGGCTTCAAGGGCGTCCAAGAAAGTCCAGCAGGCGCCAGGATCGTCTCCTAAAGAGGATTCAGCTGCGGGATCGCTTGCAGAGCTTGCTCAGGAATGGCAGCAGGCAGGTGTGAGCGCATCTGCACGCACAGTGAGGCGAAGACTTTTGGAAGATGGCCTGGTGTCAAGAAGGGCAGCAAAGAAGCCACTTCTCTCCAAAAAAAAACATCAGGGACAGATTGATCTTCTGCAAAAAGTATGGCGAATGGACTGCTGAGGACTGGGGCAAAGTCATATTCTCGGATGAAGCCTCTTTCCGATTGTTTGGCGCATCTGGAAAAAGGCTTGTCCGGAGAAGAAAAGGTGAGCGCTACCATCAGTCCTGTGTCATGCCAACAGTAAAGCATCCTGAGACCATTCATGTGTGGGGTTGCTTCTCATCCAAGGGAGTGGGCTCTCTCAGTTTTGCCCAAAAACACAGCCATGAATAAAGAATCGTAGCAAAATACATTCCAACAGCAACTTCTTCCAACAACAGTTTGGTGAAGAACAATGCATTTTCCAGCACGATGGAGCACCGTGCCATAAGGCAAAAGTGATAACTAAGTGGCTCGGGGACCAAAACGTTGAAATTTTGGGTCCTTGGCCTGGAAACTCCCCAGATCTTAATCCCATTGAGAACTTGTGGTCAATCCTCAAGAGGCAGGTGGACAAACAAAAAACCCCCTAATTCTGACAAACTCCAAGAAGTGGTTATGAAAGAATGGGTTGCTATCAGTCAGGATTTGGCCCAGAAGTTGATTGAGAGCAGCCCAGTCGATTTGCAGAGGTCCTGAAAAAGAAGGGCCAACACTGCAAATACTGACTCTTTGCATAAATGTCATGTAATTGTCGATAAAAGCCTTTGAAACGTATCAAGTGCTTGTAATTATATTTCAGTAATCAATCACAGAAACAACTGAAATAAAGATCTAAAAGCAGTTCAGCAGCAAACGTTGTGAAAACAAATTAGTTTTCACATTCTCAAAACTTTTGGCCACGACTCTACATTAGTGTGGGTCAGTTTCAGTGAGAAACCGAGTCCATATCTCCGTGAATATTCATGACAGGTGACCACCAAAAATGCCTTTGAGACGAAAACAAACGCTGAGAAAAGATCAGTATTCTTTAAAAACTCCAGCATGAATTATTTCTCCAATTAAGTGCTTAAGCTTCAAATCACTGGTCAAATTGCTTCGACTTCCATACGTAAACACGGGCATAAACGCCGCCCCAGCATCCCTGCTCATGTAGGTCTTTGAACGTGGGTTTTAAGCATGAGGTTATTTCCCAAGGTCAGCCGTTTATGGGGCTGGAAGTTGTTAACACATTCGAAATGGTTAACAGGCCCTGTCCTCTTCCTTTTCTCCCTGAGCATTTTTTTTTTTCTTTTGGTTGCTCTCGTTCCCCTTAAATTCCTCTTTTATTTTCCCCCCTCCCCTCCATGCCCCTTCTATCAATCAGACAGGTCAGACTCAGACAGGCTACAAAGCAAAGGTCTCGCTGGTCAAACGGCTCCCGGTCATGGCCAATCAGAGGCCAGGCTATTTCAGGAGACTCTCTCGGTAATTCGACGTGCAAATTTGGACGCCGTTTGTGGCCTGACGAATCGGACGGTCATTCACATGAGCAAAGGGGTAGGAAGGAGCTAGGTAAATATCTAGAGGCCACCATTACTGGATTGAATTATGTCCATTTACCTTATAGTCGGATTGTTAATTTATTGCAGAAAAGCGCTACTAAACAATTAAGTTTCAGCACTTTATCCGCACCTTGTTTCTATACTCTTGATCTGATCTGAGCAAACGCGCGCGTCGTGTACCGCAGACTTTAAAAAAAAAAAAAAAAGCGAACCTTTCACAGGTTCCTTGATCTCAGGCGAGCTCAATGGTTTTTATTAAAGTCCTTTTAATGCACCACCTCCTTCGTGGCTTTTACGTATGATCCCTGATAAGTTTCTCAGAATGTTTTAGATGTTAATGGTTAGTAGGTTTAGGGACAACTAAGCACTGCTGTAATAGGCATCATTCCAGTCACATCGGTGTGACCAAACTTCAAGGGTTAAGAGGTAAAGCCCGGGTTAACTGATCTGAACTTGATATCCTGCAAGAATGTCCACCGTGATGGAATTGTTTCTAGGTATTTTTATAGAGAGAGAAAAAAAAAAAAGAGGGAAGTGTCTTAATCCCTGGAGAAAATTTTTTATAATACTCATTTACAGGACACATGAGTCTAGCCTCCTAATATTTTTATTTATTTATTTTGTTTAATAAGAAAAAGATACATGTTTTATATTAATGAATAATTATATTATGGCGGCACGGTGGTGTAGTGGTTAGCACTGTCGCCTTGCACCTCCAGGGTCCGAGTTCGATTCCCGTCTCTGTGTGCATGGAGTCTGCATGTTCCACCCCCGTGCTTGGTGGGTTTCCTCCGGGAACTCTGGTTTCCTCCCACAGTCCAAAGACATGTAGGTTAGGTTAATTGGCATTCCCAAAATTGGCCGTAGTGTGTGTGCGCGCTGCGATGGATTGGCACCCTGTCCAGTGTGTACCCCGCCTTGTGCCCCAAGTCTCCTCGGATAGGCTCCAGACCCCCCCTGACACTGAATACAGGATTAAGCGGTATAGATGATGAGTGAGAGAGAGTAATTATATTATAATTAATATAGTAAAATCTTTAATTTAGGGTTTTAAATTATTATTATTCGTAGTATAAATACAGTGTATCCGTCTGGTTTAATACTGCTGACTTGATAGATGTCCAGAAGAGAATCATCAACAGGGTAAGCCACAGAAAGTGCTGTATCGAATCTCATTCATGAAAGGTTTACTAAGAAAGAAAAAGGTGTGCGCGCAACAGGGATCACTGCGGCCTTAAGCAGATTGTCAAGCAAAGCCGATTCAAGAACTTGCAAGAGCTTCACAAGGAGTGAAGTGTGGCTCGAGTCAGTGCATCAAGAGCCACCACATACCGTACTGTAGATGTCTTTAGGAAATGGGCTACAACTGCATTCCTAGGATCAAGCCACTCCTGAACCAGAGAAGCGTCACAAGCTTCTTACATGTAGAAAAAGAACTGGACCGTTGCTCAGTGGTCCAAAGCCCTCTTTTCAGGTAATGGCAGATTTTGCATTTTATTTGGAGATCAAGGTCCAAGAATCTGAAGAAAGAGTCTGGAGGCACTGAATCAAAGTTGCTTGAAGTCTAATGTGAGGTTTCCACCATTGGTTGTTGATTTGGGGTGCCATGTCACCTGCTGGTGTTGGTTCACTCGGTCAACACAGCCATCTACCAGGGGAGTTTATAGCACTTACTGTTTCTATCTGCATAAAAGTTATACGGAGATGTACAGTACAGACCAAAAGTTTGGACACAACTTCTCATTCAAGGAGTTTTCTTTACTGTGTTCTTTAGCCCAAACGCGTCTCTTCTGCTTGTTGCCTGTCCTTAGCAGTGGTTTCCTAGCAGATATTCTACCGTGAAGGCCTGATTCACACAGTCTCCTCTTAACAGTTGTTCTAGAGATGTGTCTGCTGCTAGAACTCTGTGTGGCATTGACCTGCTCTCTGATCTGAGCTGCTGTTAACTTGCGATTTCTGAGGCTGGTGACTCAGATGAACTTATCCTCCGAGGCAGAGGTGACTCTTGGTCTTCCTTTCCGGGGGCGGTCCGCATGTGAGCCAGTTTCTTTGTAGCGCTTCATGGTTTTTGTGACTGCACTTGGGGACACTTTTCCCAATTTTTCGGACTGACTGACCTTCATTTCTTAAAGTAATGATGGCCACTTGTTTTTTTCTTCTTTACGTAGCTGCTTTTTTCTTGCCATAATACAAATTCAGCCTCTTTGAATGAGAAGCTGTGTCCAAACTTTTGGTCTGTACTGTATATCAAGTTCCTTTTTCAGCAAGGCTTAGCATTTCCCTACAGTGCCAAAACTACCACTAACTAACTAGCTTGATTGGTCAACCAACTCACCTGATTGAGTTATTGTCAATGGGAAGATGATAAACATCCACCTCAACAACACAGATGAGCTGAAGGCTGCTATTAAAGGAACCTGGTCTTCAATCACCCTTCAGCAGTGCCACTCGCTAATCGCCTCCATGACATGCCGCAGTGATGCACTGATGTAATTCAAAACGAGGCTCCGACCAAGTACTGTGGACATAAATTAACATCCTTTTTACAATTTCTCTATTTTCAAAAAATCTGTACTGATTGATCTTTGGAAATATTTTCATATTTAAAGTGGATATTTGATTGAGTTTCATGAGCTTTAAGCTGTAATCATCCAAAAAAAAAAAAAAACGCTTGGAAGTATTTACTTGTAATGAAGATAGAATGTATCAAAGTTTCACTTTTTAAAGTAAATTATTCTTTCAAAATGTGCAATTTGAACAGCCTACGTCCGTTAATGAAAAGTTAAAGCCACTTTTGCATTATTTCCAGCTCTTATAAGCCGACTGTAGCCGTTCCTTGAAAGCAGTATTACAGTACTTAAAGTAGGTTTTCCATTAAACCTTTTGCTGTAATATGAAAAATTATTAGTATTTTGCTTGGCTGCTCTTTTCCTTGTGTACTTTATCCTAATTTGACCCTGTCCTTATTTTAGACCCCCTGGCCTGATGCTAAGTTTTCGTTGGCCATCCTCTATTTATACAGACTTCCAACACAATGGGATGTTTGCCCATGAGAGACTCTGACTGAGGAAGTTATGGAGGTTCAGTCGTGCTTCTCTGATCATAATTGGTGTAATTGTGCCATGTTTTGCTTGATGATCAAAGACGCTCTGGTAGGGAAGCCGAGGCCCAATTTTCGTTCACCTCTGCGATCTTTCTATTTGAAGCTTCCGGAAGGATTTTTTTGTGTGTGTGTCTAATTGTTGTTGATCGGTTAATTTACTGACTTTGCAGTAAGTTACATGGCAGACCAACAGGTTTGAATTCTAATTATCTGTTTGTTTTTCTCATATTATTTTTATAGCTGGTGTGCATGTAATTTTTTCCCTCAGAAGCATGTGTTTATTTTATGTCTAATGATTGAACGGTGAATATTGCCATAAGGACCATACAGGTTGCTCAACAGTTGCTTAGAAGTGGCTTACTAAGTTTTTGTAGTGAAAATAACCAGGGATGCTGAGAACTTTGCAAATGTTACTGTACATACAGTACAGTAGAGCGGTTTATTGAAGAATGTGTAAACACAGTTCAAATCGTGGAAGACATTTAATATCTTGCATGACCCCAACATGCCTTAGTCTATCCATCTGCTTGGCAATATGGGGGGGGGGGGGGGAAGCTTCATCTTTTGGAGAGACAATTGGAAATGGCCTGAAAACATAGTCAATGCTTTAGTTGAGTTCTTTAAAAGAACAAGTTTATGAAAATTATTTTTAAAGTCCTGAAATTCCTTCCTGATGCATTGCATTCAATGTATTCAGTAACATCTAAATTTAGAATTTTTAAAAAATATTAAATATCAGTTATAAAAAGGTAAATCGTCTCCATCTTCAGCTTAAACTGCCGTTCATGACTTCCCTGATTTACAGTCATTTAGTCATGTGTAACCCTTTTTTTCTTTTCCTGTCTCTCTATTATTTGTTACCCAGCATGCACTGCAGAGGTGGAGAAGGTGTGCAGCGTCTCCTCTGAAGAGCACCTGCAGCCATTCAAGGACAAAATGGAAGAGTTCCTGAGTCAAGGTGAGTCTCTGTAGCGTCTCGAGTACTCGCGCATGTCGCAGGTAACTTTACATTGTATTCATCAGTGTAGTGTGAGGTCTGTAGTTTAAAAAATAAAAAATAAAAAAGTACAACACGCACACCGAAATCAACTCTTCAGTTCTAGTCTGTAGTTTGTTCCTGGCTCCAATGTTAAACTCGTGAAAAACTGACAAAATGAATAGTTTCATAGAGGTAGGGTTTAGGTGAAATTTAAGGATGCATCCCTTCAGACTGAGATTTCACACTCGCCAGAGTTGTGACGCACAGCTAGTCTCACCATTCCAAGAAAGAACATCATTGTAAATCAACTTATAGTTTAATTAAACTATAATTAATTAATCTCAGAATGTTGGCTGGCGGTCAGGTGTCCCCGAGTATAGCATCTCAAATAATGTAACTCATGCAGCTTTTATTATGTATTAAGTGATTGTACAAGTAATTAACGACTATTGCACTTAACGTCCCCTAAGCTGTGATGGGAGGGTGCATGCTTCATGAAATTCTTTCAATCACATGCATTCTAAATCCCATTTGTGTGTGTGTGTGTGTGCGTGTGTGATTCAGCGGTGCATGCTTGTTTATTTACCCCAGCGAGCATTTGCATTCTGTGGAAAAAGCAACAGTTTTGGCAGGGTGATGTTTAGAGGTCTCGTTGTGGAACCGTCCAAGAGACCATATTCCCAGGAATTGCCTTCCAATTGGCATTCCTCAAATTCTTAAACTCACCGGTTGAATCAGCCCCTCTCGCTCTCTCTCTCTCTCTCTCTCTCTCTCCCCCTCCCAGTGAGCAGAGGGGCATTAGTGTATAAATCAAAGTGACTGAGGCATCCTGCTCACGGCGCTGGGTGAAATCGGGTGGTCTGGCTGTGATTAGGAAGCACTAGCCACGTCCCGCTAATATGTCATGACCCCAGAGCTCCGGCGAGCATGAGATTTTGCTAACCTCACGTCAGATTAATCCGTTCCTCCGCAACCCGGGGTGCGAGTGCCGAGATGAGGGTCATCAGCGCCACCTCAAAGAGAAGATGCATACGACCACCTCTGGTACCGTGGAGTCCAGTTTCTATACATAACTTGGTGTGATTAGTTATTATACCTCAACCCTGTTTAATGCTTCGGTCAGAGAGTTTTGATGAATTCTCTAGAACGCCGTCAGTGAAGTTATAATATTAACACACCATGTAAACAAATCTGTGAGGAGAATTTTTGGAAGGAGTCTCCAGTGTCAGCACATTGTAATGCGGACCTCCTGAGGTCAGAGGTAAAGCGTGAAGCTTTGTAGCTTCGCATCAGGTGACATCGCATCAGCCTGTTGCTTATTCTTTCCCAGCACACCATGGATACTTGGGGTAGCTTGAGCCAAGCCATGTGAGAGTACTCAGTCACGAGAGTAACAATCCTATCTGATAGAGTTCACCTACAGTATATAAACCACAGACTGGGTGAGTTGGTAAGCAGGAGGAGACACACATTTTTACTGTCTAGAGAAAATCCACCACAATGTTCATCATGCAGAACCCAGCTGTCCATCAAACATATATTTTATTTGACTGTAACCCTTTTACTCGTTTAAGGAACTTTTTATTCTGTTGACACTTTTTAAAAAGTTTTTAAACAAGTAAATTCAAATGTAGTTTTAAAGTACTTAAAACATTAAAATACATTTTAAACATCTTATCTAGTTTTAATATTGAATAACAAAAATGACTCTCGCCATGAATATAACCATAGAAGCTGGCATGGCATTAAAAAAATTAAGTAAGCAAGCAGGAGACATTCCCTTCTTTGGCTCCACAAGTTTACATTTCTCTATAATATTTAGTTTTTTACATACAGTATACAGACCGATCGTACATAGACAGGTTCTAATAATAAAATCCACTCATCAGCATAGTGTGATAATTCAGCACGCTATTTTTATATAATATTTTAATATTTTTAAATATAAATATGAATTTGTTTCATATATATTAACATATAAATTTTAAACTTCTTAATGCCAATTCTGCATCTTAGTTTATTCTTATTATTGGTTTGTTTGAAGTGATGCTAAGGAACGTACTGTACAGATGTCGCAGAAGCCAAGAGATCAAGATTACCAGTGGTAACCTGAAGAGGGGGTCAGAGGTGCAATTAGGTGTGAATATGCCCACACGTCCTCGAGACCATTTTCATTTCTCTCTGTTTTGACTCGAAGAAAAGGTTTTAAAAATATATACGTCTTTGAAAATATTTATTGTGTATTAGTTTATGTATTTTGCATAGCCAAGACTTAAAATCAAAACGTTTTTTGTTTTGCATACGTTTAAAAGAGCACTTACAAAAAGTACAAATATTACGATCTGTATCCATTGTCTCATAGTTTGAATGTTAATGAACCTAATTTAAGATTAATTAAGGTAAAATAATTAAACTTTATTTAAAGAATCCGATCGTGACAAAACTGTCAGTTAACAGACTAAGATAAAAAACTGAAATGGAATCTGGAATTTCCTTCAGGATCAATAAAGTTATCCATCCATCCATCTAGAAACCTCTGTAGACCAACTAGGAACTGTGTAAGCCAGTGGTGATTTACTATTGTATTTTTTCCCCATTTTACGACTGTTGTAGGACCTCCGGTCAACATTCACACATTACGGGCCATTCTGAAACACTAATTAGCATAATCTGCATCTTTTTAGACTGTGGAAGGAAACCAGGAGGAAATTTGGAGGAAACCCACAAAGCACAGGGAGAACATTCAAACTCCATGTACACAGACGCGAGGCAGGAATCAAACCCTATATGAAGCTCATATACACACATTCATCATTAAAGATCTATTGTAAAACAAAATAAAATTCATGCTTCTGCATTGGAAACAATCTTGTTTTAGGCTAAGTAATTATGCACAATTCTACATAATTAATCATTATATTATTTGTTGTACATGGTCTGGTTTTTAGATAAAGTCCTTCCATGCGCCATCTGGCTGATATTCAGTGAACCACAACACATTTATTCATATTTTAAAATGGTGCTTGCGGGATTCCGCGGCACTGCGCGAGACGAATTCTCAGGAAATTTAATGGCCATAAATTAATAAATAATTAAATGTATAATTATATAATAAAATGTATATAATTTTTTTTTTTTTTTAGAAGAATTAACTTTAGATTTTTTTTTTTCATGCAATGAGGAAATCCAATTAAACTTTATTATAAGGCACCATTTTAACAGCGGTCATTGTTGCAAATAAGTTTTACAGAATCAAAAGAGAATTTGTGAACTTCTGTGAGAAAATCTGTGTAAAATACGCCCTTCCTCCCCCTCACACAGAGCGGCCTGTGTAACTGGTGCTGGTTCTTTGCTGCACCATGTAATGCAACCCATCAGTTTTCATGTTAAAGGTCTTCTGTACCATGAGCACGCCGTTTTGACAGATCTGTGTGACAAACAAATGAAAACCTGAATCTGACGGATAGGTTTGCCGCTTTATTCATCTCTCACACACATTCACACTCGTCTCCAGACAGTGAGTGGCGGGGGGGGGGGGGGGGGGGTAAGCACAGGGGTTCATGGTCTGAACTCTTCTAACCACTACCGGCCTCAATTTGTCAAAGAGCACCCAGGTCACTGACCCTCACAGGCTCCCTGCACTTTATAGGAACCGTTTCACATACACACTCACACACACAAGTTTCATCATCTTGGTCTGCGTGGCCTTTTCCCAGCCTGGAGCACTAAGACACACTGGCGACGACAGTTCACCCTTTTGTTTTTCCTGTATTGTCTTTCACATCCACTTCAAAGGCCCAGCACTCCATTTTTCACTTTGCGCAGACCATCTTTATCCTTTCTGAAGAGTTACAGACTTATTTAGCAAGGAACGTCGATAAACCTCTCATATGCATCCAAACATCTTGCCCCACTCTCTTTCCCTCTTTGGTTTTTAATCCATCTTCTTTTCTTTTTTTTTTTTCCTTTTCCCCCCTTTTGACTGATGGAAGAAATCAGCGCCAAAGCAAATAAAGACATCACAAGTGAGCTTGACGCTTCGCAGAGACACACGATTAGGCACTCAATCATTTCTTTCATTCCGAATTTCAAAGCTCAGTGAACTCGCGCATACGTACACACTTCTCCCATCGCACATCCCCGGTCTCAGAAGTGACGATTCACGGGATACGTGTGTGACGGCTCGAGGCGCCTCTGTTGTTTATAATCACCGGGTAAAACGCAGACTCGGCACCGTCATCGATTGTTATTGTCGAGCTCGTGACGGGTCACGGCGCAGAAGTGAAAGCAGACGTAGAGCAGCGCCTCTGTTATGTCTGCGCTCGCCTTGTATTCCTTCTTCTCTTTATAAAAAAAAAAAAAGGTAATTTTTGCATGCATTCTTGTGTGTGGAGAAATTTTTGAACTTCAAAAAGAAACTGTCCGCAGAGGAAAGTCTGGCTTTTATATTTGCTAACCAGTGTATTAGATATTCCGGCCCTTCATCTTTAAGTGTAATTATGTTCATCAGTAATTTTTAAGTTCTTGCAATTAATTGATTTTTGAAATAAAATAAAAAAAGACACCTTTGAGCTTCTACAGTAAAAAGGTTAAGTCTATAGATGGTAAGAGATGACTGTGTCTTTTGACAAATCTCCTAAATGCGATTAGAAACAGTCCCATAAAGTCGCTCATTTGGCCACGCGATGATAAACAATTAGCGTCGGCATGTTGTCTGCTTAGTCGCTATTTAAGTAACCATCTCCATCCCAATTGCTCCCACATGCACTAAAGATGAATCGAAGGCTCTGGTGTCTGAAGCTGTAGATCTTTGCATTTGATGTGTCTGAAGTCTATTTCACTCCACTCACACTCAGTGATTTGATATTGTCCAAGAGAGCAAGCTGTAAATCAGAGCGAAGTTCATTCCATCTTCTCTTTCTTTCGTGTTGTGTGTTTTATGATCCGCTAGCCATTACGCTGCACGCAGGAGAAACAGAAGCGTAATTCATTGCATTTTGATGTTCAGAGGGATTTCTTTTTTATTTTAATTTTTTTTTTTTTTAAGTTAGAAAATCCAGATGGCTGAAGAAGCATGGCGTGACGTTTCTGCATGTTATAACAGACATGGCTGTGGTTACGGTTTCTAATGTGGAACTTAACACCTTGTTAAATATTCGGTACAGGCACAACTGTCCTTGTCTGGAAAGAATAAGAAATGAGGTTTCGCTTTTCAGGTGGGCACATTTTCAGCAGCATGTCGTTGGAGCTTTAGTGCAGACCCAAAGCCCAAAAGATACTGATGAGGTTTATGGTTAAGTGCACTGCTAAAAAAAAAAAAAAAAAAAAGTTTGTACACACCTTCGAATTCAATGTTCTTTCCTGATTATTTCTTTCTACAACACTGAAAGTGTCCAAAATGCACAATAATCTCCTTTGAACAGTTGATATTGAGATGTTCTGCTACTCCTGCTCTGTAAATCCTTCATAACGGCTCTAATCTGAAGTGCTGTTTATTAATCTGTGATTTCTGAGGCTGGTGACTCTAAAATGAACTTTCTCCTCTGCAGCAGAGGTAGGTTTTGGTCTTACTTTCCAGGGAAGATCTTCATGAGAGACAGTTTCATCACGGGGTTTGATGGGTTTTGCCACTGAATTTGACACAATACTGTTCTAGCAAGAACTGTTCCAGAACAACTGACCTTCAGGTCTTAAAATAACAAACGACTGTTGTTGTTACTGAATTACATAATGACGTATGTTAAATCATAGGTTGAAAATCTCCAATATTGTTCTAGAAATTAGAAAATAAATTACTAAACAAATATTTTATTGAATTTGATTTAGAAAGCGTTTCCAAACTCTTAACTGGTACTGTACGCCTCGACACTAACAGCTAAAGCACGGAGATTGCAGATGATGATACGACGACCATTAGAAAAACAAGTAGAAAAAAACGGATGATTAATTTCCTGACAAGTTGCTTGATTTACACATTAATATGGCTTTTGCTTTAGGGCCAGTTTATAAAAAAAAAAATTCTGCTGTTGCTTTTTTTACAGCATGTAAAAGGCAGCAGAGTTTTTTTTTTTTTTTTTAAGTAGGAAAAAACTAACAACTTACTTATACACTTATCATTTTGGTACAACTGGACAGTTCTTTAATATTTTTAAACAATAAATGTTGGAATTATTAAACATTGTTCGTAAGGTATTATATTACAAGCTGGAATTGTATTCAGTAAGTAGAACCTTATTTGAATCATATGGTGTGTAGAAGGAGAAGTCTAATGTTCTGTTTGCCTTTTTTTTTTTATGTAACCTGTTTACATTTAATTAACAGTGTCTATACATTTATACGAGCGTTTATAATGTAGAAATGGAAGAAACCCACTAGTGTATTATTAGTACAGCAGTAATACCCCAACACACACACCTCTCTCCCTTATGAATCAGTGTCCCAAGCCAGATGCCCGGAGACGAGGAACACACACTGGTGTAAAGCGTTTGATAAGTAAATGCCTGCTGCACACAGTAAAGTGTGAGGCCAGGCCAGGCTTCCCCAGCTTCAGTCAACCTGAATATCACAATCACATTAGTGAACCATCAGCGCACACACACACACACTCGGGGACACGGGCTCACGTGTACAGTACATGCATTCACTGTGACTGTCGGGATTTGTATTTATTTTTGTGCTGTAGCAGTATTTTCAATTTCTGCACATCTGTTCCATGTTTGTGACATAACTGCATCGCTAAACAATTTGGTGGCATTTGTTTTTGTTCTCTGTTTTTCAGCTAAACAAGAACTGGAGGCCCAGGAAAGCCAGCTAAAAGAAACTCACACAGTGTAAGTAGTCTTTCAGGTTGTGTTCATGCAGACTGTGACTGCGACTGTACTCACTCTCACTTGACTGATGCCATCTGTCTGCTTCAGAGCGCCAAGGAAGAGTCATTGTTAGGGCTTTAATTCTGCTCAGGAAACATCAGGTGTTTTTGTTTGTTTGCTTGTTTTTGTTTGTTTCCAGGGCCTTTGATTAAAAGTAAAGGAACCCTATTTATTTATAAACATATGTTTTATTGATTTAACAGCAAAACGGCGGGCACTGAAAGTAAAGTAGGATGACTTCAGTTTCGTTTATGAAACATTTTTTCTTCTGTAGTATGTATGAAGTGAAGTGTATTCACCAGTCAAGTACTCAACCAGCCCACTATTTTTTTTTTCTTTACGTATTAATTTATTTTTAGATCTCCTGATCATCTTGTAAGGGAAAAAAAAAAAAAGTTTTCTCTACCCTCTCATCCTTTAAATCTTGATTTTTTTTTTTTTGTTTGTTTTGTTTCCATAATGCCTAATGTTAAATTCCTTAAATATAACAGTCTCTCAAATGCATTTTCTTTGGCCCAGCCCTTACTCCTTCTTTCTGATAATTTTGCTAATTATTAATTTATTTATTTATATCAGGGGTATTCATCTGTAACGTAAAGTAACCTTTTTAGGTCAGTTAAATTGCATTGTAGTCAAAGTGTTAAGATGGTTTGCTGCCGCCACCAGGTGAAATTGTGGAGTTGTGGCTAACTGGATACCTATTATAACTTCTAAGAAAGACTTTCCACAGGCTTTATTTGTTCCCTAAATCAAACTTTGGACATCCCTGACATACAATTGTCTTTTATTTCTTTATTGATTTCTTTTTTTTTTTTTTTTTTTTTTTTTAAGTGCCCACATGCGTAAAACTTGCACACCGAACTTCTTCCTGTTTAAAGACATTAAGTTATAGTTGTGTACTAATAAAGGGAAACAGTGAGGAGACATTGCCAATGTCCAACAGTCATTTGCAAGAGTCTCAGGGGGGTAAATACTTTGAGTTAAGGGCTCACTGTAGCAGGACTAATGTGAATGTTTTAATGATATAAATGACATCTAACCAGAAAAATAGCTTACTGTATATTGAGGATGAACATGTGCGGCAACACTTTTATCTTCAAACTATTTATGTATGACATTCTGACAACCTGAAACATCACTTAAAAAAAAAAAAAAAAACAAGCTTTGAAAAAAAGAGAGTGACACGTTTTGAATACCTGTATTAAAACCTGTCCTCGATTATAGAAAAAGACAGGATGTTGTTTGATATTAAAATCAGGGCTACTGATGATCTGGATTCAGCTATAAAGTCAAAAGTATGTGGACACTTTGCCATATGTCTGGACCGAACCCATACGTGCTTGATGAACATCTCATTGTAGATTTAGTCCCCGCTTTGCTTGTATAATAACCTGCACGCTTCTGGGAAACATTGAGATCATTAACACACCTTGTCGTCATGGAGCTCGATTCCTGGGACAGGTTTGAGTCTTTTCGTTCCTTCTAATGAAGACAAACAGTAACGCTACAGCATACTCGAATGTGACATAACAAACTTTTGGCCATACAGTGTATGTACAGATCTCATGATAGATTCTCGACACAAACTTGTTCTTAGTGTATTTTACCATTAAATTAGAGCAACCAGAACATGCAATAAATATAAAGATAAAAAATTCTTAATTAAACATTAAAAGAGTGAAACAACACTTTGCACGGTCACTCTTTAGTATTTAAATTCTCTTTCCTTTTCTTATACACAGCTACATATTAAAAAGCGTATTTAGTGTATTTCAGTTTAACCGCTTTTCACATAAACGAGTCTTGATGTTTCTCAACACTTACTGTATAAAGCGTAAACACGCCAATCAGCTGCGTTATCTCCTTGATATAAATGTATAGTTATAATTATGTTTTAAAATAATGACAAGCCATTTAAGGTGCAGAACAAGGTAACTGCTTATTCTGAAAAATATTTGATTGTGTATACCTAAAAGTTGGTAATATTGTATCTTGTGTATATTAATCTATCTTTTATAAAGTCATGGCTTTCTGCATTTATCGATTAGAAATAAACGATTATTGAGAGTATTCTCTTAGGTTTTCCAAAAGTTGTTTTATTGGTAAGTGCATTTTATTTAGTTATTTGATTACTTAATCATCCTTTCGTTAAATCTCATTGCAAGTAAACAGGGCCGTTTCGATTCTGGTTACTTTCAAAGTTTATTCCTTCTGTCGTTTTGAGGATTTTCCCCGCTGTTGTCGTCTCTGGCTTGTTTATTAGGAATTTAATTTGACATCTTGGTTTTTGTGAAGTTGCTTCATGATGTCTGTTGTGTAAAATGCTCTCCAAATAAATCAAATGGATTAATAGGTGTTATAAAATATGAGGATCGCTTAATGCCACCTCCAAATGTGTGCGTCCGTGTACACACTATACTACGGACTAGTGTTGTGAAGGCTGTAGATTTGTTGTAGCAACTCCAGAGGTTTTCTTCATTATCCTTGCTTCTCATATATAAGCTCTTATTACATCCACTGATGGTCTAAATTCCAGTAAACTGAATTACCTCATTGTTTTTGAAATGCGCCACACATTCATAGAGCCAGAATCGCTATATTTAAAAAAAGAAAAGAAAGAGGAAAAAAAAAAATGGTTGCCAAAATAATGTGGTTGTTCAGGTTGTAAATTTGGCTTTCTGCTATGAAGTTTAAGCTCGGATCCACAGACAGTATAAACATGTCTATAGACGGAGTGTAACCAGAAAAAACATTGAGTCAATGTAAAGCTACACATACACACATATATTTTATGAGCCATTAGAATAAACTCAGTAAAACGTCAGGTAGGTCCGGCGCGCTGACCGACGTTACCTCATCTCGTCCGCACGTCTGTTTATCCCGATTCGACCCGACCTATCCACGGCCAAGGGGTTTGTGTCGCACGTGGCAAAGCGGCACAGCCTCCGTCACTAACAGTAAATCATATTTTCCTCGAGACAGATTAGTTCAAACTTTGTCATTATACTCTAATTACGTATTTAAAGAAGAGCCGGAGCACGGGCAGCGCCTGGAGATGTAGCAAGTCTGACTTGATGTGCTGGAAAGGGCAGCAAGGAGCAATTCCGTAATGTTTAGGGCAACACGCGATCTATGAAATTTGACATGTAGTCAAAACATTAGAGGCACAGTAATCGAGTTACAGACACAAACGCGGCTCACGGGGTGCCGACGCGTGGCTCGGGTTTCATTCGAGTTTATTTAGAATTTGATACTTTAACAGTAGGCTGTAAAAGTAAAGGGAACGCCTCATAAATGTCTCATAATTCGATATATTTATAGGAAATAAGTGTGTCAGGCCAAACTGCTACCTACACGACTGTAGTTTGTACCGTGATAATGCATATCAGGATTAATTATGGTGAGAGAGTATTAAAACAGACTATTCCATTCACACAATGTAGAAGCATCATCTTTCCCAGCTGAATACAGTAACACCAGCATGGGTTTCAGCACATTTTCTATTTGACTTGAAAAGACCTACCGCTTTTATTTCAAGGTCGATTGAGTGCATATTGTGGCGCCTTGTCTTGTGTCTAATTGTAATAATAATTAACATCCCCAGCTATCAAAAGTTAATGTCTTTGTGTCTCATGTTGTGAACTCGCACTGATAAAATAAATGATAATGCAACATATAGAATCCATCAAGTTTTATTATTATTGGTTAATGCATAAAAATGGGCATTATATAGTTTTATTTTTAATATATATAAATAACAAATCTTATAAAGTCCTGAATTTTAGGACTGTTTTTCCCCCTCTCTTATGTAACACGTTCTTTTGGCGTTTTGCATCGAGTTAAATTGAAGCATCTTTACAAATTGTGTTTAAAATTTCTCTAAATGTTTTAGAATATTTTTAAATCACCTTGGAGGAGAAAAAAAAAAACTTGGCTTCAAGAACGAAATGTGTTTCAGAAAGTTAAAGCCCGATACTTTCATTTGTAATAAATTAAAGGGAATCCAGCTATTTTAATCAAGTGAAAAATGACTGATAATTGCGCAGCTTTATATTCTAATGACAGTTAGTCCCTACCCTGATTTTCTCCTCGCTTCACCTTTTTTAAAACTCTGCTCTGTTTCTCTCAGGTTCCTGGAACTGACGGTGTTCTTCTCTGTGAAAGCCAAGAGTGGCGAGAAAGAGGTCTCCCCCCACACCTTCTTCTCGGTTTGGCACGAGTTCTCCACTGATTTCAAAGACCTCTGGAAGAAAGAGAACAAGCTGATCTTGCAGGAGAGGTGAGTAAACTCTCATAGTGGAATGAAAGAGCTGAGTCTATATTTAGTCCTCTTTTGCCATGGAGCATGGTTTGTTTAGTCCAGGATCTGGAGCTGTCCTGAGCTCTAATCCCTCAGGAATGCTTAAAACGGGTACACGCAACGGGACGCCGTAAGACCGTGTTTTTGCACAATGGTCAAGACGGTGTGTGTTGCATTTTAAAGGTGTTCCTGCTGGTTCATCTGGCCTTAAACTGGTTTATAAAATGTTTTACACAATAGTCACATTCACAGCAGTGCTTTGTGAACATTTCTGCTTCTGTGTAAGAAGTTACCAGGGAGGAGGACAGGACAGGGCTGGGGTGAGGGTGTGATTAGGTGCATCTACAGTCCATGTGGAGCGCTGGCACAGCTGTGATGGAGTGTGCAGTTACTTCAGACTGTCCTCCACGCTCGTCAACCTTTTGTTTGTAGTAGATCTTTCCCTTTTAGAGGCTAGAGATGTGGAGGGTCTCGCCTCCGAGTCTCCCATCGGGACCGCTGATGGGCTTTAGATCAGAAAGGACTGCAGGGTCAAATTTGTTACAGCTCACGCCCGTTCCGGCCTGTATGATGAACGCCGGCTTTGTAGTGACAGCTGAAAGTGGACTCTGCAGCATTCCACGCATTAGAGCGTCCGACACGGAAATGAATCTCCCTCGCCACAAGCCCACACCTTGTTTCCTGTGTGATTTAAAAACCATCCAAGTATCAGACTGTCCAAGAATTAAACTTACTTTTCCTCTTTTGCCAAATGTAATCCATCAGCCAAGACGTACTGTATGTGCTTCTTGCACCGCGTGCTCATATCGCTAACAAGTAAAGGAAGCGTGCGACCCCAGGTTTAGCCTCGCGCCAACAGCATCGTGCATCAATCATCTCGCACTCGCTTTAGAAGACTTTTATTTATAAATCATTCTTAGCACCTGTACAGGACATTTGCTGAAACTCAAGAAAATCCTGTTCTAGGGGAAACGGTCGTTTTTATGAGATGACCTGAGTTTGTGTATGGATATTTTGCAATCATGGGTTTTTTTTTTTTTTTTTTTTACTTTATTTCAATTACACATTACACAGATTTAAGGATTGTTTAACAATAAGGATTTATAAATTTGAAAGAGAAGGCATACATCTAATTTAATTTAGACAAATAATAATTTAAAAGTTTAATTAGGAGATAAGTAATGGCTCAAAATATTTTGCGTAACTGCAAATGCACGATGTGCTGCAAAGACAACTGCATTGGTGGAAGTTTAATAATAATAATTATTATTATTATTCTTGGTAGTTCATACATATAATAATTTCATCATAAATAATATATATATTTTTTATTTTTGTGCGCGTGTGTGTGTGTGTGTGGGTTCAGTTTGCTCTCAACTTTTCTAAAGTATCGAGGCCCAGTGTTTGAGTCAGTAATGTTTGTTTTTATATACATATACAAGTGCATAAACACGAAGACCACAAATTATGTGATTTGAATCCTTTCTAATGTGCAGGATCAGGGCCGCACACCAGTCTGAGATTCTGGCTTAAAGTGTCCCGGTAAGAAACGTCTGAAGGCTGCTGTTCGGCTCCACGGTTGGAGCTGTGCCTGATGGACAATATCAGAACCCATATAAGCATAATTAAGATAAATAATAAAAATAAAAACCCTGATCACAGGCTGATGTCTGATTTAGCTATTTAGAGAACTCAACTAGCGGATATGAGCTTTATGTGCTTGATGTCGGCTACAGCCGGGTAGGTCCGGTGGGAGGAGGATAAAATACTAACATCACACAGTCCGGGCTGATTAATGACAGTCGTGCGGCAGGGGAAGTGTATACATTTTATTTTTCACCAGCTCATTCCTGATCCATTTCTTCTCAACCCTCCGACATACCTGCAAATCCGAACCCTCTCTGGTTTATTATTTCATGTCTGATGCTTGTCGTGTGTTACTGTAGTCCGTATAAAGGGATCCACTCTGCACAGACCTGACTCGCCGCAGTCCATCTAGAAAGGCAGCACTGCGTTTCCCAAAACCTGTGCCATATGTTTAATATTACGTTACATCTCCAGCCTCTTAGAATTCCTCGTTAAACGGGAGAGCTCGCGAAATGAACCGGGAATTATTTTTCTAACCTCCGATAATGAAAAGAAGACTTGATTTGATACAGTTAGCTTCAAGTGGTTTCGATGAGGTTTTACGATAACGAACGAGAGTTCAACAGGTACAAATTACAGAGAGGAGAGCACGGAGGCTTCTCCATTATTCATAAGGAACCACCGTGAACGAGAAGCCGTATCCGGCCGTATCTGTTCCGAGATGTGCGGTTCAGATCGGGTTTCTTTAACCCCGTTGTTCTCGGAAGCCCCCTCTTCTTCTGCTCTTAACTCGTTCAACGTAGAAGCTTTTAGACCCCCGGCTCTGACGTACTCGGCGGAAGCGGCTTCTTAAAAAAATATTGCCAGGTCCGTGATTCTTCCCCCTTTTTCCACTTATCTGTCTTTGAATACGCCAGCACTGAATTAATGTTAAGATTTCAGATTCCTGATAATGTCTCAGCTCTTTATAACTTTGCCTTGGGCTTTTTGTAAAAGCCCGGCCCTGCCTTCAGAACGTGGCATTCAGGACGAGAAGTGGAAGCGAGCGCTGCTGCTTGCTCTCAGAGCCAGAGTGAGAGCGGCGATAAACGATGCTTTATGTAACCACAATAAATAAGGGGTTTAAGGGATTTACAGGTTGTGACTGGGAGATAATTGATTATAATATTGTGCGTTAAAAGGTTTTGCATACATAATGAACTTTTTAATAATCGAGTCCTGTATTGTTTTAGATGAGACATTTACATCTGGCAGAGCGATTTACATTAGCCTTTTGAAGTTTATATAATTAGACTTTAAATCATCAAATATCGTTGGGAATTTATTTATTTATTTTATTTTTTTTCCCTGTGGGGGGGGGGGGGGGGGGTCAACTCAACATTAACATTGCATCATCATCTTTCAACATCTGCATAACGTATTTGCGTATTGATTTATAGATCATAATTTCAGATTATTATTATTATTATTATCATCATTCATTTTTTTATTCCTTTCAGTTAGCTGTTCTTGTCCTCTACTGCTCATCTTTCCAAAATTCCAGTTCCTTCTTTCGCATGCGTGTACACCTTCCAGCTTTGAACACTTTTGATAAAAGTCTCACTTTTTATCCCTTCGTAGATGTCATTTGTCTGTTTATTCACCATCGGTCTGTCCGTGTCCTTCTGTATAGGAAATTCTTGCTTGGCATCATAAAGGTAGTAAGTGGTTGGCACAAAAGAGTTTGTGTTGACTCCTAACTCATCCTTCTTAAAGAACTGATAGATGATGTTAAAAACCATCTAAGCAATCTGGATTCATACTTGTGTTCCGTCCATGTGAGCCGTGTTCATCAGGAACACTAATCCTAGTGTTCATACTGTTAATATTATTATTTTTAACCTGTTGTCCCTTGTCCCGAAGTGGAGTTAAGGTTCCCACCCCTAAAGTTTAAGTCCTGCGTGGTTGTACAGTATAAAGGACTAAATGGAGCCGTGTTGCACTTGGCCGGATGGAGCAGCTTCTTCAGTTGCAGCTATTGTAGTTGTGACACTTTTTCTGAATAGCGTCGCTGTACGCGCGATGCGCTTGTGAATGATTTATGAGAGACCTCAGCCAGTGAGGGAGAGCGCTCTCATGCTCCTTCAGCTCTTTCCTTTGTTCCGTCGTCCGCGCTGCACGCCGCTCCTCCGCGATAAGTTGCCACTTTGCCGAACAGAGCGCCTCTTTATCTGATGGGGCAAAGTGACAGCTTTTGACTCTTTAAGTGCGCCTCTCCCTCTCTCTCTCTCTCTCTCAATGGACCCCTGAGCACCAAGGCATCAGATAGATTAGTTCCCACCGGCAGACGCGGCAGTGTTGCATTTCCCCTGATATTTGCTGCCCCTCTTAATCAGGAGATCTGTCTCTAAAGTGTTTGTCTTCCTCTCTCCAATGGCATCTAAAGCCCTGAAGAATTTTCACCCCCTCTGTGTCACTCAACCCCAATTTGTCATGAATCGTTGTCGTTTGTGCACTTGAATAAGAGGACGGGGGGGGGGGGGGGGGGGGGGTGGTGGTGAGAGGCACCTGGCTTGCACACCTTAAACCAGAGCCGACGGAGATAAAACTAAAGCTGCACTCGTTGCGTACATGTGTTTCACTTCCTGTTCTGCCTCTTCAGACTTACAGACAAAATGGGGGAAAAATTTATATAGGAACAAAAAAAAAAAATTACTCTTTTTGAAAATCCTTTTTTGTCGTCGTCTTGTCCATTTTGTCTTAATTTTTCTCGTTTCATTTTCCTTACCTTGAGTCACTCTAAAAGGGCTAGATATTAGAGACTGTGTGTGTGTGTGTGTGTGTGTGTGTGTGTGTGTGAAGTTGACCCCGGTCTCAGGAGGGATCTCGTATGTTTATTTGTTTCTCTAACCCTCCGTCTGCTTAAAGGCTTGACTTGGCTAAACACAATCTTAAGTGGAACAGCCTCAAGCAGAAAGATACTCAACTTTCTCTTCAAAACAGCACTCACCCAAAGTGGACATCACTCGCCGACGTCGTTAAAGAATCAAGTTTCACCGTCGAGGTCCATTCTGGCATCCTCGACTGTAGGAACGTCACATTTGCACCGAATGAAGTGGAGTGTCATGTAGAAAGTGGACTATATTTAGTCCTGCTAAGTGTTGCGAATGCTAATATACCATCAGGGTTAAGTGTTGTTTCACTTCATTATAGCTCTTTGCTTTAGGGCGACACATTTTACAGCTGAAGTAACAGTTTTATAGCTGGAGATTAAAGCATTTGTTTTTGACCCTTGCTGTCTTTCAAAGTTAATTTCTGCTCAGTTTGGCGAAGTGCCTTCGCGGTGATATGGAGCTCTGAGCCAGGCTATAAGATTAAACTGCAGCCTTTGTAACTCTAAAGGACATTAAAAAAAAAAAAAAAGATTTCACAACAGTTAGTC
The DNA here is from genome assembly GCA_030347435.1 of Clarias fuscus. Classification (NCBI taxonomy): domain Eukaryota; kingdom Metazoa; phylum Chordata; class Actinopteri; order Siluriformes; family Clariidae; genus Clarias; species Clarias fuscus. Next base: position 6,139,671 of record CM059220.1, on the reverse strand, counting down.
CCGTACAAATTGGTGATCCCAAATTGCTCGTAGTGTGTGTGTCCTGCGATGGATTTAGCACCCTGTCCAAGGTGTACCGCGCTTCATGCTCCAAGGCTCCTGGAATACGCTCCAGCGCCCCCTGTGACGCTGCATACAGGATAAAGCAGAAATCCATAATTGCTTTTCCAAGTTGATCCATACCCGTTCTTTTATTTATGACTTGTTTGAGGCTAAATTCCAAATCCCTCTCTAGTCCGTGATCAAGGGCCCTACTTGGTGTCTGAGACGATGGATTGAACACACTAGCTTTCCGTGTAACTCTCTCTTTTTGTTTTTTTGTTTTTTGCATTTCATACAAAGAACCCAGAATTTAATGGAGCTGGTAGTCTCTAGTGTAATAAGTGAACACGTATAGAGACTCTTATGAGTTTTACTTGATGGAGTTTTTTTCAGGACTGTCCACCACCTCCATGGTTTATTCTCTTGACCTTTTTCCTACATGGTGCCAGGAGGAATTTAAAACTACAGTACTTTCACCGCCTGTTATTGACACTAAGTGTCGGTCACCAGCTCCGCCAGGCACGTGTTGGTGGAACAAAATAACTGAACAAAAATAAAATGAACATTTATTATCCACAGATTATAATTTGTTTGCGGAACTGTTGTATAAAAGCAGCATCACATATGAGGTTGTGCTTGAATATCGGCATGTCTGTGATGCCTTTTGTTACAATGTATACAGCTGTATTATATAATTATATTATAATTATATAATGTATTATACCCAGGCATACAGCACTCCCTCTCGTGCCTAATTAGTTTTCATGCTGTATAGATTAGATTTAGTGCCCGTTACTGTTATTTTGTTTCGACAGCAGCTTTAATTAAACAAGGACACATCATGCTTTTGATCCGTTTATAGATATGGGTGATGATGGGGAACATCTGTAAGACAAGTTCCCTCAGCACGCTCTCTTTTCTTTTCCTCTTGTGAAGTAAACAAGACAAAAACAAGAAATGGAAGACAGCTTTTCATCAGACGTTTTGTTCAATCCATTGATTAGCAGGCACTTTAATACACGTCCTGGCCAAAAACCTTTATCTTTGTCACCTTTTACTTTGATTACAGCAAACGATGTGGTGTCCAGTTCGTGTGTGAAAATGATTCCTCATGCTCCCAGAACCACTCTCTTGCAATCTGAATCATGGAAGAAAAACCACATGGGATGGTATGACCTGCTCATTCAGTACATTCAGGTCGTCAGCTGACTTCATTTTATTGCCTCATAACGTTACGGAGTCTAAACCTGAGCACCTGAAGCGACCCCAGATCATAACCCCGTCTCTAGAGGCTTGTACAGTGTATGATGGACGCATCACATGCTCTTCCCTTCGCATTAAGTGATTTTAGGATCTATCTGAACTCATTAGACCACATGGCTTCCCTCCCCCCCCCCCATTGCTCTCAAGACCAATTTTTATGCTCCCTAGCAAGTTCGAGGCATTTTCTTTCTGATGAGTTTATGGGCACACAGATGAGAACTCACAGCATTGGGACTAAACAGCTATGTTTTTTACTGTTGTTGTATGGTTTTATTCACAGTTCAGTCTTATCTTTCAAGGTTTTGATGAGGATTCCTAACCCAGTTCCTGTCATTTCAAATCTCCTTAGTTGTTTTCTTTGCTTGATGCAGCCCAATAATTTGACCCTTCTGAAACGGCGACTTTTTGGTTAGACAATGTACAGTATAGTCGTGTAAAAAAAAATAATAATAAATAAATAAATAAATAAATAAATAAATAAATAAATCAGAATTACTCGTATAACAGCTCTGTGTTGAAAATATGAATATCATGGAATCTCCATTACTCGAGTTAAACTACAGTCTATGGTCACCATCTCGAATCTCAGGATGCTAATAAAACAATGCTAAATGTTTCTTGAGTCAGTTCCAGGTCGTCCTCGTACCCCTCGCATTGTTATATCAGCCATATGGGGAAACACAAACTGCCATTACAATCCACTACAAAATCATGAGGAACCAATAGAACCTTGTAATGGTTTCCATTTATATTATTATTATTACTATTTTCTTTTCTTTTTTTTTTTCTCCCAGTAGTCTAGTGTGTGTGTGTGTGTGTGTGTGTGGAGCTGATGGTGCTCTGCATCTGGGGATCAGACTTGGAGTTCCACACTTGGATCAGAGTTTGTGGAGCATGTAAATCAAATCCACATTCATGGCCGATAAGTGGTGTCTGTCCTCTTCCTGCACTGTTTTGGTTTGTGATCCCGCTGTGAACTTTTTCAACCATGCGATTCCAGCTCCCTTCTTCCTCTGATGCACGTTTATTCACTTGTCCTCTCAGTTGCGCGCTCTCTCTCTCTCTCTCTCTCTGCCGTCCCTCATCCCTATCCTGGTAAGTGTCAGCATTAGCCCCTGCCGCTTCTTTAATCATCACTGAGGGAGCGTTCTGGAGTGGATGGCGACCCCGTGAATGAGCAGCACCATATTTGGAGCTTCAGGCGTCGGGTCAAACTCGGGGCTCCTCACCCTGACGCCCTGGACCTCAACCGCGCTCAACTCTCACCTCATCCCCCGGGTCAGACTCGACATCTACGTGCAGTAGGCGATCCGTCTCTCTCTCTCTCTCTCTCTCTCTCTCTCTCTCTCTCTCTCTCTCTCTCTCTCTGTGTTTTGTACACTATAGAGGAGTATGATGTTTAAAGTAGCCAGCTACTGCTCAGGCAGATCTCTGAGCCCTGGCTGCCTTTTACAGGCTTCCCATAATTCTCATAGGCGTAAACACTTCAGTGCGCTATCATGGGCCCGTATGCAGACGGCCCTCTCAGCCGCCAAATTCATCTCTTCCAAAATGATCTGTTTGCTCTTAGCTACTTTTTTCCAAACCCTCCGAGCCTCGCTTCTGCCGAGCGAGCTGTGTCTGGGTTATGGCCTTTTCTCATTCCACAAAATATGTCTTGTTTTATGAGACTCAACCCAGCAAAAGCTTCGCGACCTATTTTTGCTTTGTGATATATATATATATATTTTTTTTTTCTTCCCACTTTCCTGTCTGTCTGCCACCCAAGCAACACTGTTTTTTTTTTTTTTTTTTTTGGTTTTGTTGTTTTTTTTTTTCTTTCTTTTTTTTCTTTTGCCAGCTGCAAGTCAGAAGCTGTTAAAGAAAGTGATCTGGTGCCAAACATTAATGATTTTAATGGGTTTGACTGTAAAGGAAATGGCTGGGGATTTTGTAGTCTGAGTATAAGAACAGAGGTTTTGTCATTTTTAATCCTAACACTTCAGGTCCTTGATGAGGCTAGAGTTTCCATATGACACTAATTCACATCAAACCACCGGGTCTTTTTTTTTTTTTTTTTTTTTCTTTCTTTTAGGACAGACTTTGGAAACACATTTTGCAGGAGCAGACAAACGCGTAACACCCCTCCACCTCACTGTGTACCTTACACACTTCCCTTATCAGGATATTATGCGTGTAGACAGCAGAGCTTTTTCTTTTCTTCTTTTTCTTTTTCTGGCATCAAAGCCTGCTCCCTATAAAGCAGGCAATGTGTTAGTTACTTGCTCCCATTACTGCTGCGGTTGCCCAACACATCTCCAATTATGGTGCTGTTCGGGCTCTTTTGGCTCTTTTGAAGGTTTGTAGGTCAAGGAAATGAGAGTTGAAATGCCTGCCATCCCGCCCCAAACGCTCCCTCCCTCCTCCGCCCCCCCCAAAAGCCTTGTTAGAAAGAGAGACGGCGGAGACACGGAGGGCGTCGGGAGGTAAAAAGTGTCAGTAAATAAATCTGTTCTAACTCTCGTTTAGCCGTCCGCTCCAAGAAGGTGCAGACCCGGGGAGCGTTTTCCGAGCGGAAGTGGCGAGAGAAGTGAGCGTGTCTGATTTAATAACCCCAGACCACACAGATTGGGCGACGTGGAAATCTGTCCGGTCCAATTAACTCCAGCGTGGAAGAGCTGCCCCTTGTGTGTAATCACGGCCTGTGGACTGCACGAAGGTTATACAGAAGAGGGGAGGGGGAGAGAAAAATAATTTGGCTCGGGAGTAAGCAAGCACCAGGCACAGAGAGAGATGATATGCACACCCTGGAAACACGGCGTACCTGCCAAACCTCATTAACACTCAGTAAACTCTGTGTTTGGCGAAGAATCTAATTGACATCATTTTCCGCGTAGCCCAAATGCAATTGGTCAAACTGGACATGTTTAGTGTCCAGTGCCGGATTCTTCACGAGTCTAACGCAATTCTCTCACCAACCACTCATTTACGATTTGGACTTCGCAGATCATGTCTTAACAACATCGTTTTATAAAATGTGCAACTCTTATCGAGCCAGATATCAAATTGCAACGAAGGCTTTGGCCGCGATAAGCATTTATTAAAACTTTTAATGATGTAGCCTCCCAAAGGTCAACTGTATTTTGGGTTAAGAAGAATTTTCATTCTGGAAGATTCATCACCGGTCATTGTTCTCTTAAGGTCAGGATCTGATAGTAACATTTAGACAAGTGTTGCGTTTTAGCGTCCGAGCTCAAATGAGCACCAAGAAATCATGAACAGGCCGAGTGCAGAACCGAATGCACTTACGACCCGTACTTTCAGTTCTGGCCGTGAGTCTGGGCGAGTACGAGTGCTGGCTGTTACTGAGGATTAGCCTCGTATTAGCAGCGTATCATAACATCCACACCTTTGGTACCAGGGATTTGTTCCATGCCCTGCATACTGTAGCCACCAGCGTTTTTTCTGATCCGTCTGGCGCCACTGTGCTACAGTATGTGCTCGCGTCTGATGTAGTTGAAGTAACTCAGTCAGACCAAATTTTAAATCCACTATGTGTAATTTCATTCCATTATTTCAGCTTAGCACAGTAGGGATCAGTGTTAATGGAGAGCTCCTAGAAGTTCAGTTTGTTTAATGTGTTAAATATTCGTACAGGATTCATCGAGTGATCAAATCTAAATGCTTATGTCAGCCATGACATGATGTTTGATGTACTGGAATGATTTAGAATATTTCACTGGATCAGTACTTCAGACATGAAGTAATCCAGGACTTGGATTGTGAACCTGTGGAAACCTAAAGAAGCAAACTGCAGATATGTGCATACTCCTGATGTTAGGAGAATGTTGTGGAAATAATGATTTCTAACATGTTTGTTTGTGTGTGTGTGTGTGTGTGTGCATTCAGGTTAAAAGCAGCAGAGGAATGTTTTAGACAAGCCAAGGAAAAAGCCACATACAGTGTCAAACCCAAGCACGCATCTGGAATCGTAAGTGCACTTTATATCCTGCTGCATTCTGAAAGTTAAGATCTGATGTAATGTTAGACGTCACTTTGACACAGTGCATGCAGACTGTCTGAGTCAAGTGTATATTTTATTCTTATTGTGGTGCCACAGGTTTTGCATAAAAATTGAAGATAAATCAACTTTTTAAATCGATCTATTTTTATCGATTGATTATTTATATATATATATATATATATATATATATATATAGATATATATATAGATATAGATATAGATAGTGTGTATATAATTTGGGTGTGTGTGTATATATACACACATATATATATATACACACACACACACACCCAAGACATAAAATAATTGGGATATTTATAAAACCGTGATATTTGTAGAATCCCAAATGCTGATCAAATTAGCACCTAGGTATCGTGATATTGATTCTGGTGGTCCCTGGAGAGTCCCATCTCTAATAATACAGGAGATCTATATACACTGAAATTTATCCTTACAGTAAAGGTGCAAAATGTGAGTACCATCCTAGCTATGATCGAAGGTACAGTTATTACAGAGGTGGCATGATGCCACGCCCAAATAATGATAGAGAAAAACTTGTGCTTTTTTTCTCCAAGGTTTGTAATTATATTATATATTACTGTATTATTGTAGATTATATTATAATAATACCTGTACCACTTTTAGTTAACTATTTCACACGGGAAAAAATTATATATACTTTTTCCCCTTCAGATTTTGTTACAATTCTAAACAACTGTACCACACGACACTGTGCTGCATGAATAGTTTAGACTGCACCACCTGCAGGAGATTATATAGGAACACAACCCCCCCCCCCCCCCCCCCCCCCCCCTCCCAACCTCTCTTGGATAAAAGTGTATTCAGTTTATACACATTTTCAGTTTCAATAATACAAGAGCTGTACTGAAAGTAATGCAGAAGTGTGCTTAATGTGAAACACGTCGACACCTTCCGCCATCGTTGAACCCAATCCTCTTCCACTGCAGGGTTTGTCTTCAGTGCTGGTTTCGCCTTCTTTAAACTACTTGATCCATCTTTGCACATTGCTCTCGTCAGTGGCGTCGTCTCTGTAAACATTCTGTAATTCAGTGGCTCAGTGTTTATCTCTGTTTTTAGCACTATTGCTCCTGCTTGGTGTTTAGTATTAATAATAGTATGCACATGTTGATGTCTCATGAGTGTTTACACATCGATGCTGCTGCTGTCGCCTCTCACAAGGTTTTTCTTTTTATTATTTGTTTTCTTACAGAAAGCGAAGCTGGGCATGAAGATTTAACAAGCTGGACATTTTAATCCTAAACCCAAAATAAAATCCTTTTCAGATCAGCCTTGAGGTGTAGAGTGCATGGACTGCAGTACACAATCTGCTGTATTAAAACTGCGTACCTTTTTATGTGTCACATACAAATACACACAGTAAGTAATGTAGCAGCCCTCAAAACCCTTCATCTGCAAAATTGAATCCAGGAAGTGTGTCGTGTGATGTCAGGTCCTTCCCGTCCGAGGATGTGAATCGGACGGTACCATGTTGAGAGGAAAAGACATGAGAATTACGTGCTACCTGTTATCAAGATATGAAGACGAAAAGAAATTAGGGAACATGTGTAGTGTTTTTTTTTTTTGTTGTTGTTGTTGTTTTTGTTTTCTTTCCCTCGGCTTGTTTAAACTGCAGTATTCTCTCTCATCCGGTCCTGCATTGCTGTGGTTCACCAGCAGTAGAACAATGCAAAATGTTGAGTTTTTGAGTTTAGACCAGTTTCTCTGACCGCCTTCATTTCTGTCATCGGTGTAATGCTTAAGAATAGAAAAGTAAAAAAAGAAGAAAAAAGAAAAAAACAGCTTTTCAACTGCTTTACAGTACCGAAGCCGTATTTAAGCTTTTTTTTTTTCCCCTTCTGTCTTGGTGTTCTCACATCATGGAAAGCACAGATATTAACGGTAACGAGGTTACATGTCAGTATAAGTGGTTTCCTCAGAGACCCTTTTAAAGGACTGCGCAGGATCCGAGATTATCAGGAAGCAGTAAGACACCAGAGGGACGAGAGCGAAGTCAGCCTTAGTGACGATCAGGTACACGCATTGTTCTTCCTTCTTCAGCGAACACGGAGGTATTTACTGTACAGTTACTGGAGATGTATTGTCTGTCTTTAACTCCTACAGGATCGTGGCAGAAATATGTTAAATAAGGGTTATTTTTTAAATGCCAATGTACAAGACTTGCTTAAACTGTATTTAAAAATGCCATTATTTTATCTAATGTAAACTAGTATTAGCGTCTTTATGTAAGATAATTCTTGTGTATATATATTTCTTTTTATAACTATATATATTTTTTTCCGTCTCAGCATGTATGTGTTTAGTGTCAACCACTCTGGTTCACGAGCAAGGAGGGTCTGCCCACGTGCAATAACTGTTTGTATTTTTCTGTGTATAATTATTATTATAATTTTTTTTGGTGGGGGGAAATACCTTAATTTATGTAAAATAAAGAGAGAAATAAATTAAGAGGTTGGGTTTTTTTCATTTGAACCAAACACCATTTAAACACACATACATTAAAATGTCTTCAGGAAGGTGAAGATGGTCTAAAGACACACTGGGAAATGTTTAATAATAATAATAATAGCATAACATGAAAAAAAAAAAAACATCCCAAATTTTCCTTGACTAAATATTTTCTAGTATCGCTATTACTGTAATAAATCATATCAAAGTAAATAACTCTTGTATATATTAACGCTTCGGTCACTGCCTGGAAAGATTAAATCCCATTTTACTAAACACTGAAAAACAACTAAACATGGTCCACTGGGAAGTTCAACTGTATGGCAAAAATAACCAATTCCATATCATATATGAATTCATTTTTCATCATTAGGATAAATAATGTCTGGTGGTGGTTTTTTTTGTTTGTTTGTTTTTTAAGACAAAGCAAAAGCAGGATTCTATTTGAAATAGATTTTAATATAGAGTTCATTTCTTTCTCTAGATATATACATTTAGTGTACCATCATTATATATAATCTCTATTATACTCGTTCTAATAATACGTTATATTCATGGAATAAGGCGTAATTTGAAGTCACTGCAAGCAGCATGATTGGCCAATTCAAGTCTCTTCTCCACCTGTCCCCGCACTGACAGTCCAGCAGCTACACCGCCTCATTTCCTTCAAAACCTTTGGAAAGTCTTCTATTTCTGTATATCGTACATCGTGTCTGATGCCGTCAAGTAATCACATCAGCACGAGATCCAAATACAACTCGGACGCCGTGCTTTACTTTTCAGCAGCTTGTTTCTGTCCATAAATGTGTGGGCCAGGTGGTTATAGGCAACATTAGAGAAAGCTATTGTTCAGTTCTTCTCCTTCAGCAAGTCTGGTTTTTTTTTCCCCGTCCTTTCAGGAAGCATCAATCTTCCAATGCAAACTTTATACAAAAAAAAAAAAAAGAGAGGCGAACTACATCAATAAATCCTGTCTTGTTATATGGACAGCATCAGACATCTCAATATTAGCAGCTTTTGCCTCTGCCTATATTAAGTATCAAATTCTACAACAACAACAAAAAAAAAATCTTCTGTCAAATATATATTTTATTTATATATTTCTTTAGTCCAGCATCCAGAGCAGGTTGCCGTAGTCATTCAGCTTTACTGTTTCCCAGAGTCAGCCACGTTAACAGAAATACACCGGCACTGTTTGACCCGCTGGATCTTCCGGTGCCGGAAGGGTGGCTGCAGTTCGGGGCAGTCCAGCTCCACCGTGAGTGTAGTGAAGCGGTGCGGCCGGCAGAAGGCACACGACTGGAACGACTCCTGCTCCTTCTTCACGTGCCGCGGGATATAGAAGGAGTTGCACTGGCCGTAGCAGAAGCGGTTGATTACTGTGCGGCTCAAGCAGCCCTCATGGTTCACGGTTTGCCTCAGAGGCTGCGTCTTGCACCAGTCGCTCTTCAAGTACTTCCTCTCCGTCACCACGAGGGCTTCCTGACTGGAGGCCAGCACTTCCTGTTTCCGGCCACGGCGATCGGATGTGTTTGAGCTGGTTTTGTACGGTGAGGGGATTGAGCCCTGCGGACGGTCCTTGCGACTCTCGGACACGGCACACAGCACACCGGCCAGGAGGACCCAAAAGAGCAGCTTACAGCACATCCTGCCAGAGAGACGGAGACACACAAAAAAAAACAAAGCGATGAGCGTTAGCAAATGCTAATTCAGTCTTTACAGACTGCCAGGTAGTTAAGAGACACAGCAGGGCTGGTGGAAATGTTTGGAGCTTTGGGTCTTTGTGATATAGATCTTTATCTATTAAAAAAAAAAAAAAAACGATTCCAAGTCCGTGTAGACCTTACTTAAACTCTGAAACACTGTAGAGCTCCCAGAGCACCACAGGTCCAAATATTCACATCCCTTTCACTGTCCACGATCATCCAATTTCAGACAGACAGCACTAATCACACAGTCTAGTGTTCTTTAAAAGACATGGATTTGTTAGTTTTATATTCATTCACTAGCATTATAGTTCCCAGTCTCACTCCTGGGAGGCTGCTGTCAAATTTGTTCAACTCATAAAGTGTTACAAATTGAACAAGCAGGCCAAACACAACATTCCATAAGACAGTTAGGTTTCACTTTGACAACCATGCTCCTAACATGTTTCTGGCAAAAGCACGAGATATACTTTTTCTCAGGCCTTGATCTAGTCTCACCAGGATCATTTGGCCCACTGCAGTGTGTTCCTTGAATGATTAGAATAACTCTGGTGTCATTAGAAGATCAGATGTGCAGTAATTACAGTTAACCATGAACTCATGTGCCTGGGGACCGTCTTCAAAATGCTGCTTTCCCTCAACCTTCGGCATGACTGGACCAATGAAGGCTTTTAGTGATTAACTGATTAGTTGAATCAGGTGTGTCCTACCAGGCCATTAAACCCTGCAGTCGTCGAGTTCACTGAAATTGGAGTGGGAGTTCAGTGGAGCTCCAGCTGTTGGTGCCAAGAGAAAAACCATCAGCTTTGTTAGAACTGGCTAGCATTACTGACCGCTACACAAACATCTACATCGTGTACCGCTGACGCGCCGGGTCCGACTAATGAACGCTTTGCAGACTTTCAACAAGTTTTAATTCCCAACACACCTGCGCCAAATCGTGAGCTAATTACGCCTTCTATGAGCTGACTCAGATGTTTTGGGAATTTGAAAATCTTTAGGATTTGCAGGATGGATTATTCTGATTTTATTTTCTTAAAAACAGCTTTGGAATAGTCGCGGTCTACCAGTGTACTTTAATCGCCTGAGTTTGAACCAAAGCTAATACGAATTTGTAATAGCGGTTACGATTTGGCTCAGGTGTTGGGGATCTGGATGAAAAGAAACTAGATCGTTTGATTCCAGCAATACAGCTGTAACTACTTATACGTTTGATGAACAAATATGTTAACCGTGTGTATTAGCTTGAGACTGGATTGGCACCCCGTCCAAGGTGTCCCTCGCACCCAAAGACATGGATAGGATAGGATAGGATTGGATACAGTCATATAGATACAAAATCCTTGCTACAAATATTGAGCTAACATTTTTGAACATCACCTGCTTTAGTGCTAGAACTACCGTTAGCATAATTCTTTGCTAGTTTCTAGTCATCGCTTATGCTTCTACACAACACATTAAAAAAAAAAAAATTATCTAGCTAGTATTTTTGTCATCCGTAACTTATAAAGTCTAAATCCTTCTATTGCTATCAACTACATAAAACATGATTAATACTAGATAAACTCTTGCAGGTGTAGCTTTATACTACAGTACGTACTCCAATGACTACTCTTGGTAAAGCAGAGTCATTTATTCCAAGGCGTATTGGCTACACTTAAGGTTTCTGTATGCTCACACGACCTGGAAGTTTGCTCTTCTGGTTAAATTGAACTGTTCCTCTGATCAGTCATTTCTGAAGCATTCCTTCAGCAAAATGCTTCGGTTTCATCAAATGCTACGCTGTTTGCTTTCTTAGAGCAAAAAAGGAAATTAATGTCATGAGGACGAAATTAACTTAATTGGGCCATTACCGCGGCCAGCTAATTTGTCAGTTACAACGAGAAAAAGAAGAAAAAAACGTCGTTAAAATAAACACGTTCATTAATCAGCGAGGGAAGCTTAGGCGAGAACAGAGAGCAAATGAAGCTGATTGCAGCGAGCTTGACTCCTCTGGAGAAACAGTTACCCCTTTTGCTTAGGCTGCTGGTGACAAATGCGCTGAATATGTAAACGTTCTCGGAGCGCTACGAGTGGGCACGAACGAGTGGTGCTGAGTTGACTCATTTATCTCACTCGCACAATAAAGTGCCTGGGCCCCAAATTTCACAAAAGCTATTCTTCTAAAGTGTGACGTTCTCATCCCTCCCCGCTCTTCCATCATGTTTTTCATGGCTCGGAATGTCTCCAGGGGTCAAGCTAAGCCTCCGTGTGTTTTTTTTTTTTTTTTTTTTTTTTTTTTTTCCCCCCCCTTCTTCTTCCTCTCTGAGTTTCATATTGTTTCCTGAGCGGGCAGGAAGACACAGATTAAGCTTAATTTGTCACTTTGTCCATGGGCTGCAGGACCAAAGAGACGTCGGCCGAGGATGATTACATCCCAGGCACGAGAGAAAGCTATCTGTCAATCACGTGGACATCTTTGCAGCAGATGTGGCAGCTCCACGGCTGACTCAGTCTTGGAAAAGAAACATTTATAAAATGTCTCTTTCCTGAGTGAATTAAATGATCATATTCAGTCATTTTCCTCTACCTTATCGCTTAGCATCTGATATCCATTTCATGTCGAGCTGGAGCTTGGATATTGCAGACTGTAAAACGTTCCTGCTTTTTTCAAAATTAGTTTTCCTGCCCAAAAGGTGTTGTCGGGCAGCCGTACTCGAGCATGACCGTGTTTTTCCTTGTCTGTTCTAGAGGCTGACTCTCGAGTTAACCCCGCATAACTGGAACTCCTCTTCAGACGGCGGTTCAGAGGAGCTCTTAACCGTTGTCAAAATAAGTAGCTGGTTGTGAGTCTGCGGTCTGGCAGGCCGTGGATGTTTGCACAAAAGATGATGAATGCGCCCCTGAGTCACCGCGTCAGCGTGTCTTGGCCTCCAAAGTTTTGCCGTGACACCATGGCCTCAGCGGAGGCTCCTCGTATATCTGAACGGGGACAGGCCCCCACTCCGTCTTCCTCTCTTTCACTCATGTCTCTCATCGCTGCGAGGCTCGGCCGTCTCTATTAAGTGTTCTGGACGTATGTGCGGGAGAAGTGTCACTTTAATTTTGCGACCTTTCCGAAAATCCGTTTCAGAGTCAGATCTCGGATGGTTTAATCCCAAGTTTAAAAAATGGTTTAAAAAGCAGTGACGTGTAACCTGATTCCAGATTAGGTTTGAGGGCTAAAGAGTAACAGCGGGTCAGGTCTAATGAAGGAGTAGTACATTTTATCCCAAACTATCTGACCTGTGCTGTGTTTTCCCTGCTTTGTGAAAGCAGCCATGGGGAGGGTTAAAAGAAATGGGAAGCTGCTTTCAGTTCTGCCTCCAGGTTCAGTTTTCCTTCAATTATTCTTCTTGCTTCATCGGGACACACAGATCTCAGGGTTTCTCAAGAAAGAAGAGGAAAACTGTCTGGACTCATCATTGACGTCTCGAGTGGTTCGGGGCTAATCCTGGGTGTCCTGGGGTTGTGTAAGAAATGTTAAATTCGAAAGCAACAACGAGAGACTAATGAAGTCTATAAGAAGACGCCAACATGGTTCCTCAGTTGCGTCTTCTTTTAAGGGTCAGTTATACAATCTGGTTTGTGGAGACGATAATCGTGTACTAAACTGTACAGTATAGGAAATGTATGTATGTTACTCGGGAACCCTTCCTTGGCTATCTTCTCCATGCCTACCAAAGGTCATACTTTCACCCTGAGATGGCTGACGCTGCCGGTTCCTGACCCCGGCCACCGTTTGCACGAGGATTACCTCCGTCCTCCTTGTGCCTGAGAGACGTCACTTATCTTTATTCCGAGGTTTTACTCCGTTTGATCCACGCTTAGGCGGATACTAGCACTTTATGTACGGCTATTTAACCTCGTAATACGCTGCTGATAAGCCGCGGTTCACTAAGTCAGCCCGGAGTAATATGGCAGCTCTGATATATTTCTTGTCAAGCCAATAATGACCCTACGCATGAAAGTTCAGAAGCATTTAAGAATTCCTTACTGGCTCCATTCCTAAAAGAATGAGCTTGTGTTTGTGAGGGTGGGGTGGAGAGGGGGAAAGGCAGATTGAAATATTTCCCCGTTGTTCATTTGAGATAATAACGTGGTTTTGAAAGCCAACATGTCTTTCTTTCGCGTGTTCGAGAGAATGTAACAAAACTCCCCGAGTTATTTCCGTAAATAATACGCCGGCGCAGGCAGGTCTCAGATGAATAGTATATTATCAAACGCTCAATCATAGTTTGGGCATTTCTTTAAACCAGCGCGGATTCCAGCCCATTTGCTATGAAAACAAGCGTTAGGTGTGTTAATGTTCCACAGTAGATGGGGCTGCGCTCAGGATGCCTCAGGCTGTTGGGGCATTGGCATGCAACCACAACACACCCCTGTCACCCCAAAACAACTCCCATAACCCCCTACATGCACGCACGCATACACACACACACACACAGACTACTTTCCATAATTGCCACCAGCTGAGTGTGCTGTTTCTACAAAGGCTGAGAAACGCACATCAACCAACCTCCTCCTCCTCCTCCTCCTCCGTCTCACACACATGCAAAGCAGTAATCTCTACTCTGACTTATGTACTTAGTGTAGCAGAAAGCATCTATAAGAGTGTGTTAGTGTGCTGAACATGTGTGCTGCATATTGAAGAATGTGTGTGTTTGGGATCTGTGCTCCTGAAGGTGACCTGTGCTTTATCAGGCTGAGTAAACCACCAACGTGGAAAGTTAAATACACAATAACGAGAACCCGGTCGAGAACTTGAAGGTCGCTGACGGGAACATCGTCAAGCTTAATACTTACAGTAAGCTCGAGCTTAAATAAATAAAAAATAAATAAAAAAAAGCATTTTTGGTTTAAAAAAAAATATCTAAAAAAAATCACGTGCGTCAAAACTGTGTACTCATCGGTTTCCAGACGATTCCTCTGAAGATTGATGAGGTGCTTTCGACGTTATAAAACGCGTCCGATCGGCTTAATTTACTACGCTGACGCATTCAAATGACTTGGATGAACGGAAAGCGTTTATACTGTAGTGATTCACTAGAATTCCCCTGTGCTCTGTTAAAAAATACACAGTCAATGAGTAATACAGGGAAAAATATCCTAAACGGCGGGTCATCTCGAATAAAAAAAACCTTTTTATTTCTGTAAATTTTGCAGAAATAGTTTGTGTGTTTCGGTGTATAGAACGTGTCCATGCTGTGTGTATTAATGGTTTGAAAAGCTTGCATTTCAATGTTATCACGAGACCGAAAGAAAAACTGTGATTTAATTAGATTTTTTCATTTACACATGTATCAGAATCGCTCAGTTTTTTCAGTCTGGTTGTCCAGCATTTTGGCTGATGTGTGTACTCTAGTAACACCACACAACCATTCAGCTCAATTAAAGGTATGTTAACGTAGGCTATTCCATTTTCCGTCAGATTCTGCAACCTGTTTGTTTTGGCTGCAAATGAAAAATGTGGGCCATGAAAACTATTTGCTACATCGTCTCTCATTGTGTTGACTAATACTAGAATTTAGGATGTAAATCACCTACATGGAATAAACTCACTCACTATTTCATTATACAGTACATCAATACCAGTCAAAAGTTTGGACAGGCCTTCTAATTCAGTGATCTTTCCTGATTTTGATTTCCTTCTACTTTGAACAGTTGATATTGAGATGTATATCTGCTACTTCTGCTCTGTGAAGCTTCATAACGGCTCTAATCTGAGGTGCTGCTTGTTAATTGGTGATTTCTGAGGCTGGTGACGCTAAATGAACGTCTTCTCCGCAGCAGAGCTACGTTTTGGTCTTGCTTTCTTGGGAAGGTCTTCATGAGAGACAGTTTCATCATGGAGCTTGATGGGTTTTGCAAATGCACTCGACACACAATACTGTTCTTGCAGGAACTCAACAGTTGACATCAGTGTCTTAAAATGACAAGCGACTAATGTTGTTGTTGTTGTTGCTACTTAATTAGCATTTACATTTTACAGTACGTTTCAGCATTTGGCAGATGCCCTTATCCAGACTTAGACTTTTATCAATTTATACACCTGAGCATTTTAAGGATTAAGGGCCTTGCTCAAGGGCTCAAACAGGGGTTACATTATGATGGTGATGGTGGGGTTTGAACAAGGAACCTACCGGACCGTAGTCCAATGCTGTATTGTAAATCTTCAGTATTGTTTTAGACTGTAGAAAAGAAATCACTGAACAAAAAACATTGGATGAGAAGGTGTGTCCAAACTTTTGACTGGTACTGTAAATCTAGACTTCATACATTCGGGTCAGTTGTTTTTTTGTAGAATTGTTTTTCATGCAGCGCGTGTGTGTGTCATTCGCATGATGCACCAAACCACTAAAATCTATGAAAAAGCTGAGGTCCCTAACTTAGAGTGAGAGATGCAGAACCGTGGTGTGTGTTGGGTTTGGATTTAGCGACATCAATAAGCAAGTTAAAGTTTTCACACTGCAGAAGAGAGTAAGATATTTGAAACATTGCTCTCAATCGGTATAAAGAGAGAGGCAGTGGAATGATGAGTGATCCGTGCTCGCTCAACCCTGCTGCTTCCACAGTGGCTGTCTGTGGAAGTATCACTTACGTGCCACTGCGGTTTCAAATGAGGCAGTTGGACTGACTGATCGGATTATAAACTGAGATCAGATCACAGAGTATAGTACTGAATGGTCTGATTTTGATATCTGAAAATATGCTTCTCAGAAAATGCTTCAAACTTTGTGTTGAGGTTGATGATGGGTTGAGTTGGTTTGGGGTTGGTGGGCCTGAGACCCCGGAACAGGAAGTAGGGAGGTGGAGAAGGGAACATATTGGCGGAAAAAGGGGTGGAGTTTAAAATCACCGTCCTATTTATTTAGCCTTTTTTTTTTTTTTTTTTCAGTTTATTATAACTTTTTTCTCCAGAACCCTTTGTTATTCACCACACAATCTCACACTAGAGTTACTTTTATGGTATATTTCTTTTTTTTTTTCGCCCTCGCCATTATTATCACAAGGCTGAATGACTTTCAGCACCATCAACCAAGGTGCTAACCACTTCACCAGACAGGGACACGGTTTAAATGGGTTCAATGAGGCTTCGCGGTTTAAAACTAAGCCATGTGTTACCAAGAACCAGCAACTAGGGAACACTAGGAGGTACTTTAGTGTCCTATTGAGAAGACTCGAGAGCAAAAGTGCTCAGATTTAGTGTTTTGCAGTATCTTAGAATCACAGCTTTCTAACAGCGCTTGACCATGAAACCTCATGTGTGTGATTTTTTTAGATCAACCTTTGTTTCCCAAATTGCTTTATATGGGGGTGAACAGAGCATTGTTTCTTTTATTTCTTGGAAACACACCTTTATTTGACCTCCTGATCGTGATGCCGATGGTATGATGCTTTTACGGAGAGGACGCTCCTCGAGCCTTTGGCTAACCATGAACTTGAGGGTGAGACAGAAAGTGAGTTAATGATATGTTTTTGCTGAAGTGTTGAGTTTTATGCGAATACAAAACGGGAAGACGACAGACAGACGACACCTGTTTCACGTCGGGTACCCATGCATAACTGAAGATAATTCTACTTCCTGTCGAACCCTCACTCGAGATAATGACAGCCTTAATGACATCATAACACTGAATAGTCATCATAGAGTCCTTTAATCACGATTTGTACCAGACCCAAGCAAGCAGCCATGTCTAAGGCTAGAAAACACACACACACACACAGACTGGGTTACATCTTACCAGACTGAATCCAGCTTTTCAACCTGGGATGCCTCGCTATAAAACTCATCATTAACTACAGCTGAGCACCTCCGATAGAGATTTAATCACAGCAGTAAAAGAGCTTTATTAACCAAACACACTCGCTTTCTTTAAACAAAACGCAGCGCCAGGGTTAAAGAGCCGGCCGTCCTTCCCGCTCCTTCCCCGATGTTGACTTGCTACTTGAAGAGCGGGGTGTGAGGCCTTAATCTAATTGAGATTTAATCTACATCTGTGAACACACTGCTCTGTGATAAGCTCAGAGTTATGCTCCAGCTGCATTCTCGTCTCTACAAGTATGATCTCAATTATTTTTCCAGCATTACAGACCGTTCATTAATAAAAAAAAATAATTAAAAAACGAAATACGCATTTTTATAATGATCTAAAAGTGACAGAAAACTATTAAAATCTCTATTAACTCTTTACGGAGCAGCAAATGTGCAAAGGTTTCTGTGAACACTTTCAACAAAACATAATTCATTAAGCAATACGTTACAAATCATGATTTTTTTTTTTTTGAAGTTTCAAAAATGTTTAAAGAAATATTTCCAAAATGTAACAGAAAATCGTCTACATCCTCGCTTTCTCTATGATCAGAGCGATCAGCATTGCACAGCAACATGAAATATGTCTGAACTTATTTATTCTATTTCCTGCTACATGAACCGTGATGCATGGAAATTCTCTCTCTCTTCAGGTTTATGTTTCAAAAGGCGGATCATTTTGTAGAGCTTTTCATTTATCATTTCATGTACCGAAAAAAAAAGAAAGAGATCGCTTTTTAAAAAAATATTGCATAAACATTATTTTTCCTTCCTAAAATATTTAGAAAAATGGCGACGATTTCAAATGAGTCAAAAAGTACTACAGCAATCAAAAGACTAATAACATTCACTATTAGCTTTGGAACCAAATTACAAAATTCTTTCCATCATAAATTAGTGTCAAAATTAATTTATTGCTTTTAAACTTTAAACTTGTACAAAATCTATTGTAAAAAAAAAAAACTTTTTTACATGAATATATGCATAACATGTATCATATTTTCAAATTTATGTAGCTGCTTGTTTCTAATAATAAATAAAGTAATGTTTCACTAATATTCTATAAATATTGCCAGGATTCCCTGCTTCATTACATGAAACAGATTTATAGCCTCTCGTCCAATCAGATCACTCGGTCTGAAATAACAGTTGCGCAAGTTTGTTTTAATCCGATTTCCCTTCAAATACATATTTAATAATCATCTTTGTGATGCAGCACTTGAGCAGAGAAGCTCACTAGTTCAAAACTTCACAACACATGCGCGCAAACACACATACACACATAGGACATGCGGTCATTGTCTGTGCAGTCCACTTTAACTCTTTAATCTCAGGCTTGTGATGGAAACCAAACCGAAAAAACACAGCTTACTGACCAGGCCAAATCCGCTTTGCCCAACCGTGCAAGGTGGAGCAGTCACGGGCCCCGGCAAACACGGAACATTAATCGGATCATTAACCGTTCTAACGCTCTTCCCACCAGAACACACTGATTACCACACACACATTTTTTTTTTAAATAAATAAATAAATAAAAATCCTTGTAATGGATGCTTTGGTTGATCAAAAACTAAAAGAAATAACTGACCCTTCCTTCTTGTTATACTAAATCCTGAATGCATCTTCACGCATCCAGCTTCTTACTCACACACACACACATGTAAAAGTTTTTTTCTGAATGTCAGTTATACAGAAATGACAGAAACAAATCATATAATATCATATCATATATAAAAAAAAGATCACTTACCTCTCGCTTTCAGTGGTCCAGTTCTCGGTGTGTGTGTGTGTGTGTGTGTGTCTCTCTGTATATATGTGTGTGTGTGTGTGTGTATTCCTGCAGTGGTTAGGGTGCTGTGCGTGTGGGTCGTGGACTGAAAGCTGCTCTGATGCCCATGGAAGAAGGAGGATTGGTCAAGATCAGGATGCGTCCCTGAAGCGATGCGTCTTTGTCTCCAGACGTTGGAGGAGAACTTCACAAGTGTTTCTCTGCACGCTTTCTGTCCTGCTCAGTGGGATGCAGCTTTTCTATCTGTCTCTCTGAGTCACTCTTCTCATCTCTCTCTCTGTGTTTGAACTCTTGTTTCTGGCTCTTCTCCGTCACCCGCATGTGGATCTTATCAAACCGCAGGATTTCTATTGGCTCTGATCAGCAAACAAATCAGACCTCTCAACTCTCTCTCTCTCTCTGCTTCGCTCTCCTCCTGCTTTCTCTGACTTTATCCCTCTCTGTATTCCCCCCCTCTCTTCCTCTCCTTTTGACACGCCCACTTCAAGCTCCTTCATTTTTTAAAAACATTCTCTCTCTCTCACACACACACACACACACACACACACACACACTCTCGCACTCAGCCGCTCATCAATGTGTCACCCTGAGTGGGAGGAGGATCAAAGTTGCATTTTGTCTCCAAAGCCGTGACTCCGTGCATAAAACATCCTCATGAATCCTGTAGAGCTCTGAGGCAGCTTTATCACTTACAGAAAGCTCTTTAAACTCCAACGCACTTCTAGTCTTCACTTTCATTAGATATAAAACTATTACAGCAGATTTAGGACGTTGCAATGCTTTTCCATCTAGTTACTGGAGTGGAAATTTGAAAGACTCCTGAGAGGAGACAGTTTAGAGTTTTCTCACCTTTGCACATGGACTTTGGAGAATAAAACACTGAAGTTAATAATATTTAACTGCATCAAGTTAATGTAATAAAGGTGTTTTGGGAATTATTTGAGGGATGATTTAAAAAAAAAAAATTAAGAACAGCTTTGGGAATTATTAATTCAATGAACAAAAAGATTAAAAAAAAATACTTTTGTACAAGCTGAATGAAGGAATCAAGAAGGAAAGTAAATTAGTCAAATTAGTTAATGTTTTATTTTATTATATCCAAAATGTTTATTTGTTTTATCTTATTAGATTTTTTATATTTATTTTTATTCTTTAATTAAATGTAAATTCAATCTAGCCAATCCTTTGCAAAGAATGCACTCGCTGCTTTAGCTGCAGGAAATGCTTTGCTCGAAACATAAAACGTGGACGTTTAACTATTATGACACTGCGTGACAAGTATTTCTCACAAAAAATTTTTTCACTTAGAATGAACCACTTGACAATTCCACTGGGTCAGAAGTTTACAGACGCCCTGTTGGCTGTGCCTTTAACAGCATGGAAAATTCTGGAAAATATCATCCTAGCTTTAGAAGCTTCTGATGTGCTGACTGAGGTCATTTACCCTTAAAACCCATGCGGCAACATCGCGTAGGTCAATGACAATTAAAAAATCTGTGCTTATATGGAGGTCTTGTGTGTTGATGACGAGGCTTCGAACTGTGCATTTGGGTTTTCTGATACTGTATGTCGGTTAGAACAAAAGTTTTATATTTTGTACTTTAATAAGGTCAATTTTGCCACTCACAAAAATGCAGAACTCTCATAATGAGCATAGTATAATTATTTCTTTCTTCTTTTTTTTTTTAGAAAATGAAACAACCAGAAAATCACATGATCATGTGTATCTGTTTTCATTTGTCTAGCAAATAAATGCAAAATAATATAAAATCGAACATGGATATGGCCGTATAGTTGGTGAAAATGAATTAAAATTCAGTTCATCATTTTGCCCATTTGTGCTGAAAAAGGACAAATTTTACTCTATACTGCACAATCCTGTGCCGAATACATGTGTATTAAAAGACAAATAATGGAGAGAATGCTCCAAGGTCTCATTAAGGGCTACATGTGGACCTGGAGTATTATTTAATCCTTTGGAGCAACTGCCAAATGCCTGAAGGCACCACATTCATCTGTAGCAACAACACTACACAATTATATATACCATAGGTGTTTATGGAACAGATACAAAAGAATCTATATCCACAGTAAAACAAGACCAATTTTGATGCCATTTGAAAGGCTTCTAAGCAATGACAAAGGCACTGCTCTAAACTGTCCATAAAAAGCCAAACTATGGTTGGAGAAATGTTTCTTGGTTTGATGAAGCAAAAATGTAACTGTTTGGCCATAAAGATCATCGGTATATCTGGAGGAAGCATGGGGGTGGCAGCATCATATTGTGGGGTGCTTTGTTCCAGGAGGGACTGGCATCATGAGGAAGGAAGATTGTGTGGATATACAGTATTAAAGCAAATGGGTCTTACAAATGGACAATGACCCCAGGCATACTTCCAATGTTGTGGCAAATGGCCTAAAGGACAATAAAGTCGAGGTATTGGACTGACCATCTCAAAGCCCTGACCTGAATCCAATGTTAGTCAGGAAGAACAAGCTAAAATACCAGCAACTTATTGTAAGAAACTTGTGGAAGACGACCCGAAATGTTTGAGCCAATTTGAACGATTTAAAGGCAACACTACTAAATATTAACGAAGTGGATGTAACCCATTGGGAATGTGATGAAAGAAATAAAAGCTGAAAGAAATCTTTACTATTATTCTGACATTTCACACTTTTAAAATTGTGTCTACCTTACCTAAGACACTAGGATTAAATTAAAGTTTAAATGTATAGTGTATTGGGCTATGATGTATGCAAACTTCAGCTGGAATGTTAGGGTGTCAGCGAATAATTTAATTTTATTGTATTTTATTTATATAGCACTTTTAACAGCGGTCTTTGTCGCAATGCAGCTTTACAGAATCAAATGAAAGTTAGGGAGTATAGGGAATTGAGTAAAAGCCCAGAAATGGTGTTTATCACATTCCGCCGTCAAACTGCTTATAATGGTGGCCAGAAGTATTGAGACATTTCATGCAATGAATTTGCTATACAACGATCAATTATAATGATTTTTTTAAATTATGAAGTCGTTTATTCTTCCAAATCTGCTGGATCTCGCTGGGCATAAAGTCAAAAGATCTCTGCAGTACTCTGGTGTCATTTGTTCACGACTCATGCCTGCTTGATTGCTTCCTGAAGATCATCAAACAGAAATTTGTTTACAATTCACTTGAGAATTCCCAAGTTTCAGGCATATTTGTTCAGTGGTGGACACCTTGGCCTCAGAAAGCAAAAGTCCTGCCACATATTTTCTAATCAGCACAACTCTTTAGCCAGACAGGAGAGAACCATTTAGTGACATCACCCGTTTTGTGCACAGGGAGGTCTTGTTTCTGTGTCTGATGTTTCGGGGTAATTAGAATCCAGGAGGTGGACTGATGACTTAAATGACGTAAATTACTGCTAGGGGTAAATGTGTGCATGAATGGTCCCCAGAGATGAATCCCCCCATTACACCTCCTGCATCACACCTAGGGTCGAATGGACTCCAGATTCACCACAATCCTGACCAGGACAAAGCAGATGTGATGAGTGTTTGAAGCATATTATTATTATTGCTGCAATATGAGCTGACAATACTGTTTTCTGATGTCCTGTTTGTATTTATTGTCCTCCTCTCGTCTCACACTGTTTGTATCTGTGCTTTTTGTAGACTCGTATGGTGTGTGCTGCACCACAGTCCCGAGAAACGGCATTTCATTCCAATATACACAATTATTATTATAATTATTCCTATCCATCGATCCATTTAGGAACCTCTGTCGAATGTCTTTGGACTTTGGGAGGAAAAACTCCATGCACACAGACCCGAGGCGGGAATCGAACCCAGGACCCGGAGGTGTCCTCCGCCGTGCCGCCACTACTACTGTAAATTGATGTAAAATAGATGCTAATGCTTCATTTTAAGAGCAGCAACTAATCATCCTGGGGAAAAAAATCAATAATAATATTAATAACAATAATAACAATAAAATTGCTAAGTTTATATTCACAACTCTGTACATAGTGCATAATTCTGTGCATGATGATCACTACTAATTATTAAGACATTTCTGAATCAGTTTCGGCTAAATTGCTGACAAACTTCAAAGAGGGATTCACTATGATTGACTCATGCATTACCCTGTTAGTATTAGGTCTTAGGTACATCACTGCCTGATGAAGCATGGCTTTTCAGACCAGCCACAAATTAGACGCAGACTCCGATCAAATTAAGGAACTAAAAACTGAAGCTTTTCTGCCCTCTGCTGTTCATATCTGGAATTACACCCACTAACAGCACTTTAAATCATGAGCCCCCTGATACACGGCCACTTTTCTTCCCCTCAGATCTCTTTATTAGATTTTGGAATGTATTTACAGAGTCACAGAGTTGATATTGGAATTATATCGACAGAGGCGGAGGATTGGACTTACTGGCGTAACAGTAACACACCATTGATAGGTTTCCGCCCCAAAACAAACAAAACAAAACAAAACAAACAAACAGCTTAAGCCTCTTGACACTGAGGATTACATTTAAAGCAAATATGACTGAAATACAAAAGTGGAATGTGTCTATCCAAAAAGTCACTCTGCATGAAAAACTTTAGTGCAATTTTTCCTCTTGCGGTGACAAATGTACTCCTTGTTCACTTTATTAGAAACACCAATACATCTCTCCATTCATGCAGGTATCCAAGTAGCCAAAATCATGATCACGCGGTGCAGTGTAGGAAACCATGCAGATACAGGTCAAGAGTTTGCTCACACCTATTTCGCATTAATTCTGTAGACAGGGTCGTTGTGGGGCCTGGAGAGAAGGGCATGAGGTGGAGTACACCCTGGACAGGGTGCCAAAAGGTGCACACACACACTCACAATGTGGACAATTTGGGAACACCAATTAGCCTAATCTGCATGTCTTTGGACTGTGGGAGGAAACCAGAGAACCCGGGGGAAACCAACCAAGTACGGGAAGAACATGCAAACTCCATGCAAACAGAGGTGGGAATCGAACCTGGAGGTGCAAGGTGACATATTGCTAACGACTAAGCCATCGTGCTGCCCAGGTCAAGAGCTTCGGGTAATACAGTATTTACATAAAACCTCAGAACTTCACTATAGCCTTCTTGACCAGCACGGCCATTGTTTTTTGTGTGTAAACTCTATAAACTACTGTGAGGGGAAAATCCCAGGAGATGAGCAGTTTCTGAAATGTTCAACGCATCCCATCTGGCACCTACAACCATAAAGAAAATGTCACAGAGATCAATTTTTCTTGACTCTGTTTCTGCATGATGTTACTGTATGCACTGCACTGCTGCAACATGATTAAACAGATGCGGCATGAATACACAGGTGCTCCTATTAAAGCCGTCAGTGTACAGTATGTAGGTATTATCCTACTCATTATTAACACCAATATCTTAATTATACTGTACTGATTTTGGAGGCATGCTTACATTTGATCACATATTTAAGAAATGATTTGGAGAAGAATGAAGTTTACACAGTGTTCCCCTTACATTCCACATACTGGTATCCCTTCAACTGAAATTTCATGTTAATGCAGAACCACTACAGAGAATTTCCAATCCAGTCCTTGTACAGTACATCCTAAAATCAAACAATCGAATGTGTTTTATCATAAGTATTTCACTTTAACGTTGATAAATATCCTGTTAATTTTAATGCACTTATTGTTTTTGGGTTTGTGCTTTAGAAATTCAGTTCCCTTTATTACATTCAATTCTTTTTCAAAGCGAGACACACCAAGTAAGGGTAACCAGAGAGCTCTAGTGTGTGTGTGTGTGTGTGTGTGTGTGTGTGTGTGTGTACCCGACTGAGAAAAATAGGGCCTGCTCCTGGGTTTTCTGTTATGGATTGAGGTGAAAATCTCTACAACACAACATATCACACTTCACTCATACACACGTCAACTTGTATTCTACACATCGTGTCGGAATCTCAGGCTTGTATGGACACATACAGACTCACCATCCACTGCTGTACTGTATAGTTTACATACACTCATCGTGACAATACTGAGCTCACAAGGGTTTCTTAGATCTGGTCTTTTTTCTGTGCAAAAGGCTTAAGCCTCCTGTTTTTTATTACAAACTTATTATAGATTTTTATTTTTTTTTGTTGTTTTATGACCTTATTTTTGAGCCAGTACAAAAGCATTTCTGATTTTTAAACATCAGTGTTCAATAAAATAAAATAAAAAAAGAATAATAAAAATAATGTTACAGAAAAAAATGTGTCCCTAACACTAGAGACCTCAAAGCGTCCTCACACCAAATATTGACTTCGTTTAATTCATTAATTGCTGTGTCTAAGGCATCCTTGCTCTACAGCAAGTCTAAGAGAGACCAGTGCTGTTCACCTTGAATAGAAGAAACACCAATAATTGGCACAAATTTAAATGTCTTTTTGGTTTTCTGACAAACAGGACTAAAAGATATACCACTGAATTTTATAGTTCAGTGGTTATAAAAGTCCTGAAATGTCTTTTAACTTGGCAAGCCCAAGGCCTCTTAACTTCCCGATAGTGATCATGATTGACAGAGAACGGGGGAGGAGAAAGAACAGAGCATAAAGTACAGAGAAGCTACCAGCTGTAGTCAGAGTCTCAGTGCTTGTTCTGAGGAAAACCTAAGCTCCTCCCACTGCCCGGAACTTTCTGTAGAGCTCTAGAAGCCTGTACAGCATGACATCTTCCACACACGCAGGAAACTTACTTTCCCAGTGACACAACTGATTTTGAATTCAACCAAATATTCTTCACCAGAAAAAAGACCAGTTCAAAGAAATCATTAAAAACCATCATGTTCATGATCAGTCTATGTAAACATCCGACACACATTACACACATTATACAACTATACATTAATCACTCTCATGTATACACACATATTGCCAGAGGTAGAGTAGAAACACACTGTTATCTACTAAACCTTTACTGTTTAATATAATTATCATTTTGTAATGCACTTTTCCCCCCAGTGTATATATAGTACAGAATGCTAGGTGCCTTTCTGAATGCTATGCAATCATGGAGCAGCACACACACTGGACTATGGAGTGATTAATGAATGTTTATCATTAATGCATCAGTCCTTTTATCAGAAATGGTGACTTCAGCATAGCTGAGAAAAAGAAGAGTAAAGTCCCTCTCTCTTCCTATTGGCTGGTTTCAGGTCGTTTGTGTGCTTTTAAGACATTAGGCTGGAGATTTTGCTAAAGCCTGTCAACCCTGATTAGTAACATTACCTGTACTGTGCTCATCTCACGGATGATGAGAAACACACTAACATTGAATATAATTGGTGTGTATAATGCTGCTGAACACAAGGTGGCAGACTGGATGAAGTTATGTCCTTGAGTCTCAGCTACCTATTACAGAGTTACGCTAAATATACACTAAATATGTACGTATGCAGGTTATAGTAAATGTTTACGCGTGATAGCATTGAGACTTCGTTTAGTCTGAGCCCATGTTGTTAAAGTCCTTGGGACGTCCTGCTGCACGTTCTGCTTTCGTCATAATCTGCTGCACTGTGTGGCCAAGACCGTTTTCCTCCAGGTACAGTATCACGTAGGGAACGTCATTGTCTAGTAGTGATGTCATTGTGATGTGACAGAAATGTTGAATGAAAAACTATAGAAAAAAAAACTATTCTAAAACCAAGAACACTTCTATTTTTATATGTATTTTAATTTTTACAAAAATGAAAACTAGTACTTATGTACTGGTAATGAGATGCAGTGTGTTGCTGCCCACCTCTGTTAAACACACCATGTCACACCTCACACACCCTCTAGAGACAAGAGTGTAGCATTAATATGATGGAACAGATGAAAAATAAATAAATAAATAAATAAATAAACACACACACACACTACATTCACATCTTCAATATCATCATGCATCACTTATTTATAATTAGGAAATGATTACAAAAAAAATCTCATTATTGTCCTAATTATTCCGCCAATCTGCAGAAAATGTTTATTTATTCAATGTATTCAACTACTACCAAAGCTAGATTACTAGCCAACAATTTAAGACATTTAAACATTAAAACATTATTAAATTATTTTATATTTGTTTGGTGATAATCGTATAATGTGCGTTATTATATATAGTGGCTTGTATTCAAGATGTTCACCTTCTACTGTTTTGTTTCTTCTTCTACAGTGTACCAGTCCTCAGAATTGTTTAGGTTTTCACTGTGACGCCATATTACAGAAACATCATGAGCTCTTTTATGACAAACTCTACACATCTACAGTATATAAGGAGAGAGGCAAAGGAATTCTTCTTAATAGGAAATCTGATATTTTTAAAGATAGATTTGAATCTAACAACAGAAGATTGGACAGAAGCAGACTTAGACCGGTGTTATTTCTTTTCCTTTGATTTAGAACAATGTAACGCACTGAAGGAAGAAATCATCTGTAACATCAGTTCTGACATATTAAGAAATGTTTCAGAGAAGTCACAGGCCATCAATTGGTGCATTTGCTCTAATTTATACTTTTGCATTTTTTCCCCCCAACGGCTTCAGACTTTTGGGCCATCTTATGCATATATATTTTTTCTAATTTGCATAAATCAAGATTAAAGAAGCTTTTTTATTACCTTACCGTTTCCTTTGTCCCAATCTCTCTCTCTCTCTCTCTCTCTTTGCTTCCCAATGTCTACATGCTGTCTGCAATCTTCTCTGCGCCTGATTTCAAACACCTGCTGCATTGTTAAGCGTTTCACAGATGGAAGGCAAATCATGCAATTACGCAAAATAGGCACCAGGTGTCCCACTTCAAATAGTACACATCACTGTGGACATGTAACGCAATGCCATGCAGAAATGTAGTGAAGTAGAAAGTACAGATTTTTTTTTTGTAGGATGTAGTGGAGTAAAAGTAATATGTATCCTTATTATATGAAACATGTACAGTTCCGAAGCAAATGTACTTAGTTACGTTTCACGTCTGATAATGTTGTCTATATCTATTTATAACTCTGTATTTAAATTCCAAAAAATTTCAAAATAATACCCACTACGGAACATTCAACTCTCTTCGTCTTGAAGTCATGTCAAGTATTAATTTACAGTAGGACATGTTTCTGTAATATGGCCCCCTTTATTTATATTGTGTTGTTTACAGTATATTGTATTCTTTCTCTTGTTAATGTTTGTTTTCTACTTATTTTATATAATAATTTTCTACACTAGTAGTTTGCATTACTTCCTTATACGTACAGTAGCTGCAGACTCCCAGCCTGTTGGACTGCTCCCACTACATTGCCTCTAAGTATGAACGAATGTATGAGTGTGTGAACACTGTATGTGTGTATACTGTATGTGTGTATACTGTATGTGTGTGCATAATGTCCTGCGATGGACTCGTGTTCCATCCAGGGTGTAGTCCCGTGTATTCGTATTGTTCCCGCGAAAGTTCCTCGTCTGTTTGTAACAGCGTTTTAGATTATATTTTGTTTAGTTTTTTATAATTATATATTTTTCCCGTTTTTATTAAATAACAAACCAGTTTTTACGCTTCAATACTACTGGACTTTATCCGTTTTTTTGCGCTTTTTGAGAGAACGCGCGTATCATCTGACTAACAACAAGCGAATCCATCAGCAAATAATCACAACTCCGGCACAAAGGTACGTTATTATTTCTACCATTCAGCTCGCTCAGTGTGTGGAGTGCAGGATGTTTAGACATTCTTCCTCCGTCATTAGTGATAATTTTATTTGTGATAGGTGTGTGTTAGTTAGCACCCTGACGGAGAAGATAGGAGCATTAGAGGAGCGCATCCAGACTTTAGAGAGGGTTAGAGAGCGCGAGAGCAGCGTTAATCTTGTAGCGGAAAGTCTGGGTGCCACAGGTGGAGATAATCAGCCCCCGACTCCGGCAGTAGAGCCCTCACAGCGGGGCGAGTGGGTGACGACTCGACGGCATACTCGTTCAGCCAAAGCTGACGCTAAGGCAAGCCCACTGGAGCACGCCTCTTCTGCGCTTCACGTGTCCAACAGGTTCGCTCTCCTCAGTGATGCACCCGCTGAGAAACCTGAAAGAGCTCTGGTTATAGGAGACTCTATACTGAGACATGTGAAATTAGCTAGGCCTTTAGGGGCGCCAGCGGCAGTGGTCAGGTGTATCCCGGGAGCCAGAGCACCGGACATAGCAGGTAATCTTAGGGCTATAGGTCAGCATAGGTTCTCTAAGATAGTGGTACATGCTGGAGCTAACGATATACGCCTTCGTCAGTCAGAGGTTAGCAAGCATAGCTTTACAGAGGTGTTTAAAATAGCGAAGGCGATGTCCGAAGAAGTAGTTTGCTCTGGTCCCATCCCAATGAGACGTGGCGACATAGCTTACAGCAGGTTATGGTCGCTGAACCGCTGGATGTCCAGGTGGTGCTCCGAAAACAACGAGGGCTACATAGACAATTGGAAGACCTTTGAGGGCAAAACTGGCCTGTTAGGGCAGGACGGTGTCCATCCCACTCGGAAAGGTGCTGCTCTCACTTCTTGCAGTATAGCACATAGTCTCAGAAGAGGCCTAGTTAATCGGTGACAATCCAGAGCCCAGGCCAGGGAGCAGACAGACAGGCTAAACCAACCGTCTGCTAGCTGCAGAGAGTCGTCACTCAAGGTTCATCATATTGAGACTGTGTCTGTTCCCCGAGCTAAACATAAACATAAATTTAGAAAGACTCAGAAAGTCTGTTTTAGTAATTTAATTAACATAGATACCACAAACTCGGATCACACTGAATGCGCAGCCAGCACCTCTGATCAGAAGCTAGGACAGTTAAATATTAGATCTCTTGCATCTAAAGCAGTTATTGTTAATGAAACTATCACAGATCAGGAGTTTGATATATTATGTTTAACAGAAACCTGGATTAAACAGGACGAGTATGTAGCTCTAAATGAAGCTAGTCCTCCTGGATACAGCTACATACACCAGCCTCGGCTAACTGGTAGAGGAGGAGGAGTCGCAGTTATTTATAACGATAATCTGTCTCTCGTACAAAAACACAGATTTAAATTTAATGCATTTGAAGTTCTCTACAGTAACATAAAGTCAGCTCAGTCGATCCCGCTAATCATCATTTACAGACCCCCAGGGCCGTACTCGGAGTTTCTCTGTGAATTTGCAGATTTCCTCTCAAACCTTGTTGTTTATGTAGACAAAGCGTTAATCGCTGGAGACTTTAATATTCATTTTGAGAATCCAGAATACCCTCTGAGAACAGCATTCTTGTCCATACTGGACTCAGTAGGAGTAAATCAGTCTGTAGTAGGACCCACTCATAAAGCAGGTCACACTTTAAATTTAATATTATCCTTCGGATTAAGTATAGGAAATATAATCACAATTCCACAGTCTGAAGTTATCTCGGATCACTACCTTGTCTCGATTAAAGCGTGTCATAGTAATAATGTATGCAGCACAGCACCGCGCTTCCACCTTAAACGTACATTTACATCAATACTGCACAGAGCTTTATCAATAATTTCCCAGAGTTATCAACTTTGATTGGATCGCCATCTGACTTCACAGAACTCGAACAGGCGAATGAATATCTAGTCAGCACTTCGTTATAGCTTAGATAATGTAGCTCCAGTTAAAAGGAAAATTATTAGAGATAAGAAACTCGCTCCTTGGTATAATGACCACACACGTCCTTTAAAACAAACCGCTCGAAAATTTGAACGTAAATGGCGCCAAACTAAATTGTTAGTATTCAAAATAGCTTGGAAGGAGAGCATCCTGAACTATAAAAAAGCTCTCAGTGATGCTAGATCAACGTATCTCTCCACTCTTATAGAAAATAACAGAAACAACCCGAGATTTTTATTTAATACCGTAGCTAAATTAACTAAAAACAAGACCACTGCAGAAATCTCCACAACAACATCATGCAGTAGTGAGGATTTCATGAACTTTTTCAATAACAAAATCATAAATATTAGGCAAAAAATGCTTTGAAACCAGACAATTTAAATAATTCAGATGAACTAACCACATCACATCAGAACTTAGAATACTTTACTCCACTTGAAGCGAGGGAACTAATTTCACTCATCACTTCTTCAAAATCGCCAACCTGTATATTAGATCCTATACCAACACATTTTCTCAAACAGATAGTACCAGCAATAATAGAACCCCTGTTGAAAGTAATTAACTGTTCACTCAGTAGTGGGTATGTCCCCAAATCCTTTAAATTAGCCGTTATTAAACCGCTAATCAAGAAACCTGACCTTGACCCCAGTCAGCTTTCTAATTACAGGCCGATATCAAACCTTCCCTTTACCGCCAAGATTCTGGAAAAGGTAGTATCACAGCCGCTATGTTCACATCTACACAGAAATAGCATAAATGAACTGTATCAGTCAGGATTTAGGCCTCATCACAGCACAGAGACAGCACTTGTTAAAGTAGTAAACGACCTCCTATTGACCTCTGATCAGGGTTGCGTCACTATACTTGTGTTACTGGACCTCAGTGCAGCTTTTGACACCATTGATCATAGTATTCTCCTTAGAATTAGATTAGAAAAGGTAGTAGGAATTAAGGGAACTGCCCTCTTGTGGCTCAGATCCTATTTGACTGATCGTTATCAATTTGTAGATTTAGATGGTGACCATTCCTCATGTTCTCAAGTGGAGTTTGGTGTTCCACAGGGTTCAGTTTTAGGCCCACTGCTTTTTTCCCTTTACATGGTTCCTCTGGGCAACATAATTCGTAAACTTGGTATTAGTTTTCATTGTTATGCTGATGACACACAATTATATGTTTCAGCAAAACCAGATGAGAAAAAACAGTTTGCTAAAATTGAGCAGTGTGTGCAGGACATAAGAGATTGGATGTTAATTAATTTTCTTCTGCTTAATCCTGATAAGACAGAAGTTCTGGTCATAGGACCACAAGTAGCTAGAAGTAAACTTTCTGATTACACTGTAACTTTAGATGGCCATCAAATGCAACAGTAAAAGACCTTGGTGTGATTATAGATTCCAGCCTTTCGTTTGAAGCATATGTAGATAATATTACCAGGATAGCTTTCTTTCACCTTAGAAATATTGCCAAGATTAGAAACATATTGTCACTAAATGCCTTTATCACCTCTAGGTTGGACTATTGTAACGCCTTACTGTCTGGTTGTTCAACTAGGTGTATAAACAAGCTTCGGTTAGTACAGAATGCAGCAGCGAGAGTCCTCACTAAAACCAGAAGATACGAGCACATCTCCCCTATCTTATCTACATTGCATTGGCTCCCTGTGAAATTTCGCATCGATTTTAAGATACTACTTTTGACATTTAAAGCACTAAATGGTCTCGCGCCACAGTATTTGAGTGAACTGCTAGTGTCTTACGATCCGCCACGCCTACTTCGATCAAAGAATGCTGGCTGCCTGTCAGTACCACGTATTATTAAAACTACAGCAGGGGGCAGATCTTTTTCTTACAAAGCCCCAAAGTTATGGAATAGTCTTCCTATTAATGTTCGGGACTCAGACATAGTCTCAGTGTTTAAGTCTAGGCTAAAGGAGCAGATCTGGGGGACTCATGGACGTAGAGTATTATGGTGAACTGGTATGTTTAGATGCTGTCTTCCCCACTCTCATTGATCACTCAGGTTTGTTCACGGTGAGGTGATTGGTTGCTTTACATCACAGGGAGCCCTCATGTCTGTTTTTCCTTCTGGCTCTCCCTTTTAGTTATGCTGTTAGTCCTGCCGGAGTCCCTGCTTGCACTATGCACTAAATATACATTCACCTTATACAGTACATGTTGACTGTGACCATACATAACTGCCATCTCTCCTTATTTTCTGTTCTCTCCTCTTCTGCTCTCTCCTCTCTCTCTCTCCCTCTCTCTGTCTCTCTGTCGAGCTATACATGTCACTCCTGAGTTGCCAGTGATCCAGACCCCTCTGCCCTCTGGACCCGTCTAACCCGTCCTGGAGTCCTGCTTCTGGTTGGAGATCTCGTCGCATGGATGCCCCGTGTGGTCTGCCTGGATCCGTGTAGTCGCTGGGGATGGTTTCCATGAAGACTGTCCTGTCATCGATTGATGCTCTGGGGACCTGTGACTTCAGTTGTTCGATAGCTCAGGACTGGAATCTCCTACAGTCTACCTGAGCCTCCAGGAACAAACTGGACTCCTTTTAATTTTAATTTTAAACACATCTCCCGTTATACTGAACTTCCAGTACACATTATTATGCTGATCAATCCCTGCTATCCGTTATCACCCAGATGAGGATGGGTTCCCTGTTGACTCTGGTTCCTCTCAAGGTTTCTTCCTATTACCATCTCAGGGAGTTTTTCCTTGCCACCGTCGCCCTCGGCTTCCTCATCAGGGACAATCTTATCATTCTGATTCATACACATTGCATACAAACTTACTTCTTTTATTGTGTAAAGCTGCTTTGCGACAATGTCAATTGTTAAAAGCGCTATATAAATAAAATTGACTTTATTCCCTCTTAGTGCTTGTTGTACCCAGAACAGGCTCCCCCATCCACCCTGCCCCCGACCAAGATGAATGAAGTGTCTTCTTCGTTGCTGTTTTTTTGTGATCACACGTTTAACCATCCACACTAACATGCTCCCAACCAGATCCACACACTCCGACACCGTATAACCAGATCAGCCGACGTTCTACTTCAACTATCGATACATACCGACTAACACGCTATATAAAAACATGACATGTGATTAAAAGATTCCCGTCACAGAGGCAGTGATCGCTGCATTTCACAAATCCATAGACATCATGTATTTGGTCAGTCGTTTCTCTAATAAAAAAATAAACACATGTATCAGGGCGGGTGTGGGATTAAAAAATACGTTTTGTCCATAATTTGGCATTTCTAGTTCATCTTTCCCTGTTTTCCCCAGTTTGTACAGAAATTTACAAAAAAACAAAACAAAAAAAAAAGCAGGAAGAATAATATACAGATAAATCAACATATTCATAAATAGAGTATAAAAATAAACGAGACGTGTCATAAAGCATTTTGGAGGAGACTATATATGACAAATATTTTTCTCATTCAAACATGGCTTTACAACTGCAATGGTGTGTGTGTGCGTGTGTGTGTTTATACAATGGCATTGATATTTGCTTATAGATACTATATATATATATATATATTGATTTTATTCCTATTGTTATTCACAAAACACAGCTAAAGCTGATATGTGAAAATTAAGGAAGTAATCAGGAAATGTGTTTTCAAGTCTGTGGGGGAAAAAAAAATCAGTCCTCCGTATGAGTGGATGAGGAAGGATGGAAAGAAAACAAAGCCATCTTTTACCTCTGGTTTATCAGACATGCAACGACTCGACTGCTATACCTCCGTGTTGGGTTTATTATGAAGCACAGTAGATTACAGTAATGTACAAATCACACACTGCTCTCATCCTCTTCTTCTCCAGGTGAAGTGTGACGCAGGTTTGCAGGAAGTGAGGCCTGATGATCGTAGCTCTGACATCCTACACGCAGAGAAACAGAAACATAGCGAGATGGTAGATAGATGGATATGAACAATATGTATGCAAAATACATTTTTTTTTAAAAGTGTTGACTACTGGTGACATTCGAACCCCCAACCTGGAATGTACGACATGACAGTGCTAACTACTACACAGACACAGTGCTGCCTGTGACTAAATATCAAAAATATTAAACATATATATGAAAAGAAAAAAATTTCGAACTTTTGAAATTTTGGAACACTTTCATATGTTAACTTGTTTACGTCTGCTGGCAAGTCCTGAAGTTTTGTTTAAAAGCTTTGTTTATTCAGAATGACTGAATTAGCTAATAGTTAATAATTATTTAGATTTGGCTCACTTTGTATAAATGGCTAATTTGAACAAAAGCATCTGCCAAGTGAATCAGTTCGAACAAGATGCTGCCAGATATTACCAAATATCTCTCTCAAAAGAATGCAGCCTGTCATTGTACAGACAAAACACACACTGTCCAGTTTATAAAAACCAAGACACCTTCCAAGAACGGTAAATATCTTCCCCACACAAATCATTATACAATACTGTGCAAAAGTCTTGACCCCCACCCACATTTCTTCAGAATTTGCATCGAAGAGCAAGACTTTCTTGTAGTTTTAATGCAGTCTTGAGGAATAGTTCTCCAGGCTTTCTGGAGGATTTTTTTTTTCTCTCTCACACGGTGACCTATGAATCATTCAAGCATAAAAAGGCTTCTAACTGAAGGCATGAGCCAGTGAGAAACAGGTGCAGGTGATGACAGATGATCAGGAGGTGATTAGTATAGTATACTGCTGATGCTGAATGCTGAGGGGTTGGATCAGACGAGAGGGGAAACGAGGTCGCTGCTGAGGGTGTTGCATAGACAATAAAGTTTTAAATTGTACCTTTAAGTTGCAGTAAAGCATTAGTTCTCTTTTCTTTAACTTAATTCATATCATTTCATTTCATTTAATATGAAGAGATGAGGGCTGGCTCAAGGCTTTTGTACGATTACGTTTTAATATAACAAAAACAACACTTTTAAAAAGCTGTTACTATAGAAATAATAACGTATTACAATGAGTGCATGGATATTAAACTGTTGTACGCGTTACAGCGGGATCTACCGTACTTTCTACAAAAATAGTGAACATCTTCCGACCAATAAGATCCGAGCATTCAACTGTGATTTAATATGAGCAGAGACTTTTATTTATGAACATGATGAATCATCAATCCACTGAAGTTATTAATCGTCACAGGGGTTATAAAAAAAGGTCAACACCAGTGACTGACAGTAGCGCCAATCACGATGTACTGTACATGATTGAAGATGAACTTACCCAGCTTCCAGTTCTTCAGAACAAATTCTTGCTTTTCTGTGAAGAAAATAACAAAAGAACGGTGCTAAGCTCAGAAATGTCAAAATATAAAGTAAACCTTCATGCTGCTGATCATGTCGCTTTAGAAGAAAATGCATTACCTTAACACCGACAAAAGATCATTTATTACATTAATGCAATCACTTTGTTAATTGTTTTAAATTGTTTGACTAGATTTAGAGGTTTTTAAAGTAAAATAAAAAATATCTTGTTTCAATTGTTTCTTCATTATTAAACACTGACAGAATGGAGTTTCGAGCATTGAATAAAGTCACATTGTTTTAAATTGTTCACGTTTTCAATAGAATTTTGCACAAAAGCGTCAGAATTTTTTAACCATTAAAATAATAATAATAATAATAATAATAATATGGTCCTAATTAATACTTTTGGATCTACTTGTTTTATGTATATTTAGTATTAGTATTAGTTAATTTGGGTAAACATTTATACACACTTGATAATATACGCGTATATTTTCCTCTTTTTACTATTTTGGATATAATTTTGAACTTTGCACAAGCTTCACATTGTTTAAACCAGCTTTATGAGTAGCGTCGCATAAGAAGATCTTACATTTCTTTTTTTTCCCATTTAATTTCAAATCAAAGCTACAAGTGAAATGTATTTTGGCTCAAAAATAAATAAATGAATAAATGAATTAAGTTTATAGCTCTATAAACTTAAACACATTGCAACCATAAGCCTACACACGTGGACGAAATTGTTGGTACCCTTCGGTCAATGAAAGAAAAACTCACAATGGTCACAGAAATAACTTTAATCTGACAAAAGTAATAATAAATAGGGCCTCCGAGTGGCGCAGTGGTTAAAGCGCTCGCCCTATCATCCGGAGATCGCTAGTTCGAATCGCTGTAACCTCTCACAGCCGGAGGTCTAGAGAGAGCTGATTGGCCGAGCTCTCTCAGAGGGGAGGGATGAGAGGTACTTAGTGCTCCCACATTAATCACGGCTCTACAGCCAGTCAGGGGCGTCTGTGAGCTCGCGCAACGGAGGGAGCGGATAGCGCTGTCCTCCGAGTGTGTTACGCCGCCCCCAACGGTGCGCGAGCGAGCAGTTCGAAAAGATGTGGTCGGCTGGCGTCACGTGGTTCGGCTGGCGTCACGTGGTTCTTCGGCCCTCCCGGCTGAGTGGTAGTAGTAGCCTTAATGTGGGAGCCCCCTAGTGACGGGGAGGAATTGGACACGACTAAATTAGGGAGAAAATCGGGGAAAAATCAAAAAAAAAAAAGTAATAATAAATAAGAATACTATGAATGTTAACCAATGAAAGTCAGACATTGCTTTTCAACCATGCTTCAACAGAATTATTAAAAAAAATAAACTCATGGAACAGGCCTGGACAAAAATGATGGTACCCTTAGAAAATACTGAAAAATAATGTGACCAAAGGGACATGTTAATTCAAGGTGTGTCCACTAATTAGCATCACAGGTGTCTACAATCTTGTAATCAGTCAGTGGGCCTATATATAGGGCTCCAGGTAGTCACTGTGTTGTTTGGTGACATGGTATGTACCACACTCAACATGGACCAGAGGAAGTGAAGGGACGAGTTGTCTCAGGAGATTCGAAAGAAAATTATAGACAAGCATGTTAAAGGTAAAGGCTATAAGACCATTTCCAAGCAGCTAGATGTTCCTGTGACTACAGTTGCACATATTATTCAGAAATTTAAGATCCATGGGACTGTAGCCAACCTCCCTGGACGTGGCCGCAGGAGGAAAATTGATGACAAATCAAAGAGACGGATAATCCGAATGGTAACAAAAGAGCCGAGAAAGACTTCTAAAGAGATCCAAGGTGAACTTCATGCTCAAGGAACTTCAGTGTCAGATCGCACCACCCGTCGTTGTTTGAGCCAAAGTGGACTACATTGGAGACGACCAAGGAGGACACCATTGTTGAAAACAAATCATAAAAAAGCCAGACTGGAATACGCCAAACTACATGTTGACATGCCACAAAGCTTCTGGGAGAATGTCCTATGGACAGATGAGACAAAAATTGAACTTTTTGCCAAGGCAAATTTAGCTATTTATACTTGAAGCATATCAAGAAAAGAACACTGTCCCTATTGTGAAAGATGGAGGAGGCTCTGTTATGTTCTGGGGCTGCTTTGCTGCATCTGGCACAGGGTGTCTTGAATCTGTGCAGGGTACAATGAAATCTCAAGACTATCAAGGGATTCTAGAGAGAAATGTGCTGGCCAGTGTCAGAAAGCTGGGTCTCAGTCGCAGGTCATGGGTCTTGCAACAGGACAATGACCCAAAACACACAGCTAAAAACACCCAAGAATGGCTAAGAGGAAAACATTGGACTATTCTAAAGTGGCCTTCTATGAGCCCTAACCTCAATCCTATTGAGCATCTTTGGAAGGAGCTGAAACATGCTGTCTGGAAAGGCGCCCTTCAAACCGGAAACAACTGGAGCAGCTTGCTCATGAGGAGTGGGCCAAAATACCTGCAGAGAGGTGCAGAAGTCTCATTGACAGTTACAGGAATCGTTTGATTGCAGTGATTGCCTCAAAAGGTTGTGCAATAAACTATTAAGTTAGGGGTACCATCATTTTTGTCCAGGCCTGTTCCATGAGTTAATTTTTTTTTATAATTCCGTTGAAGTATGGTTGAAAAGCAATGTCTGACTTTCATTGGTTAACATTCATAGAATTCTTATTTATTATTCATTTTGTCAAATTAAAATTATTTCTGTGACCATTGTGAGTTTTTCTTTCATTGACCGAAGGGTACCAACAATTCTATACTGAGACATGTAAAATTAGCTCGGCCTTTAGGGGCGCAAGCGGCAGTGGTCAGGTGTATCCCGGGAGCCAGAGCACCGGACATTCTTAGGGCTCTAGGTCAGCATAGGTTCTCCAAG
Organism: Clarias fuscus; assembly: GCA_030347435.1. Taxonomy (NCBI): domain Eukaryota; kingdom Metazoa; phylum Chordata; class Actinopteri; order Siluriformes; family Clariidae; genus Clarias; species Clarias fuscus. The sequence goes on along the minus strand of CM059220.1, from coordinate 6,100,741 downwards.
ATAGTGGTACATGCTGGAGCTAACGATATACGCCTTCGTCAGTCAGAGGTTAGCAAGCATAACTTTACAGAGGTGTTTAAAATAGCGAAGGCGATGTCCGAAGAAGTAGTTTGCTCTGGTCCCATCCCAATGAGACGTGGCGACATAGCTTACAGCAGGTTATGGTCGCTGAACCGCTGGATGTCCAGGTGGTGCTCCGAAAACAATGTGGGCTTCATAGACAACTGGAAGACCTTTGAGGGCAAAACTGGCCTGTTAGGGCGGGTAATTAATAGTCCATCCCACTCGGGAAGGTGCTGCTCTCATTTCTTGCAGTATAGCACATAGTCTCAGAAGCGGCCTAGTTAATCGGTGACAATCCAGAGCCCAGGCCAGGGAGCAGACAGACAGGCTAAACCAACCGTCTAATAGCTGCAGAGAGTCGTCACTCAAGGTTCATCATATTGAGACTGTGTCTGTTCCCCGAGCTAAACATAAACATAAATTTAGAAAGACTCAGAAAGTCTGTTTTAGTAATTTAATTAACATAGATACCACAAACTCGGATCACACTGAATGCGCAGCCGGCACCTCTGATCAGAAGCTAGGACAGTTAAATATTAGATCTCTTGCATCTAAAGCAGTTATTGTTAATGAAACTATCACAGATCAGGAGTTTGATATATTATGTTTAACAGAAACCTGGATTAAACAGGACGAGTATGTAGCTCTAAATGAAGCTAGTCCTCCTGGATACAGCTACATACACCAGCCTCGGCTAACTGGTAGAGGAGGAGGAGTCGCAGTTATTTATAACAATAATCTGTCTCTCGTACAAAAACACAGATTTAAATTTAATGCATTTGAAGTTCTCTACAGTAACATAAAGTCAGCTCAGTCGATCCCGCTAATCATCATTTACAGACCCCCAGGGCCGTACTCTGAGTTTCTCTGTGAATTTACAGATTTCCTCTCAAACCTTGTTGTTTATGTAGACAAAGCGTTAATCGCTGGAGACTTTAATATTCATTTTGAGAATCCAGAAGACCTTCTGAGAACAGCATTCTTGTCCATACTGGACTCAGTAGGAGTAAATCAGTCTGTAGTAGGACCCACTCATAAAGCAGGTCACACTTTAGATTTAATATTATCCTTCGGATTAAGTATAGGAAATATAATCACAATTCCACAGTCTGAAGTTATCTCGGATCACTACCTTGTCTCGATTAAAGCGTGTCATAGTAATAATGTATGCATAGCACCGCGCTTCCACCTTAAACGTACATTTACATCAATACCGCACAGAGTTTTATCAATAATCTTCCAGAATTATCAACTTTGATTGGATCGCCATCTGACTTCACAGAACTCGAACAGGCGAATGAATATCTAGAGTCAGCACTTCGTTATAGCTTAGATAATGTAGCTCCAGTTAAAAGGAAAATGATTAGAGATAAGAAACTCGCTCCTTGGTATAATGACCACACACGTGCTTTAAAACAAACCGCTCGAAAATTCGAACGTAAATGGCGCCAAACTAAATTGTTAATATTCAAAATAGCTTGGAAGGAGAGCATCCTGAACTATAAAAAAGCTCTAAGTGATGCTAGATCAACGTATCTCTCCACTCTCATAGAAAATAACAGAAACAACCCGAGATTTTTATTTAATACCGTAGCTAAATTAACTAAAAACAAGACCACTGCAGAAATCTCCACAACAACATCATGCAGTAGTGAGGATTTCATGAACTTTTTCAATAACAAAATCATAAATATTAGGCAAAAAATTCAGGCTTTGAAACCAGACAATTTAAATAATTCAGATGATCTAACCACATCACATCAGAACTTAGAATACTTTACTCCACTTGAAGCGAGGGAACTAATTTCACTCATCTCTTCTTCAAAATCGCCAACCTGTATATTAGATCCTATACCGACACATTTTCTCACAAATCCTTTAAATTAGTCGTTATTAAACCGCTAATCAAGAAACCTGACCTTGACCCCAGTCAGCTTTCTAATTACAGGCCGATATCAAACCTTCCCTTTATCTCCAAGATTCTGGAAAAGGTAGTATCACAGCAGCTATGTTCATATCTACACAGAAATAGCATAAATGAACTGTATCAGTCAGGATTTAGGCCTCATCACAGCACAGAGACAGCACTTGTTAAAGTAGTAAACGACCTCCTATTGACCTCTGATCAGGGTTGCATCACTATACTTGTGTTACTGGACCTCCGTGCAGCTTTTGACACCATTGATCATAGTATTCTCCTTCACAGATTAGAAAAGGTAGTAGGAATTAAGGGAACTGCCCTCTTGTGGCTCAGATCCTATTTGACTGATCGTTATCAGTTTGTAGATTTAGATGGTGACCATTCCTCATGTTCTCAAGTGGAGTTTGGTGTTCCACAGGGTTCAGTTTTAGGCCCACTGCTTTTTTCCCTTTACATGCTTCCTCTGGGCAACATAATTCGTAAACATGGTATTCGTTTTCATTGTTATGCTGATGACAGACAATTATATGTCTCAGCAAAACCAGATGAGAAAAACCAGTTTGCTAAAATTGAGCAGTGTGTGCAGGACATAAGAGATTGGATGTTAATTAATTTTCTTCTGCTTAATGCTGATAAGACAGAAGTTCTGGTCATAGGACCACAAGTAGCTAGAAGTAAGCTTTCTGATCACACTGTAACTTTAGATGGCCTTTCTGTTCCATCAAGTGCAACAGTAAAAGACCTCGGTGTGATTATAGATTCCAGCCTTTCGTTTGAAGCACATGCAGATAATATCACCAGGATAGCTTTCTTTCACCTATGAAATATTGCCAAGATTAGAAACATATTGTCACTAAATGATGCAGAAAAACTAGTTCATGCCTTTATCACCTCTAGGTTGGACTATTGTAACACCTTACTGTCTGGTTGTTCAACTAGGTGTATAAACAAGCTTCAGTTAGTACAGAATGCAGCAGCGAGAGTCCTCACTAGAACCAGACGATACGAGCACATCACCCCTGTCTTATCTACACTGCATTGGCTCCCTGTGAAATTTCGCATCGATTTTAAGACACTACTTTTGACATTTAAAGCACTAAATGGTCTCGCGCCACAGTATTTGAGTGAACTGCTAGTGTCTTACGATCCGCCACACCTACTTCGATCAAAGAATGCAGGCTGCCTGTCAGTACCACATATTATTAAAACTACAGCAGGGGGCAGATCTTTTTCTTACAAAGCCCCAAAGTTATGGAATAGTCTTCCTATTAATGTTCGGGACTCAGACACAGTCTCAGTGTTTAAGTCTAGGCTAAAAACCTATTTATTTAGCCAAGCATTTTTGTAAATAGATTAACCTTAGGTAAAGGAGCAGATCTGGGGGACTCATGGACGTAGAGTATTCTGGTGAACTGGTATGTTTAGATGCTGTCTTCCCCACTCTCATTGATCACTCAGGTTTGTTCACGGTGAGGTGATTGGTTGCTTTACATCACAGGGAGCCCTCATGTCTGTGTTTCCTTCTGGCTCTCCCTTTTAGTTATGCTGTTATAGTTAGTCCTGTCGGAGTTCCTGCTTGCACTTTGCACTAAATATACATTCACCTTATACATGTTGACTGTGACCATACCTAACTGCCATCTCTCCTTATTTTCTGTTCTCTCCTCTTCTGCTCTCTCCTCTCTCTCTCTCCCTCTCTCTGTCGAGCTATACATGTCACTCCTGAGTTGCCAGTGATCCAGACCCCTCTGCCCTCTGGACCTGTCTAACCCATCCTGGAGTCCTGCTTCTGGTTGGAGATCTCGTCGCATGGATGCCCCGTGTGGTCTGCCTGGATCCGTGTGGTCGCTGGGGATGGTTTCCATGAAGACTGTCCTGTCATCGATTGATGCTCTGGGGACCTGTGACTTCAGTTGTTCGATAGCTCAGGACTGGAATCCCCTACAGTCTACCTGAGCCTCCGGGAACAAACTGGACTCCTTTTAATTTTAATTTTAAACACATCTCCCGTTATACTGAACTTCCAGTACACTTTATTATGCTGATCAATCCCTGCTATCCGTTATCACCCAGATGAGGATGGGTTCCCTGTTGAGTCTGGTTCCTCTCAAGGTTTCTTCCTATTACCATCTCAGGGAGTTTTTCCTTGCCACCGTCGCCCTCGGCTTGCTCATCGGGGACAATCTTATCATTTTGATTCATACACATTGCATACAAACTTACTTCTTTTATTGTGTAAAGCTGCTTTGCGACAATGTCAATTGTTAAAAGCGCTATATAAATAAAATTGACTTGACTTGACTTGATTATTCCCTCTTAGTGCTTGTTGTACCCAGAACAGGCTCCCCCATCCACCCTGCCCCCGACTATTTATAGGTATGTATGTACAGTATGTAAAGCTATAAAAAGAATCGACTTGGTGTCTGAACATTTCTGGCCAGAAAGACACAGTTACTATGATTGACAAGAGAAATCCAAGGGAAGGGATCGCCATCCCAACTACATACATCGAGAGCTCAGTTTATTTGTCTTTCTTGTCTCCTGGTCATGGACTTCATTATTTGAGTCCATAAGGTCCCTGCAATCTGTCTGCAGTGTGCAAACCTTTGACTGGAATAATTTTTATCGTATACATCGCTTAAATTTACACAACCAAGCTGGCTATCTGTTCATGAAACACTTACCACAATTATAAGAAAATCTCAGAATTTCTGGAGTTCCTAGTGTACATGCTTCAGAAGACCAGAGAACAGAAAACACACACACACACACACACACACAAAGAACAGAAAAACAGAGCAAGCCGGCCAAAAAGGCACCAACAAAAAAAGCAACAATACAGACCAGGACAGAAGCGAGACGGCACTAGACACTGAAACAAGGCCAAGTGAAAATGATCAAAAGCTTTGACAAAAAGAGACAGGGACATGCTGTAAAAAATATCAAACAGGATCAAATCCATGCTCGGGGTCTGGGAGACGCTGAAGACATGAGCTTAGTCCACATCAGACGGAACACTGTTGAACACATCTCTGAGGAGGACCCGAATATAAAAGGCACATAATCCTGCAGGCTGCTGAGAAAATGTGTCCTGAATATAATGATAATAATATTAATGTCTGCACCGTGCCCTGATTCAGAAGCTCATCCTGCCCCAGGACAACCAGAGAGGGGCAGCAAGGTGTATTACGGGGTGCGTTTAAGACAATCGGAGCAATGATACACGGGGGATCTGGGAATAAACATGAAGCTGTGAGGGCAGTAGAGGGCAGCAGAGAGTAAGCAAGCTTGCACGGTAAAGCGCTGTACAGTACAGTATGTTAGACAGACGTGCTCATGGCGGACGCTTAAATGGCTGTCTCCAGGCTTTTGAGGAACTTTACCTTCTTCTTGGCCTGTAAAAGCTCCTGGTAGGCACTGGATCGAATGAAGCGGCTGTACGAGTCGCTCTTCATCAGCTTATAGATGTGTTCCTGAAGAGGGGGGGGGAAGAAGAGGCAGGGAAACTTATTACACATGTCCATACAGTTCATTTACAGTCAAAGACTTAAGAAGGAGTATTTACGTGCAATAAAAGTAAAAGTGGAAAGTAAAAATGTAAAGGGTGCAGAGCAGGAGAAGGCCGCATGTGGCAGTAACAGGGCAAACTGAAGCAGTGGGCAGGGGGCAGTATGCTGTATGCAGGTCGAGGCAGTAATGGACAAATTGTAGCATTAGACGAAACAAACCCAGGACACATTCTGGCTGCAGGGAGACACGCTAAGGTAGTAGTGGGCTGTAGTAAACCCAAAATGTAAACAGCACAGCGTTATAGAGGGTAGTGTGAGAGCAAATTAGACAGGAGGGGGCAAATTACTGCAGTAGGGAGCAAAGTGGGGCAGTAAAGGCAAAATAAAGGCAGTAGTGTGGAGCAGCAGGGGGGCAATCAAGTCCGTTGAGGGCAGTAGAGTACAAATTATGGTAGTAAGAGGATATAGAATACAACATTTAACATACACGTAGCAACAAGTACATACAACACACCTTGTCACACCACACAAGTACTGTACATGTTATCTATCCATTCACGTTTCTACAGTATGCGTTACACATCCCGTCACCCTGCACAAGAACACCTTATACATCCCGTCCCACTGCTACAGTAGTCGTAACACGTCCTGTCACACTGCTACATTACACAATGTAACACAGTAACACATCACATCCCACTGCTTATGTACACAGTAACGCATCACATCCCACTGCTAAAGTACACGTTACACATCCAGTCCCACTGGTACAGTACACATATCACGTCCCGCCCAAACGCTACAGTAAACATAACACATCCCGTCCCACTGCTACATTACACGTCCCACTGCTACAGTACACAAAACACATCCTGTCACCCTTCACAAGTAAATGTACCACATCTCCTCACATTGCACAAGTACACGTAATACCTCCTTTTACACTGCTACGGTACACATAGCACATCCCGTCCCAGTGCTACAGCACACGTAACACATCCCATCCCACTGCTACATTACGCGTCCCACTGCTACAGTACACACAGTAACAAAGTAACACATCACGTCCCAGGGCTACAGCACGCGTAACACATCCTGTCTCAATGCACACGTACACCAAACACATTCTCTCAGTCTCATGGCCTCACACCAGACTTTATAACACTTTGTAAAGAAACAAACAAATGTGACCTGGGCATCTTCAAACGTGTAGCGTCCTGGATCCTTGACATTCTGCATGGTCTTATCATAGCTTTTGGAGTCGAGGTTGATGGCACTCGGAGCTCCAGGGGCCAGAAACTCGTCCCAGATCTCCTGCACACGACTGGGCACCTCGCGGATCGCCCGCTTCTTAAGCTCCTGCACGGCCAGCCAGAAGCTGCGACACACAAACACACACACACACACACCAAATAGATAACCATATTTTACCCACACACTTCAGGGCATTCATGAACAGAAGGTTTGGGAGCTTTTACAACAATATTGGACTGCAGTGATAGCAGTATTCATGTTACACGTAGTATTGTGTAAAGTTTTTATTTTAAACTTTAATTATTGATAATATAATATTTGTTAGTTTATTTACAATTACATTATTATTATAATAATTATTATTATTATTATTTATGCATATTAAAGATGCCTTGTCCACGACTAAACATTAATACATTTTTATAGCAAGTCTTTATTCCATTTGTAGCTTAATGAGAAATTACAGTAAACTGTGGCAGGTGAAACGCAGCACTCACTGGTTGTTTAATACAAATAAATGTCCACTTAAACCTCTCCGTCCTGTGTCCTCCTTTTTCCATCATTTCTTTTTCTCAGTGAAGAAACACACAGATATAAGAGAGAGAGAACTGATTGTCAGCTCGGTTCAGCTTGAACGTGTGACTGAACAGGTGTGAGGGTGACCTTCTCTCACCACAGGTTCTCCGAGCTGAATTCAGATTCGAGGAACTTCAGGAACTGTTCCCTCCCCACAGGGTCTTTCAAAACCTCATCAAAACTGAATCCCCACCGCCGCACCCTCTGCTGACCCGGCTCCTTACTGAGAGAGAGAGAGAGAGAGAGAGAGAGAAAATATCACACCGTTATCTCTCTAAATATATTCATTGCATATTCAATAAAGCCTGGATGAGACGATTTTTAAGCCCATATTTTTTCACATTGTAGGCCTAAAAGACTGAATCATGTTTAAAACGCTATTAATGACTGCACATGACTTTGCATATTAATTAGCGGATTATGAATCAATTTGCTTATGAATTAACCTTGTTGTTCAGACATTACCATAATGCTTTTCAAACCAAGACCGCTGACCTCAATCGTAACGAGACTGCGCACTGAAAGCGAAATGACTGTTTCTTTTTAATTAGCACTTCAATCCATGGTCTGCTGTGTCAAATGTGAGTGGAAATCGAGGCCACGTGTCACGTTACTTTACTTGTTCTCGCTGTTCTGGTCCCACTTTCTACTATATTCTATAATGTACAAGCATATCATTTAAGAATAGTGTTTGAACGGTAATGATGCTAATTAGAAATTTTTTTTACAGTGGAACCTTGGATTATGAGCATAATTCGTTCCGGAAGTAAACCAAATCAAATCTTCCCATAAGAAATAATGAAAACACAAATAATTCGTTCCACAGCCCAAAAAAATATAGATAATACAGAAAATACAGAAAAATAATTAATACAATATATAAAGTAAAAATAAAACAAATTAACTTGCACTTTACCTTTAAAAAAAGTTAAAATAAATCCCAACAGATAAGTGTTTCCGTTTGTGCGTGCAGGCGCCGTGTATTTGTGTGTGTGTGTGGAATTAGCCCCTTCCCTCGCCTCGTCTTACACAGCAAAACTCCTCTTCCCTCCCCCCACCTCACTTTTTAAGTTTCACAACAAACACACACACAGCGGAAACACTGTTTTAACGGGAAAAAAAGAAATCTCTCTAATGACACTCGCGTCAGCGCAGACTAACAGAATCACTGCTGTAAAGAAAAAAATACAAACAAACAAATCAACCAGCACCTTACCTTTGAAAAGAATCGCGACAGAGCAGAGTTTCTGTGTAGAGCAGAGTGTGTGTATCTGTGTGAAGCCGAGGGGAGGGGGGGGTTAGGGTGTAAAGGCGAGAGAGTGTGTGTGTGTCGGTGTGTGTGTGTTGGTGTAAAAAAACTCAGCATTCGTAAACCAAGACATGCTCGTTTTTCAAGTCAAAATTTATTCAAAATCTTTGCTCGTCTTGCGGAACACTCGTAAACCGAGTTACTCGCAATCCGAGGTTCCACTGTAGTCTATTTCCTGGCTCTTTGTTTCATGTGTTTTTTTTTGTTTGTTTTTTTTGGTAGTGATTTGTGTTGTAATTGAAGCTAACTTACTTTGTGTTAGCTTCACTTTCTCGGTTTCATTCACACTGATGTGTTGTTACTTTTTCTGGACAAAATGTCTTTTACATAGAATATCGGTGGTGTGGTTAAAAATTAGAAGAAGAATGAGAAAGCAATCGCAGAGAACGAGCAGGTAATGAGTGGATGGATACATCTTTTGTGATGAATGGAGGTCTGATTTATATGCTGTGGGGCCGAGAGACAAACGATGCATAAATGAAGAAATAAAGAACGCTTTGACAGTCTCCTACTATGTGTATGAAGTGTGTGCATCAGTGAGATTTTTTTTTAATGATAGTCCATGCTGTGATGAAAAAAAAAAAAAGGATGCAAATGAAATTTGTGTCTAGACATACAGTATGTTTTTAGCATGAACTGCCCCTCTGTGTGTGTGTATATATATATATATATATATATATACACTGTATATATGGACCTTGCTTTGTGCACTGGTGCGCAGTCATGTTGGAAGTGATAAGAGATTGTTTTTCAGGAGTTGGGTTCATTCTTCCAACTTTGTTCTATTCTAAATTACGACCAGTGCTGTACTAAATTACAAGTTATCAATAATTAACTATAGGCTGTAATCAAAATGATCTTAAATCAATTAAATAAATTAGGGTTTAGTCCAATTCAATTATGACTTTAATTGGACTATAATGGAATTAGACATAATTCGAATTCTTTATCATTTCAGCACTCCGGACAGGGGGAGCTCAGATATGTCCTGGCTTCTCATGCTGGGGATATTCTCACCCTGTGTCCAGTGTTCCTGGGATAGGCACAAAGAACAAGTGCATAGTGAAGATAAATAAATGAACGAACAGACACATGGGATATAGTTTCTACTTTGACCACAGAAAAGGTTTAGCCATGTTGACACACTTAATCCGCTCTCTACGCTCCAGAAGAGAGAAACCGAGGGTGATGTTGATACAAGTCTATCTGTTCAGCGCAGCGAGAGAGAGAGAGAGGGGGGGGGGGGTTGACAGGGGTCTATCTGTCCCCGGCAGCATGTGGGAGTGATGGAGAAGGGATGGATACACACATGAAAGTAAGATAAGCTCATTTCCCAAGCAAATACACCTCAGTAAATATGTAAGTACAGGCACCAGTGCAGGAGAGCTGTGTGCGGCATCTGATCACACAACCTTCATGGCTTAGATCAGACCTGTTAAACTGTGCACTATTGTACCCGAGTACTGCTGAATACTTCATTCTGATTAGTCAGAATGGTGGTGCTAGTGATTAATTTTCTCTAACAGCAGCACTAAATATAGCCCCAGCAGTAAGGTTTACATTAGTCACACTAGCAAGCAATAATTTCTATCATAACTTACTTTTGATACATATGTAAAAAATGATATGGTGAAAAGATTTTTTTTTGTGAAGGAGATGCTTATTTAGTTCATAATTTTGGAAGGAGTCGCCAGTGCCAGCGTGTCAGTCGAAGGTAAAGCTGTAACTTCAGGATTTCTAAGGACTTTGTTGCGCTTTCAAAACAGTCAACAAAACAATCCTCAACAAAACAGTTTTGAGTTTACAGCCCAATACAGTGGAAAACAGCTCTGAGACAAAATGGCTTCCAGGATTCCCCTCGTCATTTAAGGGCGCAGAGACACACTGTTTCATTTGACGTGTGAGATTAATTTCTTTAAGCTCTTTAGGCTCATGGTTTTTGACCACATGATGGCAGTGTGAGGAATAGGGACAGAGGTTTAGTCAACTGGATTATACCAATCCACTTTACGTTGTTTATTCGTGTCAAAGGCGTATACTGTAAGACTAACTTTGTCGGACTTGAGAACAAATTCGACTTATGAACATGCTCCTGGAACTGAACTGAAATAATTCCTTACTAAATATAAGAAGATAAATAGTATGATGTTTTACTCAAATTGCTGTTGTATAAACGAAATAATCTTCCAGCATCTCTGGATGTGCTGAAAAGTAAACAACTTGGGGTTGGAAGGAGTAACTTGAGCTTCGCATCACATTACTACTTTTGTTGATTATTTTTCCTCAACAGCACACCAATACATTACTGAATTCCTCTAACAGTGGAAAGTCTGACTCCATTTCACCAGTTTATTTCAATTTCTGCAATTCCTGCTTGCCGTTTAATTCCCTATCCTCCTTGTCATGCATTTCTAAAACTCTCCGGCAGGTGTAAAAAAAAAAAAAAAATCCAGGAACTTTGGATATTGTTCACAACTTTATTTCCACTGTCAGAACCTTTTCTGACAAAGCATGAAGCAGGTATATCGCCTCCGGGTCCGAGTCTGTTCTCGCAATGTCGTGTCTTGCATATAAACTGTTTTTCTTTTCTTTTTCAGCTGCAAGGTGCTAGATTTAACTGCAATGTTACCCCAAAACACACACACACACACACACACACACACAAACACACACATATACACACACAAACCTGGCTTCCAGTTCCCAGAGGGTATTGTCGTCTGACATCCACGGGTTTGATGGCTCAGGTGAGGTTATGAAAGGGTCGTACTCTATGTACTGCTCTGTGTAGCTCAACAAACTGCAGGGAAGCAAAAGTGAAGGGAAGAAAAAATTGCTCAAAGCCTCTCCTGGACACATCACTCCTAAACACTTTTGCGAGGTTGTCAGAGAATCAAACACACCTTTCTGCAACTTTGGACATTTTTAATCGATGTCTGTCCAACTGCGCTTGCCAGTACTGTATCTGTAAGGAAATCACAAACATGTAAAGGTTAGTGTATCCACAGCAACTCAGGATAAATAATCATCTGCAACATTTATACAGAGTGAAAATAAAAGCCTGTGTCTGCGTGCTCATTAAAACACTTCTCCTTTCATATTTGCCTTGAACCTTAAACATGGAGATTAGGGTTTAATGGGCTACTTTTGTCTAGTCTTGCATAAATAAACATCAAGGTAGAACTGCTGCCGTCACAGAAGTGCACTTTCAGCACTAATTCCCCTGCTATAACTTAACGTCTGCGCGCTATTAACCAGCGTTCAAGTTAATATCGGACATGTGCTGCTGTAAACTGAAGTAGAAAAACAAACGTCAGAATTGCTAACCCAATATTCAACCAAAAGAATTTAGGTATTAAAGGACGAGAGGGCATTCTGTTTCTAACAGTTTCTAAATTAGTGCATAGCAATAAATTAAAAATGTATTCCTAAAGACATTTTAAAGCTTTACAGTTCTTCTGACTGATCACAACTAAATCAATCCTGATAGGCGTGGTCTCTTTATAAGAGCACCAAGCACGAGGCAGGGAGGCTCACTCAAAAGATTGGATGAGAATGAAAATACTGCAATTTAGATGCTACTATACCACAGAAGTACTAGCACATTTATGCTCTGTGTTATGTTTCTGCTTATTTCACGTACAGTGGTGTACAGTACCAGTCAAAAGTTTGAACACGGCGTCCAATTCAACATTTTTTGTTTAATTATGCATGTTTAACATTCTAGAACAATACTGTAGATTTCAAAACTATTAAATAGCACATATGAAATTATGTAGTTAAATAATAACAACAACAACAACAACAACAATCAGTTGTTATTGAAGGTCGGCTGTTCTGGAATAGTCCCTGCAAGAACAGTATTGTGTCGAGTGCATTTGCAAAACCCATCAAGCACCATGATGAACCTGGCTCTCATGAAGACCTTCCCAGGGAAGCACGACCAAAACTCATTTTAAAGTTCATTTAGAGTCACCAGCCTCAGAAATCACCAGTTAACAAGCAACGCCTCAGATTAGAGCCGTTATGAAGGCTTTACATCTCAATCTCAACTGTTCAAAAGGAGATTATTGCATATTTTGGACGCCTTCAGGATTGTTTTATAGTGTAGAAAGAAATACAAATCAGGGGGAAAACTTAGAAAGAGGTAGGAAGGAATTATTAAGTATGTCCAAACTTTTAACTGGCAGTGTACAGTTTGTAAAAATCTTTTACAGTAATGTATCAGTCCTGAATACCAAAAACAGACCAATTGCTATAATTGTAAAAAATAACAAGCACATAAAAAAAGATGATATTTGAGGCTTGAGACACAGTGGGCAAGTTCAGAGACAATCGAATACAGAGAAAACGCATATGAAAGAACAATGAACTGGTTATTAACTCGTTTCTTACTTGTTGTTTATCAGTTTTTTAAATGACAGTATGCTCTGCTTTAGACTCGGTACACTGGAGGGTTCGCCATGAGAACTTGGCTACTGGGTTCAACATCAGTCAAGACTCTTAACAATTTTTTTTTCCTTCTAAGAGTGATATACAGTACAGTACAGTGATTTTGTAGTCTTTCAGTCAAGCTGTTGCTGTTGCGTATACTGTACTGTACGACTCCTGAAGTAGTCTGACATGAGAGGTTAGCCAGTACTCTCAGCAAAGTGAAAACATTTGTGTAATATCTTACGTTTTACAAAGTGGAGTGTCAAAGACTTTGTAACTCCACTGAAGACTGAAAATAACTTACAACCACCTGGCCAGTGAGTGTAGATACTGTAAAGAGTATAAAGTATAGCTGAATGAATGTACATTGCAAAACGGAAATCAGCCACATCTCAATCTCTGAAATAAAATCAATGCTGGCCACGATAGACGGGTATCAGAGCACTCAGTGCATCAGAGCCTGCTGTGTACAGGGCTGAGCAGGGAGAGAGTTCAAGGTTGTTGATCCGGCCTCCAAATTCCCTCCAAATGTTTAATATGATCAATCAATGGAGGCCTGACCCCAGAGGTCTTGCCGAGTCCAGAGCTGGACCACAGGGTCCAGAGCTGCCCTGGTGGCACGAAGGGAACCTACAGTACAGAATAATACTGGGCATAATGTTTTTTTTTTTTTGGTGTTTTAATGTAACGGCTAATCGTGTGTATATCTTAACCTGAATATGTTACAAATACACCATACACACCACTATGGTGTCAGCAACTTCTGAGTGCTCTGAAGTAAGCAAATCAGAGATTTGGAGATAATATACAGAAAAGTGTTAGTTCAGGGAAAATACATATACAGTAGAAAGATATTCAGCTTTGAGGATCCCTGCCGGCTCAGTGCTAAACCTCCAGAATTATTTAATGCTGATTGTCACGGAAGGAGAGGGTGTGGCATGGCGTACAGTGCAGACGCAGGGTCAAATATACATCAGTTATCAAAAGCAGAACCTGAAAAGCATGAACATACAGTAAATAGCAGAAACAGGACATGAGCAGAACGGATGCAAGATGAGAAACCGTAAGAACTCGGAGCTTAAATAACAGCATATCAAACACCTGTGAACAAAGATTGTGACTGAGCAGGGAATTGTGACTGACATATCGTTTAAAAGAGTCTGAACCAAAACACAAACAGCCTGAACACAAGTCCACATGGTGCAGAGCGCCCTCCAGTGAACATCCCTGAAACTCTTCGGCAATGCTGATGAACTGGCAGATTTCAGACACACACATACACACACACAATTAAACTGTCTGTTCCTTCTCTGCAGATTGATCTAAATTAGTGGAACAGAAGGTTTTTGAGCTTGTGAAGTGTGTGCATGTGTTCTAGCCTCTAATCATCGGTGTGAGAGTGAGAGTGTGTTTACCTGTTCCTGTAGCTCCTCCTCAGTGGGTTCCTTAACCTCAGGTGTGCTGGTGTGTGTGGGACTGTGACTGCGGACGTCATTCTGTAGACCATACACTGACTAAACGCGGTGAAACACACAGGCAATACATTTTTACCAGCAACACGAACTAAACCATTATGAGAAAAAAATAAAATCTACTTAAAACACCAACAAAATCTTTAACATCTAATAATGTCCATAACCGCAATCCATGTTTTTGTTTTCTTTGCATTCTGTATTATTATTATTATCATTGTGTATGTGGGTGTGTGTGTGTGTGTGTGTGTGTGTGTGTGTGTGTGTGTGTGTGTGTGTGTGTGTGTGTGTGTGTGTAATGGCTCACTGAGAACCGATCCTCAGGTTTTACCTTCCGTGTTTTGTGAGGCTGTTTCATCCTGGAGGATTTCTTGATGTCGGCTTCTGTCGTATTCACACAGCCAGGCTGCGATCAGTCGCAGAGAAAACACAATGAATCATTAGTCTGAGTCACATTCTCATTATGAAGCAAACAAACAGAACACTTGCACTTTCACAGATTCAATTTCACAGACAAAAGCAGCTCCGTTCCCCTCGTTCGAGCTTAGATTTGTGATGAAAAGAAGAAAAAAAGAAAATGTTAGTTGGAATCGGCGTTGAGATGTGTTACTGTACCAGTCTGAGAAAAGGACAAACACACTGTGTTTTAATGATACAGCAATAAACGTCTACACCTACGGTATAATTTAGGTGTCAGGCAACACTAAAGGTTGCAGTCGTCTCACACTGCTTCCATCAAGCAGAAATGGCTGCAGCATTAAAACATTTCAATTTAAAACTGTCCAGTGTTTCCCCTGAGCGCTCATTTACAGCTCACAGAGAAACCGTTCTCTACTACCTTGGAGTTTCTTTCTTTTTTTTTTTTTAAAGTACATTTACAGTATGTTTAGTATGCGTCCTGGTTTCTACTGATCTCTCACTCGTGTGGAGATGATGAATGTCTGATCAGATCTGTTATGCAAGTTTATGTTAGGTTTAGAAGGTCCAGTATTAGGTTTGTGCTATCCCTTATTTCTCCATAATTTGCTTCTAAAGAGTCAAACTTTCTTCTGGTTTGAAAGAAGTCTTGAAGAATGGAGAAGTTCTCCAGGATGTTTTGTCCCTCATTTTCAGTCCAGTCCCGGTACCTGATCAGTTTCAGAGGAATGTTTTTTGTTTGCTGAGTGACCTATAAATCATTCAAGCATAAAAACATCTAACTTAAGGCATGAACCAGTGAGAAACAGGTGCAGATGATGACAGAAGATCAGGCCGGTGATTAGTATAATATCCTGCTGATGCTGAATGCTGAGTGGTTGGAACAGACGAGAGGGGAAATGAGATTGTTGCTGAGGTTGTTACACAAACAACTAATTTTTTTTATTGTATCTTTAGGTAATTTGCAGTCTGTCGCAGTAAAACATTTTTTCCCATTTATTTAATTTAATCTTCATAATCGTTTTTTGCACGGTACTGTACTTAATACAAATCTGGCTTTTGTGTTATGATTCATTAAAATAATTCAGTCTTATCTATGATTGTTTAGTCTTCTCCAGGAAATCAACCGATCAATCATTTTTATTTATATAGCCCTTATTAACAACTTCAAGTTGGCCGAAGCGCTAATAAGAAGAAAAAAAAACATGAAATCAACACAAACTGTTAAAATAAGAATTATGAAATCAAGAAAATTAGGAAAAGGATAGACAATAGATAAAACAGATTAAACAAAATGAATAATATAGATCAACAATATTAAGAATATAGATCAACATAGAATAAATATTCTAAATTTTAGGAAATGAAAACAGAATATTAAGAATATACATCAACGAATATAAAACAGAATTTTAGAAAAGAAACATATCATCTAACTACTATGAACTAAAATCCTAAAAATCCTAAATAAGTGCGTTTTTAATTTGCATTTAAAGGAGGCCAGATCTGTAAGAGTTCCATAGTTTGAGAGCAGCAACAGCAGATTCCTGAGAGCCAAACCGTTTATAACCATCTGCGGACATGACATAAGCCCCAGTAGAAAGTGACATCACATTGTGGTCCCCTGCATCCTCACCTTTTTCCTTTTTTTAAGTCACAGAACATTACTATAGTCAGGAATAATGTCACCTTTTGTTGTACAGTATTTTAATCTTTAAAGGTCCCACATTTTATGATTTCTTTAACAAGTAAGTACAGGTCAGGTCTCAGAGCTCCCCAAAGTGTGTGTTTGTTCATGCTCCAGCTGAAATACCCCTTAGATAAGGTATTTTTCACAACTCAAACTCCCTTTTCTGTGTAAATAAGCTACTGCTGAGCGACACCCCTCCAGAGACCAGCAGAGCTCAGTAACATACCGGGGAAAGGGAATCTTCTTGTATGAGGTCACAATAGAGAAAAAAAGCTAATTGGCTTGTTTAAGACAAAAATGTAAATGACAAAAATTTGTTCGCGCTTGAACACTGGAGAGCTGTCTGAATGTCTAAAAATGACATAATAGACAAATTTGACGAATAGACAAATCATTGGGTGATTTTCCTACTACTGTCACAGCATGTGCACACACACACACACACACATACATACACACACACATTTTGGCCTCATTACATCACTTGCTTTTTTTTTTTTTTTTTTTTTATGTAAACACACCCACATATACTCAGTGTGAGACTAAGAGTCAATCTGTTCCCCAAGACACATAGATACATAATTCTGGTCACATGACCACTATCACATGAGCACATTCCCCTCGAGAGCTTTCTGAAGCAAAGTGCTCAATCATATACATGAGCAAACGCCTGATGCCAACCTGGAATCAGTTATACACACGTGGACAAAATTGTTGGTACCCTTCGGTCAATGAAAGAAAAACTCACAATGGTCACAGAAATAACTTTAATCTGACAAAAGTAATAATTTTAAAAAATTCTATGAATGTTAACCAATGAAAGTCAGACATTGCTTTTCAACCATGCTTCAACGGAATTATTTAAAAAAAATAAACTCATGGAACAGGCCTGGACAAAAATGATGGTACCCCTAGAAAATACTGAAAATAATGTGACCAAAGGGACATTTTAATTCAAGGTGTGTCCACTAATTAGCATCACAGGTGTCTACAATCTTGTAATCAGTCAGTGGGCCTATATATAGGGCTCCAGGTGGTCAGTGTGTTGTTTGGTGACATGGTATGTACCACACTCAACATGGACCAGAGGAAGCGAAGGAAAGAGTTGTCTCAGGAGATTCTAAAGAAAATTATAGATAAGCATGTTAAAGGTAAAGGCTATAAGACCATTTTCAAGCAGCTAGATGTTCCTGTGACTACAGTTGCACATATTATTCAGAAATGTAAGATCCATGGGACTGTAGCCAACCTCCCTGGACGTGGCCGCAGGAGGAAAATTGATGACAAATCAAAGAGACGGATAATCCGAATGGTAACAAAAGAGCCCAGAAAAACTTCTAAAGAGATCCAAGGTGAACTTCATGCTCAAGGAACATCAGTGTCAGATCTCACCATCCGTCATTGTTTGAGCCAAAGTGGACTACATGGGAGACGACCAAGGAGGACACCATTGTTGAAAACATATCATAAAAAAGCCAGACTGGAATATGCCAAACTACATGTTGACAAGCCACAAAGCTTCTGGGAGAATGTCCTATGGACAGATGAGACAAAAATGGAAATTTTTGCCAAGGCACATCAGCTCTATGTTCACAGACGGATAAATGAAGCATATGAAGAAAAGAACACTGTCCCTACTGTGAAACATGGAGGAGGCTCTGTTATGTTCTGGGGCTGCTTTGCTGCATCTGGCACAGGGTGTCTTGAATCTGTGCAGGGTACAATGAAATCTCAAGACTATCAAGGGATTCTAGAGAGAAATGTGCTGGCCAGTGTCAGAATGCTGGGTCTCAGTCGCAGGTCATGGGTCTTGCAACAGGACAATGACCCAAAACACAGCTAAAAACACCCAAGAATGGCTAAGAGGAAAACATTGGACTATTCTAAAGTGGCCTTCTATGAGTCCTGGCCTCAATCCTATTGAGCATCTTTGGAAGGAGCTGAAACATGCTGTCTGGAAAAGGCACCCTTCAAACCGGAAACAACTGGAGCAGCTTGCTCATGAGGAGTGGGCCAAAATACCTGCAGAGAGGTGCAGAAGTCTCATTGACAGTTACAGGAATCGTTTGATTGCAGTGATTGCCTCAAAAGGTTGTGCAACAAACTATTAAGTTAGGGGTACCATCATTTTTGTCCAGGCCTGTTCCATGAGTTCATTTTTTTTAAATAATTCAGTTGAAGCATGGTTGAAAAGCAATGTCTGACTTTCATTGGTTAACATTCATAGAATTCTTATTTATTATTACTTTTGTCAGATTAAAGTTATTTCTGTGACCATTGTGAGGTTTTTCTTTCATTGACCGAAGGGTACCAACAATTTTGTCCACGTGTGTATATCTCTCTTTGGTGTGAGAGGTCACACTAGTGAAGCAGAAACACACGAGTACATAAAGTGTGAAGAGAACTGGTAACATCCCTGACTCGCATAGACATGCTATAGAATATATAATGCTCATAGACTGTACAAAATACTGGACTGGCCATCACCATTCATTAATCCATAAATGGGCAAATGGGTGGAGCAAACAGTGCCTGGCTGTTGGTTGGAACATGCCTACTTATCGCAGCTACCACAAGCTAGCAACCTTAGCTATAGCTTAGCTAAAATGCTAAGGTGGTTAATGTTAATGTACTGTATATGAAAACGCTACTTTGCGTTTGAACTCCATCATCCATACCCTACATGTTTCTTGTGGTAAATTTAACAAGAATAACTCAAGTAAGCTAAAATGATGAATAGCAGACAGCTAGCAGTTTGACACCTGCAATGCAGCTGTCACTCAAATTAGCCACACCCTAATTATGTTGAATTTTAAGTCTTAATATAATTTTAACTGATGAGTTACAGAAACATTCACCTAAAAATGTGACAAATCATTGGGGGATTCTCTGTCATGAACTAGAAATCTAGCTATGATCATTCGCTATAAGATATAAGATATAAGATAAGATCCATTTTTTGTACCAGGATGTACTGTGCATGTGTTTATTTCTGTTGTAAAAGTTAAAATAATATAAGGTAGTATAAGATAAGATGTACCTTTTTTCGTCCCACAATGGAAAAATTTCTAAAGTTGGACATTTTAATTGCGCTCTGTGAGAACTGACTCACTTTTAGAACTTTTGAGTGTCCTAGTGGACATTTGAGGAACTGCATGTTTTAGAATTTCCACATTGGCTTCATTTTTCACAACCTGAAGTCTGATTATGCTGACATTTTGTTTCCAATGGCATATCAGTTTCACCTTAGTATTATCAGCAATCACCATGACAGAACCATGACATTTTTGCCATGAGCTATCCAAAGATGCCCAATCTCAATGATAGGGATCGTCACATATTCTTTTCAAAGACTTATCTTAAAAATCAGCGTACATCACTCATACACATTGATTACTAGTTAACTTACATTTTACAACCTATTAAAGGTGTTATGGCAACTGTCGTCATTTCTCTGGAGCTACTGTCAGATCACCTATTGCAGAAAATTCATCCAGACCTTCCCGACCAATCTGATGTGAGACCAGTGCTGTGGTTTAAGTCATGTCATCGAGTGTGAGAATACGCATGTAATAATATCAACAAGTGCTAAATCACATTTGACACAAGCTGTCAAGGGAAGGAACACTATGACAGCTCTCAGGACAGTTCGCAGTAATGGAAACACAACACTCACGCTACTGGACAGATCATGACATCCGCCATGACATGCTGATGATACGGTGGAGTTAGACTTGATGCAGGGTTTAAATAAAGTGTTACAGAGAAGAACACTGATATAATTATATTATAAATCACGGCATAATTTGGACACAACAAAGTGCTGGTGTAGAAACGAAGTCTGCCATTTCTAATTATGCAGCCCATCAGATCAGACAGATAGCTGTGAGTGTGTTTGTGTGTGTGTGTGTGTGTGTGTGTGTGTGTGTGTGTGTGTGGTCTGCTAAACCTCGTGAGCTAATGAGGAAATGAGAGAGGAACCAGAGCTCGACAAGGGCATTTTGTGCGCGCGTGTGTGTGCGAAAGACCTAAAAAGCTTGCCTGAATTTGATTCCCATTTTCAAAATATTAACACATAAAATCCCTCTTCATTACATAGCACTTTCCACTCTGTTGGCTGCTCCTGTTAGGGGACACCACAGCAGATCACTGGATCCACGTATTTAATTTGGCACAGGATTTTTATGCAGGATGTCATTTCTGATGCAACCCACCCCAGTTTATCTGGGCATGGGGCCAGCACTGAGAGTGCACTAACTTGTGCATTCCCCAACATCTGGGGTCAGTTCCTTGACCGCTGCTGGTACCAGATGTGCTCGGGTGGTCAGATCTGCTCGGGGACTTTATCACACAATGTGCTATTTACGGCAACACCATTACATTTCCAATAAATCCCTTTTGATTTGGAATAAACATATGGTTTTTAATTCATTCATGGTGTGCGTACACTTGCTGCAGTCTGGAACTAGTATCGGAGTATAGGACAAAAAAAAATCCAATATTTATGTTTGAAAATATATCTTCCTATATATACAGATACTTTAATCATAGATTCCCCCAATACTAAGTACCCACTCAGTGCTTCCACAGGATTTAAGAGAGTAAATTTCAGCCCTGATTAATTGATCATTAACAGGTGTGCATTTTCTGGAAACGCAAAACATTTTTCAGTTTGCTGGTCTGGAGCATTCAGGTGTGTCTTAACACGATGACAAGAGGGAAAAACCACACAGCATTTCAGCAGAAATATCTCCTATCAACTGTCAAGCACGGTAGTGGAGGTTTGATGATTTGTTCTTGTTTTGCAGCCACAGGACCTGGGCACCTTGTGACCATGAACTGCTCTGTATAGGATTCTAGAGGCAAATTTGAGACCATATGTCTGACAGCTAAAGCTCCGTCAAAATTGGGTCAATGATACAAAGTAAACCAGTAAATCTACATCAGAATGGTTGATAATAAAAAGGAATCAAGGTGTTGTAATGGTGTTGTAATGGTGTAGTCAATGTCCAAACCTCAACCCAACTGAAAAGCTGTGCTGGGACCTTAACAGGGGTGTGCTCAAAAAAACTCATTGAACTGAAGCAATGTTGTAAAAAGAGAGGCCCTAAATGATGTTCGAGACTGATAAAGTCATACAGGCTAATGAAGTTATAGCTGCTAAAGGTGGATCTAGAAGTTAAAGAATCAAGGGAGTACTTATTATTGCCCACATATTTAATTTATTATATATATATACACACACACACACACACACACACACACACCTTCAATACATCTAGTGTTAATTTGAAAAATAAATTAATGACACAGAAGAGGAGTGCCTGAGTTTATCGCACACTTGTTTCTATGTTTCTAAATTAAGTCATACAGTATGGGATTAAAACTGCGGTCATGGCAAAGCCAACATACAGTAGATAGCAGTGGGGGCCGGTCAATACTTTAAAGTTAGGCAGAGAAGAATGCTACTTTAACATGTAATTATTTAACATAATGATTATTTCTTTTAATAATGAAGTAAAGTCATTTAGTCACAATATTCCGCTGTATTTTCTAATATAATTTATTTGCAATAAAAAAAATCTCAACTGTATTACGTTCGTTTGTGTTCGTGTACGCGGGGCGCCGGACAAACGAGTGTCTATGTAGGCACGTACATTTTTGAAAAGCATGCGACTTGAGGCTGAGCTCTGGTTGGATTTTGTCAAATCATTCTTGTGGCGCAGCACTGTGCGACCCTGAACCCTCCCACTTTTGTTCTTAGCGAATCAATATTGTTTTTAAATATTTGGGCTCATGTGATTGGACCGTTCTCAACGAGTCTTTTCCAGCACTTCTTATGGCAAGCGGAGCTGCTGACTGGATGCGATGTGAGTCAGGCCGTTATTTTATACTAGTAGTAATGATCACCGCATAATCACCCGATGAAGGCCAATTTACAGGCGAGTATTAAACGTTTCATTTTAATTTTGCTTGCGCCCCTCCAAAATTGTTTTGCACCAGCCAGATAGACTCTGTGTCACCATGATTTCATACAGTAATGCATAAAAGTGTTGTAATTATCGGCATCCTTTATTTTAAACATACAAAAAAAAAAATAATAATACTCTTAAGGGGGTGCTAATAATTCTGGAATTGGCTGTTTGCCTACCATGAATCCAGCTGACCCCAACTTTAACCAGCACCACTACTAAATCTTTGTACTTATTCCTCATTCATAGTATCATAAACAATATTGGCATATTTGTGCATTCAATCTAAAAGATTAAGTGAGGAAGCACACACACATCATTTCAACCTGCTATTTAGAGCTGAGTACACCTGGAGGAGAGTCTGCATCAGTGTTACATATAATATGTGGGTTAAAAAGAAAGAAAGAAAGAAAGGGAATTAGACAAAGAAAAAGAATAAATCTGATATATGTGACTGACTGGTGCAGTAAAAAAAAAAGAATAGAAAACAGAATCTACAGTACAGGTTTAATTAGATTAATTCATATTCATTATATTCCCTCTCTGAAAAGTCTCAGTCTAATTGGATCTCATTTACATAGGGCCTTCTATTCATAAAAAAAAGCGTCACTCTTAATTATACTAATTTGCATCGGTTCTTTCATTCATTAAAAAAAAAGTCTCACATTAATGTGCTCGCATTTCCTGGTTCTTCTTCTTCAGAAGTCTCCCATAGGCCCTAGTGCTGTTTTTTTGTTGTTGTTGTTGTTTCAGTGCTGGACAGATTTTCTTTACTTAACTGTCGGTTATTATTTGTTTTACAAATCAGTTGGCACTTTAAAAACAGCGTTTCGCTTATCAACTCATTAAAATCATATTAAAAAGAAATTCTGCTGCTGTTTCTGCAGAATCGGAGTGTCTTAACCCATCTCAACCAACCTGGTTACAAAAATAAGCCGAGAAAAATAAATGCAAGTTGTTCATGCTGGACGACGGCAGAAAGCTAAGATACAGTGTACAGCATATTCTCTGACAGCATAATCCCTAGTGCATCTACTGGTGGTCACCCCAATGCTCGTCAGGGTCCTATGGGGCCCAGATTTATATGGCACACAACGGAAGCATGACAAAAGGACCAGTGTTCCCAGAGCCTTGTGTTCCCCAGTTGTAGGATCCTATGTGCACAAGTCTCCATGTTCTGAAAGTTCTGCTGCTTGGTAGGTCTTAGGATATTGTGGGAACTCATTGAAGGAGTTTTCCCCCCTGTATATCAGCATTAACTACATTTCTAAACACTATAGACTAAACCCCCCCCAAAAAAAACAAAAAATCCAAATGTTTGTCCCAATGTATTGCACAAAAAATGTGAATTAAACACGCATATCTAAAATACATAAAGCATGAAAATCCAAAACATGACGTGCGATCCGTTGTTGTGGCAGCGTGAGGATCCGAGGGAGAATTCTGCTTCAGCCAAAATTCAAGAGCGAAAGCGAGAAGAAGGCGAATCAGACCTGACATGTTTTATTATAAAAATGGGAATCTGTATCCGCGGAGGCTGGTAATGATGTTAGCTGCCACGGTATAATTCATCACCTGTTTAATGTGTTTGTAAGGTGTTTGTTTTGAGACGTTACTGTTTCACAGCGATTGATCAGGTACTGCATGCTCAAGTACACAGTGTAGGCCGAGCTTAAAGGCTCGCTGATGGCGAACGGTATAAACATCTACCTACATGGGTAAACTGCCAGGCAGTGATGAGCACAACTGAGTGGGATGAAGCTGTTGGTGAGGGTGATGCATATTAAAAAGGCTAATCAGATGAGTAACAGTACTTAGGGAAAATGATGCAGCGCCTCACCACGGGTCTGTGCACATCCCAGAACGCCCGTTCCTGGCTGTCCAGAATCTTGCGCTCGATTTTGTCCCGTTTCTTATCCACTCTGAAATGAAAGAGGGAAAAAAAAAGTGTTAAACATTTATGGTAAAATCTCACTTTTTTTAGTTTATTAGAATATACGGATATTTGGATGCTCTGTGATGGATACATCCTTGAATGATATATATACACACACTAGCTGTGCTCGTGACTTTGTTTGCGTGGAATTTAATTGCACACTCATGAGCCCATTTTATTAAAAATGTACAGCGCCATCCATTGGATTTTGGAATGAATTAAAAGTTTTACGTGTTACCGTGAAGTGTGCGGAATAAAGGTGTGAGATCACGTTTATCAAGTGGATTGCAACTGCACACTCCTAAATGCGTATTAGAAAAATGTACATCTGTTAAATTTGTTTTTTTCTAATGATTTTTTATAATAAATGATGAACAGATTCCAAACAAGAATTCCAAAAACCATCTTGATGTGTTCTATTACTCTTCTTACGTCCTATCCCAGGAGACGTAGGGCATGAGGCGGAGTACCATCCAAGCCGTTAATGTGAGACCGCGTGGTTTAGAATCTAAAGTGTAATCGATGCCGTGTGTATCTGGTGTTCATCTCTTTCTCATACTCACTTAGCTTGTGCTTCGGCTTGCATAAATATGAATTCCCATTTCCGTGCAAAAGCCCTCTGTAGCCGTGCTAAACTTTCCTGGAAAATACACAAACAGGCTCATGCATACACATATACAAGACTTAATGAAAAAAAAAAGAATGTACTGTATGTCCCAGTATTTATTATTATTATTATACCTATGTTTTTTTTGCATCCAAGAAATTACATTTTCACTAGTTTTGTTTCGCATTGCAGTTTGCAGGACAGCATTGCCATCTGCTTTTATTTGCTTTTCATCTCTATTTTGTAATAAGTCTCCCCCTTCTCTTGGCTTATTCCTTGATTCTGTTCAACTGTGGCTAAACTACTCTTGATTATCTTGCATGCTTTCCTTTGGCTTAAAAGAAAAGGAATAATAATTTTTTTTTTAAGTCATGCATTTCTCAGTTTCTCAATCCTCAGTTATAAGCTATGGTTATTAGCATTTTCTCAGTTGTATTTTTTATTTAAAAATTAAATATGTCTATTTTAACCTGGTTTGAGTCTACTTGCCTAGTTCGAAGCTTTGTCATAGAATGTGACTTTTTCCAGATTTGGATTAATATTGAAATTAATATCTGAACTGTGGGCTATTTTTATTGGATACCAAGTAACGTCACAACTAATACTATAACCAGTGTTGAATTCTAAATGAGAGAGAGGACATTTACAAGGCCATTTCCCTGTACTGTGAGATGCTTTCACAGTTTTTCGTTGGCTTTAAGGATTCATTCAGCCAAAACATGAATTCGTGTTCGTTTATCCGTTTGGCCAAATTGCCAGAAAGGAGGTTGAGTACTGTGATTTTTTTTTTATTATTTACATTGTATGCTGTAAATGTCCAGCTGATCAAATCAATGAACCTGCTCTGGATGACTCCACAATGGTTCAGCATGCAACCGCAAATACAATCATCATCTACTAAATGAAATGGTAAAAAATCTGTTGTGATTCAGTCACTTATGTGTTTTGTATCTTGCTCAAACAAATCAGATAATCCTGTTGGATCTGGTTGTAGCAGTATCATTTTCACCATACAGACCATTCATTTTTATTTATTACAACCATTATACTATGGATTGACTTTCAGTGACTTTCTTTTTTTGAATCTTGAATTAACCACACTATGATGCACAATAAAATATTAGGCTTGTGTCGTTTTCACAGATTTGACAAAAAAAAAAAAAAAGGTTTATTTAAGCCTACGATTAAAATGCACACCAAAGGACCATCTCATTACCTTTTAACTAAAGATGAAAGGGAAGCAAAAAGAGGACCTTTAGGCGGCGCAAGCGAATGTCTATGAGCACAGGCTCTCGAATGCACAATAAAGTGCTGATGAGGAGGTGTGGAGCAGAAACATGAGGGAAAAGGGAGATACTCACAGCTTCATAGTCAGCAAGTTCCAGCCGGGCTTTATTCTGCATCGTTCGCTTACAGAGGTAAACAGCTGGAGAGAGAGAGAGAGAGAGAGCGAGAGATTTAGAGCTTAATGAAGGACCAATTATGAACACTTTCTCTTAATAATCATGTTTGTAATACATGATTACAAATAGATATCTATAGAGGAAATAAGAGAGCGCATTTAGTTCATTCAAATTTAATTGACACCCATAACTGAATTAATACAGACTGAAGGACATTTGTATGACACTGTTTATTTAATAGCAGTATGTAATAGAGAGAGAGAGAGAGAGAGAGAGAGAGAGAGAGAGAGAGAGAGAGCGAGAGAGAGAGCAAAAAAAAAAACGTTGAATCATTGACAAGAGATATACAGTAATGTGTATTAGTAATGTGTACTATTTACATGTAAATATACAGTGTTTCTACCAAATTGAAACTTTTAATAACTTCCATCACTGTGCTGCTGAATTCTTAAAGGTAATGGTTCATACGGTGTCGATTCATTTTCACTAACAGCACCTCTGACAGTTATTCCAGATCCAAGGCAAATCACACGGTTATATAAAGGCACATGCTTTAATATGTTGTTGTTGTTGTTTCTACGGTAACAACTCATTTACAGGGGGGACTTGTGAGGTGGACACGTTGTGTAAGCCTAACTGTGAAGAGATTTACCAAGATAAAGTACCAATTATTTATTACAATACAATTAATAATGTTTAATATACAGTAGCAGTTGCCGTGCAATAGATTGGCACCCCGTCCAGGATGTACCCCGCCTCGTGCCCTGAGTCTCCAGGCTCCTGTGAAGTGGTGTAGAAGAGGAGTAAATGAATGAATAATATATTAATGTTTTCTGTGATTTGTGTGACGTTAAATAAATGAAATTTTTTTTAACATTTATGGAAGGAGTCTCCAGTGTCAGAATGTCAGAACTATGACACTAGGCTACGAAGTATTAATAGTGACAACCTTCAAAGGAAATATATAAATAAATGGTAAATGGTATGGGGTAGCTCAGTGGTTAAGGCATTGGACTACGGTTCGGAAGGTCCCAGGTTCAAGTCCCACTACCACCAAGTTGTCCCTGTTGGGCCCTTGAGCAAGGCCCTTAACCCCAACTGCTCAGATGTATATTGAGATAAAAATGTAAGTCGCTCTGGATAAGGGCGTCTGCCAAATGCCTAGATGTAGATGTAGATGTGTCATGCGTTACTGTTCAAAGTGAAACCCGGGGCTTGTTGATATTTCCCAAAGACTTCAAGGACCGTACAGTGATGAGACTCTTAGCCGCAGTAAAACATCTGAACAGTGCAAATGTTTTAAAGAAGGCCGTACATCCGTGAATGAGGATCCTAACTGAAGTGGAAAGCGATGGATAACTTGTCGCCAGCTTACAGCAGAGACGTATCTGTCTGTGGGACCTGCGCACGCTATCGTTCCCCAGCACCACTCACACATTACAGGAACTCGGCTGGCAGTTATAGACACATCCACCGTACAATCCTGACCTTGCTCAAAGCCATTTCCACATGCTTGGGCCATTTAAGGAGTTCCCGGGAGGCCGGCGTTTCAGATGTTAAGCGGGCAATTTGATCCTGGCTCTGATGTACAGTACTGAGAAAACGTCCTAAAATAGTTGGTCTAAGAAGTGAAGGGAATAAAACACTTGTCGTTTTAGACAGTAACGATATGTCTGCTTCATCTCACGCGAAATCACATCACCCTGTCGCGCACCTCGCCGTTTCTGCACCTCAAACTGTGTTTTATTCTTCACATAACAAAGACTATTAAGTAATCAAGCTGTCAAAATGATTTCTTTTACAAGCTGGTGAAGACAGTTGTCGGAGCCTGATGACAGAAATAAAGATTGCTCCATGTTCCTTGTTATAAACTCATCTATTGAACTTAATCCAGAAAGTTTTTTTTTTTTTTAAGATAATAAAAAATTCGATTTATTTAATTTTTGAACAAAATAAGTGAAGGCTGACACTCCAGCATGTCACCGCACAGAAAAATACAGACTTATGTAGCCTCCAGCTCAGCGCTGAGCACTCACACTGACTCACTGGCATGTTAAGCGTTTATTTTGTGAGTCATTTGTTGGTATGCCAACATTATTCATACAAACCAGACCTCTAGACATTCTGCTATCTTTCATAACTAAACACCGCCAAGATCTGTCTACTTCCACAAGAGGAATCACTTGCCACTGGAATCGTCCAGTGACGGACCTTTCAGTACACACGCATGCAAAATCATTCAACTATTTCAATAACCCTCCCTTTTTTTCTTTTTTTAAATAACCTTTGAAGTCAGGATGCTTAACTTTAATTTTTCATGCTCCAAGCACCAAGTTCATTTGTTTCCTTATGACATCTAAGGAGCGGCAATCAGCCTTATTGCTGCTGTACTTTAGAGAAATCCTAAAGATTTATGCTTCCCCAGAAGATGGGCAGCTTGAACCCCCTGCGTCAGAGAGTAATCCCACCGGGAGTCTCCAGAACCTGGAGTGTCCAAGTCTAAGTGCAATCATAAATATTGTCCTGTGCTCGTCCCAGGACTCGTCTAACACAGCAAACACATTCTGCCTTTACGGTAAAGATGGAAAGTAATAAATATTTAGGATTGTCACATCAAAAGGGCTCTGATTCCTCTTCAGGTTACTTTCTCATGTCATCTCAGGGAGGTTTTTCCTCATTTCCGTTGCCTCTGCAGTTCATCTTAAATCTACATCCTGTAGATTTCTGTAAAGCGACGAGTAACAATAATAACGAATAAAACAGACCTGAAATAAATTATTCTGAAGGCACAAATAGGTGCATATGCAACGGTCAGCCCATGCTACATCTCAACACACACACACACACACACACACACACACACACACACACACACACACACACACACATTGATTTTACTCAACGAGACTTCCAGGTGTCAGACAAGGATAACCTACAAACTACAAACCATGTTTGTAGGGAACAAACATCAGCAGAGAACAAAAGTACAAGAGCAGAGCAGAGGACATCCTCCATGCACTACATCCTACACCATATCTAATATCCTTTTTTATTTATTCCTTCTTTTTTTTTAAATAGCACAGTCTATGATGTTATAGTACAACATACATTTTAAGGACATGTTGAGGCGTTGTGGAGTTGTGTATTAATAATTAGGGCACATTTACTGTATGCAATCAAACACACTTCTATTCTTTTGGTATACATTTGATTACTTTACGCCTGAGCAGTGTGGAATTCTCCATTCTGATTGGTCAGGAGGTGTTGATGAGTTTTCTGTAAGTGCTTGAAAGGTTTATACCGTATTAACGTGTTTGTTCTAATATGTCAGCATTTCTATATTTAGAAGACACTTATGTCTTATGTATGGCTGAAGTTTCACAGAATCTAAAAACTACAACAGAGATTATTATGTTATAGTATTTATGGATGGAGTGTCACGAGACAGTGACTACAGTATGTTTACACGGACAATATTTCTTTAAACTGACAGAAATCATTCCGATTAAAGACTCTTCAACTTAACTGACTACACAGATGCTGATTGGTGCATTTTTCTCCAACTTGGTGGTTAAGTCATTCTTCCCATCCTTTCCAATAAATCCCATCGTCTGCGTTATGACTGATTAGAGAAATTCAGTCTCATCTATGATTGATTAGGTGCTCTACTAAGTTTGAGTCAATCAGTGCCCCTTCCTTAGCCGGAGACCCAGTGGATTCAAGTCCAAGAATCTGGTGGGAGAGAGGTGTTCTAAAGGAGATCAGGAACGAAAACAATATCTCATCAAGTCACAAGAAAACGGGAAACGAATGATCAAGTGTTTTCATCGTTGACATCGCCCTATTAAGGTCCAGGTTCGATTCCCACCTCAGGATTTGTATTTATGAACTTTGCATGTTCTCCCTGTGCTTGGTACGTTTTACTCTGGGCTCTCCGGTTTCCTCCCACAACCATCACCATTTGCCTCCATGGTCTCTAGTTGGACTACAGAGGCTCCTAGATGGATGGATGGATTTCCTTATTAAATGAGATTGGATTACCTGCTACTTCCTCCCAGGTAGTCCTATAATAGCTAAAACATGCGGAAACTCCCAGCCGAGTTCCTGTAATGTTCAAGGGGTGTCGGTGAATGATTGGTGAAGTTAGCCGTCAATTTTCATGGTTTAACTCGCTGAACCTTCACACGAATGACTGCAGTGGGCTCTGAGCCACTGCGGCCAGAATCATCATTCCCAGACGTATGGCCTTGTTTAAAAATGTCAATAAAAAGAAATTTCATTTCAAAAGAAAAAAAGGAAAGTCCTGGTTTGACTTGAACACCCCTCATCCAAATAAATGCTTAAAAAATTCAATTGAACATTTATCTGCCATTATAACAGTATAGTAAAATATGTCCGGAAATAGTTTCAGTAGTATCTTATATCTGGTTTATTAAGAAATGGTAGACAAATGAATTCAATTCAAGATCATGTTTCATGCGGTTATTTTTTTGTAGTGTGACTGTTTATAGTCAGAACAGGGGATAACTACTTTTAAGAAAGTTCCCGGATAAGCTACTATAAACTGATATAATGTATCATTCTTTAATCGATGGAAACTGTTAATGTTGTTAAATTGCTCCGGTATCGGGGAAATAAAATGTGTCAGGCGATAGTGTTATAGAAAAATAATCCAGTTTGGAGTGTTCGTAACTTCGCTTTGTGTTGGGCCACATCACACCACCTTTTCATCGCTTTCTTTTCCTCCCTAACAATACATTCTCAAGTGTATGATTCCTTATAATTTGGAGTCTCCCTCTTGTGTGAAGGGTGTGCAAACTTTTGCACTGCTCTACTGAATTGGTGTACGCTTCTGTAATGATATCCATGCTGTAAATGTTCAATTTAAAATGGTTTACTAAAGGGGAAAAAATGCAGTTGAATGCATGTAGTCCTAAAATACAGTGCTGTCGGGGTTAGGGTAGGGTTAGCTTAGCGGTTAAGGCTTTGGGCTACTGATCGGAGGCTCCCAGGTTCAAACCCCAGCACCACTGTTGGGCCCTTGAGCAAGGCCCTTAACACTCACCTGCTCAGATGTAAAATGGGATAAAATATAAGTCGCTCCTGATAAGAGTGTCCGAAAATGCTGCCAAAGTTGGGTCAGAGTAACGTTTTCTTGCGTCCCTGTTGAATGAAGAAATGTCTAAATATTGATTGTGCATGGAAGTGTGTGTTTGTGGTTCTTACCATAATCAGTGTTTTCTGGTTCCCAACAGTTCGATGGCCAAAAGTAGGGAGTCTACACAAAAACCAGACAAACCAACAACAATAAATACAGATTTAATATACAAAATGTAATATCCTGTAGATAGATGTTAGCAGAACAATGAAGAAGAGTTGAGAAAATGTCAGTGACTTGGGTCATCAAGAACATCTGATCACCTCGTAAACAAAATGAAAATATCACATTATTGTTATTAAAAACGGCCTCTAATCTCTAAACCTGTTGATTAAAGCAAGTGTTCTCCCTCAACACACTGACGCAGGCGTGAACACACAGATTAGAATGAAACGAGGGTGGATTGTATCTCATTAAAGTGGAGGTACTTTACAAAACAAATTTAAAAAAAAACTGTTTTAACACCTACGAGTGTGTGAGAGATGCAAGTGTCACTACGCTGGAGGATTTCTGTCTGAAAATATTCAGTTCTAAAATATTCAGCTGGAAATAGTCACAGATTTACATATTCATACGGTATATTCAGCCTGGTGTGGGTGCTGAGGTGGGATTGTGAGAGGTTTGTCTTTTTTTCCTCGATTTGAGAAATGTTTTATATTAACATTAAAAAAATCTGTTTGCTATGAGAAGGTTTAAAATGCGTCCTAATAATAACTACCCTCCGTCATCAGTGTAATATTTCAGGTTCGGGGGGTTTGAGACTAAAACTAATTATGATGCCAACAAACAGTTACTGTAAAATTTGTCACCTATTTTTTTTTTTTAAGTGCCAGAAAAAATGAGAGAGAATTAAAAATATGAATTACCAGGGGTGTTCAAGTCAAATCGGGACTCTTCCTAATGAAAATGTAAAACGATTGATATTTACAGAAGACTTCAAGAACTCTCAGCAGTAAAACTCCGAAGTAAAACATTTGAACGTGAAAGAATCCCGGCCGAGGTGGCTCGGAGCCAACCGCAATCGTTCTCATGAAAGTTCAGCGAGCGGGGCGCCTGATGCTTGAAAATCAGTGAATAACTTGTTACCACTGGCAAAAGAGACACATCTGTCTGTGTGAACTACTGTACACACACAGTCATTCAGCAACACCACTTGCGCATTACAGAAATTCTGGGAGTTATTGTCGCCTTAACATTTGAACATGTTTGGGCCATTAAAGGAGTTCCTGGGAGGCCTGGGGTTTCAGACGTGAGGCAGGCATACAGATCAGGGCTCCAGAGTACTGACGAAAACTTTCTACCTTGATGGTCTCCAAGCAATAGTAAAATAGCAGGGGATTATATAGATGAAATTAAGGAAGTTGTTACTGTCATAACTGTGTTCTGTAATTTCGCAGAAACAAAAGTCCCAGTTTGACTTGAACACCAGTTGGTCTTGTAAATGAGCACACACTCACTGATCAATTCTGTATAAAAGAACACTGAATTTTCTGGAAATCTACTGTGTATCTGTTTGTGTCTGTTTGTGTGAAATAATTTTAGAAATTTGCAGGTACTTGAACATAATAATAAACCAGGAAACACAAAATCAGATGTTTTTTTTTTTTTTATATATATTTCTAGTCATTTTTTTAAACAATGTGGTCTGCTAACACATTTCTAGAAATCGCAGAAAGTTACAGTATCTGTCAATTGAATAGGAAGTCTGTAGAGACACAATTTAAATCTCTAGTTTATTAATATTAATGTAAGAAAGGCCAACATTGAGTTCTGTACCACATGCTAGGATCCTAATGCTGATACAACAAAAAGAGCATTCACGATGTGGGCGGGAACGCGGCATGAATTTGGTTTACTTTAATTCTTTATTTTTTTGTTCTTTTAACAACATATTTTGGCAGATTGCAGCTTAAACAACAGCAAAAAAAAAAAAAAAAAAAAGATATACAGGGTGACGTTTTCCTTATATAAAGTTTATATTCATACTTTTTAGTTTTTTTATTTACTAATAATTCTTTTTAAATTAAAAACCGCGTGAGCGAGCGGATGGAAAAGGTGCGGTCGGCTGGGCTCATGTGGTTCGGAGGAAACACTGACAGTCTTCAGTGCTCCCAACTAAGTGGTAGTAGTAGCTTAATGTGGGAGCCCCCTAGTGACCGGGAGGAATTGGATACAACTAAATTAGGGAGAAAATCTGGGAAAGAAATCCCCCAAAAAACTATTTTACAAAAAATGTTTATAAAATTACTTAATTCACTCTTACTCACTCATCGTCTATACCGCTTTATTCTGTATTCAGGTTCACGGGGGGCCTGGAGCCTATCCCAGGAGGCTTAGTGCACGAGGCGGTGTACACCCTGGATGGGGTGCCAATCCATTGCAGGGCAATTGCATGCTCATTCACACACTACAGGCAAGTTAGGCTAATTTGCATGTCTTTGGACGGTGGGAAGAAACCAGAGTACCCGGAGGAAACCCGCCTAGCACAGGGAGAACATGCAAACGCCATGCACACTTGTAAGATGTAATTTTTTACAGAATATGAATAAAACTTCTTCACATGGAGGGGGGGTGCTGCTGAATTTTACAACATTTACTTGTTTGCCTGTTTATATGACATTTAATAAAACATACAATTTAAAATTTCCCCCGAAAAGGAACTCATAATATTAAGAACTCTGATTTCAGGCTTCTGGCATAGTGTGTATAACATAGGTATAATGAGTAAGTGACCTACAGTATATGTATATTTAAGACACAAATAACATCAACTTTCTATATTTAAGTACAAAAATTTTTTTGTTGTACACTAACTGCATTTTACCTGAAATCTATAAAATGTTCCATCGTCCTTCAACGTGAGCACGTGGTCTGAGATGGGAAAGAAATAGCCATGTGCAGACATCAGAGTTCCCAGGTGAAGAGCCTCAACTGAAACACACATATGCACACACATACAGTACATTATACTGTATATATAAAGCCCATTTATAGACACTCCTCTTGATTAAAACATTGTACGAAATGCCACAATCTTCCCCTTCACCACTTACCTTAGTAAACACTTCTTCTCTCTCTCTCTCTCTCTCTCTCGCTCTCTCATTATATATCACACTTAGAGTATCCTGGACGGGGTGCCGATCCATCGCAGGGCACACAAGCACACAAACACTCACTCATGCACTACGAGTAATTTGGAAATGCCAGTTACCCTCTTCTGCATGTCTTTGAACTCTGGAAGGAAACCGGAGTACCCGGAGGAAACCCACCAAGCACGGGGAGAACATGCAAACTCCACACGCACACAAACCCGAGGCGGGAATCGAACTCTCAACCCTGGAGGTGCGAGGCCACAGTGCTAATCACTATACATATACAGTACATATTAATCATGCATATGCATACTACAGGGTGGGTGAAAATTAACTAGTCAATATTTAATAGAACATGTAGTATCATTGGAGCACTACCCCATGTGCACCACCCAATTTTGGTGACTTCCTTCAGAAGACTCAACATTCCATCCCCGGCCATTTAAGGGAACTGGTTGACGCCACCGGTGAAATTTTTTGCAAACTAATTTTCCAAATGTACAAATGAGCAATTTGTTTTAAATATGGACCTTATAACCAATTTTCAATGCCTAGTTACTTTTCGCCCACCCTATACACATCTATTGTTCAAAACTAAACATGCATTCCAACATCCCTTTAAAGCACTTATCGATTCCGACAGAAGTTTTATCCAAATTTGAACAGCAATCAGCCGTAACTGTGAATACAACCTTAAGGACTCTACAAGCATTTATGCACAGTATATGGAGTGTTTCTGCACTGTAAGTATGAGCTGGATTGGAACAATCATGGGAATAATAACAACCAATTAAACCTGATTCTGCATCCAAAAAGGAGCTGGAAGCGAATGAAGTAAAGGTGAAATTGAGGTGATATGATCCTTCATTTTCGCACCCGAAAATAGCCAGAAGAAATAAAGGCATGAGATAAAGGCTTTCCCTAGTTCATGTAAGGATTTTAGCTCATGATCAAAAAACTGGAGACTTCTTATGGCACGAGGCGGGGTACACCATGGACAGGGAACATACACTACTGGCAATGTGGAAACACCAATCAACATATCTGTGTGGCTGTGGGGGGAAACCCAAGTACCCGTAGGAACGCCACCAAGCACGGAGAGAACATGCAAACTCCATGCACACAGACCCGAGGTGGGACTCGAACCCGGAACCTGGAGGTGTAAGGTGCCAGAGCTAACCACTAAGTCACTGTGCCGTCACGTCAGAATTTCTCACAAAAAAAAAAAAAAAAAACGCACAGTGCTTACTCTGACAGTGCTGTTCCTTGTTCGGGAAATTGCTGTGAAAGTTCTCATTCTCATTGTAACCACGGAAACAGGCTTCTCATGACACAAGCCATATCACACCTCTCACCCTGAGACAGCACTGTAAACAAACAAAACACACAGCACTCGTCTTCCCCGTCAACAATCCGAAGGTCTCATGTAGCTCCTGAAACCAGTTCAATCCAGCCTGTCTGATTAATACCCTTCGCACTCTCATGTTTTCGGCACTCGTCATTCTCCACACCTGATTCAACCCATTAGATAAACATTAACATCTGGAGATATAAACTGAGCAGCTGGTCCTGGAAAATCTGTGATCTTGAATAATTCTTCAGAAATTATTTTTCACTTGAAGTTACAGTGTATTTAGTACTGTTGTACTTCTCCTGAACTAGCCGTATTATGGCTACGTACTAAACCTTGAAAGATGCGAACTTGAGTTAGCTCAGTGGGACTGCAGAAGCTTCATTGTACACAATTATTCTCACATTCGGGGTGACAAACTTCACGGTTTGTGTGCAGAACTGGAAAATTTATAACAACCAAGAACTATTGTAATGTACTTCAATTCTTTTAGTGTGTATGCATTTTGGACCAGACCATGATTTTGCATTAAAACATCTAGCATTAGAACATCAAGGCATAACAATCTTTTAGATTTAAACCATTTAAAAGTGCTAACGTAACGGAATAGCACTCCCCATTTTTCAGAGCTAATCAATAATAATATATAGAGAACATTTTATCTAATGTCAACCTAATTCCTGAAAAGAATGATTAAGATATTTATCCATAGGATTACAGTTTGGAAAGTTTTGGAAAGAAGGAAAGCAACAGACAAAAATTAAGAGGACAAATAAATTGGCATGTCTTTAAATAGGACAGACTGGAGTGCTTTAAAATGGGGCAGATAGGTTTGTCTTTGATTGGGATAGATTGTCAAGTTTTTAAGTCGGGTAGAACGAGATAATTTTGAGACGCAATAGAATGGCATGTGTTTAGGACAGGTTGACATCTTTTCTGATCAGGATAGATGGGCGTGTTGTTAAGTGAGATAAACTGGCATGTTTTTGAGTCGTTAAAGACTGGTGTTTCAGATGGGTATGTCTTTGTGTGAGACAGATTGGCGTTTTTGAGTGGGACAGATTGGTGTCTGTGAGTGGGACAGATCGACATGTCTGAGAGGGACAGATTGGCATGTTTTACAGTGGGACAGATTGGTGTGTTTTGCATTTGGACAAATTGACATTTCTTTGACTGGTTGCAGATTGGCATGAGTGAATGGAACAGATGGGTTTGTCATGTCTTACTTTGGGACAGGCTGGTGTGTCTTCCCATGGGACAGATTGGTGTGTCATCCAGTCGGACAGATTAGTTTGCCATCCAGTTGGACAGATTGACATGTCTTAGAGTGGTTACAGATTGGTGTGACTGTGCGACACGTCGGTATGTCTTCCAGTGGGACAGATTGCCATGTTTTCCAGTGGGACAAATTGTCATATCCTATGGTTGGACATATTGGTGTGTCTTACAATGGGACAGATTGGTGTGTCTTACAGTGGGAAACTTAGGTATTTCTTACAGGGGGACAGTTTAGTGTGTCGTACACATGGACAGATTGATAAGTTCCTATACAGGAACTTAACGAAGTGGCATTTAAATGATACTGCATATGCCTAGAGTCTGCTAAACTACTTTTATGATTTTGCTCATCCATATGCTAGCCAACTGGCTAGAGTTAGCACTGATGATCATGAGCATTTGTGAATATGGTCTGGCAATAAAACACCTAGACTAACAGACTCTGGCTCTGATTGAAAAAAAAGTCTAATTTCTGTCTGCAATCAGATAAATTATGTGTAGTTACTGGGCGTGTTGTAGCTGATTTACAAAGAATAATTGTACAAATTACAGGCTGCAGTAAATCACACAGCGGGTGCTACCTTAATCTATTTGCATTTACTCTGTCCTCCATTAGCATTTTGTGTACAAACGCTCTGCACTGCACATTCATTAAGGAAAACATTCTGAGTTGACTAGAATTTTCTTATTCGAGAGATGCAAATCTCTCTGCATACAGAATCACTAAACTCGCAAGTGTACAGTTATTCAATATGTGCAAGCTTTTACAGACATAAACCATTAGCCCATCCTCTCAGCCAGAGCAGCTCTTCATTATAACACTTCTACCCCGCAATGTTCAATATGATTCATTTTGAAGTACAATTTCAGAATCGAAGTGAATTAAAAATACAAGATATAATAATGACATATAGACATAATAAAACACAATCACAACTTTAGCGGCTTCTCAGATATTAAGAAAACACAATATATGTGTGAGGGATATAAAGAGTGCTGCACTGTGGATTGCACATTACCATCCGCCACCATCCATCATAGCTATATGCCCGGGCACACACATACGCACACACACTTTATTAGTTGTTTTGCCTTCCCAGATGCAATGTGTAGACTTTTTATTTGTTGCACTTTCACACCTATTAAAATACTTTCTATTTTATTGTTCTGTAAATGTCATTACAATATGTACCATTACATGTCAGGCTGTTAAAGAACAGTGCAAATGGAAAACGTTAACCCATAAGAAATCTTAGATGACGATAGATGTTAGAGGTAGCGTTAAAGGCAAAGGGTGGACCCAGGGCTGTAATGAAGGTTAAATGAACAGAGTTTACATTTATTTCTGAAATAGCGTTTAACCACCCAAGATTAGAATTTATCTGCTTCTGACTATCATTTACCCCCCTCCGACTAGCATTAACCCACTTCTGACTAGCATTTACCAATATGTGGCTATTGTTTACTAACCTCCGACTAGTGTTTACCTGCCTCTGATTGGCATTAACCCACCTCTGACTATTGTTTACCCATCTCTAAAAAGCGTTTATTCACCTACGATTTGCAAGTATCCATCATAGTGTTTATCTCCCTCTGACTAGCATTTATTTGCCTCTGACTAGCGTTTACCCACCGCTGACTATTGTTTACTAACCTCTGACTAGCGTTTACCCACCTCTGTCTAGCATTAACCAACCTCTGACTAGCGTTTACCCACCTCTGTTTAGCATTAACCAACCTCTGACTAGTGTTTACCCACATCTGACTAGCATTAACCCACTACTGACTACCTTTAACCCACCTCTGACTAACATTTACTCACCTCTGATTAGCATTTACCCACTTCTGACTAGAATTTATCCACCTATGACTAGCATTTATTCACCTCTGACTAGTGTTTGTCCACCTCTGACTAACTTTTACTCACCTCTGACCAGAGTTTACCCACCTCTGACTAGATTAATCCATCTCTGACTAGCATTAACCCACTACTGACTACCTTTAACCGACCTCTGACTAACATTTACTCACCTCTGATTAGCATTTACCCACTACTGACTTTTGTTTACTCACCTCTGACTAGTGTTTACTCACCTCTGACTAGCACCTCTGACTAGCATTTACTCACTTTTGACTAACATTTATCTTCCTATGATTAGCGTTTATCCACCTCTGACTAGTGTTTACCTGCCTCTGATTGGCATTAACCCACCTCTGACTATTGTTTACCCATCTCTAAAAAGCGTTTATTCACCTACGATTTGCAAGTATCCATCATAGTGTTTATCTCCCTCTGACTAGCATTTATTTGCCTCTGACTAGCGTTTACCCACCGCTGACTATGGTTTACTAACCTCTGACTAGCGTTTACCCACCTCTGTCTAGCATTAACCAACCTCTGACTAGTGTTTACCCACATCTGACTAGCATTAACCCACTACTGACCTTTAACCCACCTCTGACTAACATTTACTCACCTCTGATTAGCATTTACCCACTTCTGACTAGAATTTATCCACCTATGACTAGCATTTATTCACCTCTGACTAGTGTTTGTCCACCTCTGACTAACTTTTACTCACCTCTGACCAGAGTTTACCCACCTCTGACTAGATTAATCCATCTCTGACTAGCATTTACCCACTACTGACATTTGTTTATTCACCTCAGTGTTTACCCATCTCTAACTAGTGTTTACTCATCTCTGACTAGCACCTCTGACTAGCATTTACACACTTCTGTATCTTCCTATGACTAGCATTTATCCACCTCTGACTAGCAATTATCCACCTCTGATTAGCATTTACTCTCTGACTAGCGTTTACCCACCTCTGACTAGCATGTACTTACCACTGTCTAGCATTTATCCATGCTTTGTAACAATCAGAAGTAAAACTTTTT
Organism: Clarias fuscus; assembly: GCA_030347435.1. NCBI lineage: Eukaryota > Metazoa > Chordata > Actinopteri > Siluriformes > Clariidae > Clarias > Clarias fuscus. Next base: position 6,060,398 of record CM059220.1, on the reverse strand, counting down.
TTAAAAAGAGAAAATCTTCAGAAAAGAGAGCTTTGGGGTTTCGTGTTTGTCATATTGTCATATTAAACTGGCTTATGAAGAACCACACGTACTGTACCATAAGAGAGAGCCACAATAGCTTTATAAAAAAGCTTGATCTATGGGCTTAAGACTGATACTGATCTAAAAGATAGACAAGGACTGGATGCAATATATAGGACTTTAACAATAAGCTGAAGTATCAAACACCTTACCTTATAGAGCCTTAGAGATTATTTTATACAAACGCTAATGAGTCAATTCACATTAATTTTCATTAACAGTATAAGTAAGAGGTGGGTTAGTTAATACGCTTAGCTTTTCTTATTTACATGAAATGCAATTAAACTATGCTCTCATTGTCCCTTTAATTATTTGTCTACTGATTTGAGTACATACTGTACATTAGGTTCTTTCTCTCATTCATGCACACTCATACATTTGTAGAGGCATACACACAAACAGGATCTCTTTCATTTCCAGCTGTGACTGCCAGAGGGGAAACAAAGACAGACAGATGGACTCTATCTGACAGATGGAATGTCAGAGAGAAAGATAAAAAAAAAAATAGAAATAAAATGAGAGGGGTGAAAAAACATGATAGATATTATAATTACTATCTTATTATTACATTTACAAATGAGAGGGCTGCAAAAACATGATGGGTATTGTAATTATGTCTATTATATTAAGCAAAGAAAACAACTAAAGAGATATGACATTACTGGAACTGGTTTGAAAACTTAGCTTTATTAAAAACCTGGATGTATAATAGTGAACTGTCAACTTTATGGAAAAAATGACGAAGGTTAAAAGTCACGTAATTGCTTTGTAAAGCTGCATCTTATAAGATATCAACAGTAGAAATCATAACCATGTTAAGTAGTAAAAGTTTTTCCATGCAAAGCTCAATAACAGATTTCTAATAACACAGCAATAAAAGTCCGGATGAATAATGAATAATAGGGAGTGAACAAATCTTTACAACATATTTTTTGTATAACAGAAGGTAAAGAAAGTTAAAGATGTTCCTTTGGAGCATAATTAGACACTCACTCACTCACTCATTGTCTATACCGCTTTATCCTGTATTCAGGGGCGCAGGGGCCTGGAGGCTATCCCAGGAGGTTTAGTGCGCGAGGCGGTGTACAACCTGGACACGGTGCCAATCCATCACAGACGCACACACATACACTTTGGACAATTTGGGAGCGCCAATTAGCCTAACTTGCATGTCTTTGGACTGTGGGAGGAAACCGGAGTAAACGAAGGAAACCCATCAAGCATGGGGAGAACATGCACACTCCATGCACACAGAGACGGAAATCGAGTCTGGACAGGAATGGAACCCGGACCCTGGAGATGCAAGGCGACAGTGCTAACCACTACTCCACCATGCCGCCCCATAATTAAGCATTTTAGTTAATCCATTATGTTCCCTAATCAGTAGAGCTAGGGTTTGAACCACCACCCATCTGATCAGTAACACAACCACAACCTTATCTCACTGAGCTATCACTGCACCTACTGCATATATAAAATAAATTCTAACTTATAATGTAGGTGTAAGCCTGATCTCCTATGCCTAGAAATGATACCGATGAAATGAAATGATGCCGGTTCATTAAAGATTAATAAAAGAATTGCAGCACATTAATTGTTTGATGTATAAATAGATAAAACCACATTAATAGCTGCTCTTTCTTTAAGGAGTGCGGTTCATGTCAGGTAAAAAGGTAGTAAGTACCGAAACAATTGAAATCAATTACATTAAAAATACCTGAGGCACTCTATATTGAATAAAACCTTTGTTCTAGTGTGTAGTTTTTAGACCACAAAAACAATAACATACGGTATAACAGGCTGAGATCAGAAGAAGAGAGGGAAAAAAACAGAAAACAGCCAGCCTCCAAAGCCCAACAGAGGACATGCTTCAAGGTCAGGGCTGCGAGGTTGGAGTGTTTTCTCTCTCTCTCTCTCTCTCTCTCTCTCTCACTCCTCAGAGCATGCAGAGTGACTCAGTCAAACAGGTTGAGCAAGCACACATGAAACAGGCTCAGCACAGCTCACTTTACCTTGATCTTCAATGTCTAGGTTTTTGATCATCCACTGCACAATGTCTGAACCTGAAAAACACACGAGGGAAGAAATGAAGAGCCACATTCACACTGCCACATGATCAATATGCAACAGAACAGAAGAAGAAAACAATTGAAGTTTAAAGGCAACACGGTGGGTATCGTTGCCTGTTATTTTGAGCGACAGTGAGATTTGCAGAAGGCAGATGTTTCATGTCCTTTGGAGAGCAATTTTTAAAGCGTATATCCGAGCGACGTTCAAGGAAAACTGTGGCTTTTGACTGTGCAGAATAACAGAACATAGTTATGAGAGTAAAATCTCTTTATTTCACTACATGATCCTGCTACACTAGTGCACGTATCCAAGTTATCTTGCTTGGATACTATCAAGTTTGAAAGCCACGATCAGGCTGCCTGCTTCACGTCTAAAACCCAAGCCCCCCAGGAACTCCTTTAATGGCCCAGGACTGTACGGGGGATGTTGCAATAACTCCCAGGTGAGTTCCTGTAATGTACAAGTGGTGTTGGTGAACGATTGAAGGGACAGTTGCCATACACAGATGCGTCTCTTGAACAAGTTAGCAGAAGTTTATTTATTGATTTTTAAGAATAAGGTGTTCCTGTAACACGGCCACACATGCGGCAGGCGGTTGCTAGGCAACCCCGCAGCACTGGCAATCAAGGGAAACGAGCTACACCTGGCCGGTAGGATATTTAAGCTCCCAGAAACCAGCATTAGATAGCACCAGGTACGAGAGCGTGGCTCTGGTAAAAGTAAAAGGAGAAAAGTTGTAAGAGAGAAGTTGAAAAGAGAAAAGTGAAAAGAGACAGTTCCACTTTAGCTCTGATAATTGTTCTAGCTGTATCCTAAAGCACATGATTATATTACTGTGTTTTTTTTTTTTTTTCTAATAGTGTCTATTCTGTGGTAACAACTGACAAGTGGACTTGGGAGTTAGATGCACCACATAAATGTGTAACTGCTGATGGTGAACTGTATGAGCTAACATTTATGGAAGGAGTCTCCATTGTCTGCACTTTTCTAATACTGAGGAAGCTACAGGAGTCTTGCCAACTGTCCCAGTTTTCCCAGGTCTGTCCCTGAAAATACTGTATATCACATTTCCGAGGACATGTATAATATATGTATAGAGAAAAATAAAGAGTGGCTGGCGGAATCCTGTTTATAGCTACTACAAGGTTATAGCAGGAACTACGCTACCAGCCAAAAGTTTGGACACACCTTTTTAATTCTGTGGTCTTTCCTGATTTTTTTCTCTCCAAGTTGTCCAAAATATGCAATAATTTCCATTTAAAAGTTGAGATTGAGGTGTGTCTGCTATTTATGATCCTTCATAACGGCTCTAATCTGAGGTTAATTGGTGATTTCTGAGGCTGGTGACTCTAAATGAACGTCTCCTCTGCAGCAGAGGTGAGTTTTGGTCTCGCTTTACTGGGAAGGTTTTCATGAGAGACAGTTCCATCATGGTGCTTGATGGGTTTTGCAAATAGACTTGACAATACCGTTCTTGCAAGAACTGTTCCAGGACAGCTGACCTTGTGTTTTTAAATAACACCTGACTGTTATTGTTGTAGTACTTAATTACCTAATGTGTTAATTACCATATGTGTTATTTCTTAGTTTTGAAATCTCCAGTATTGTTCTAGAATGTAAAAAATAAATCACTACACACACACAAAAAAAAAAACCCCAGGAAATTAGAAGTTGTGTCCAAACTTTTTAATAGGATTTCTCAAAGCCTTGCCTTTTTCCCCCCTCTATAATAGAGAGTTATAGGACAACGCCAAACATGACTCTACCCTCCATGGGAAAGCCCTGTGCACAAAATTAGCATATAAAAGTATAGCACACAGCAGGTTACACCAACACTTAAATCCCCGACGCGTACATTCAGATCCTACATTTTACATTTTGACATTTTGTCTACAGGGCTGTTGTGAAGGCTTGTAGCTGAGTCCCTGAGAGACGCACAAACAGATCACACACTGCGAGTTCTGGCAAATATAGCACCAAGTGTGACTTCTTCAGAGACTGACTCAAGGAAGCCAGGAAAAGGAAAGTCACAGTCTAGTGCAAAAGTTTGCATACCCTTAGGACAAAGTGGAGGAAACAGAGGTTTTATTTATATGAACAACACAAGAAAGTAAGACGATGAACTAACAGGATTTATGGAGGATTGGCGCTTTGGTGCTGGAGGATTGGAGACTTTCACAGGAGATACGCAGCACATCTCACATGGCGCTGTTAGACTGTGTGTGAATTTGCAATTCATTTTACCCAAATGTACAAACTGCAAAGAGGAGCTGATGCATAGTGATTAAATTTATTGCAGCATGAAAGTCACAAAATACTATTATTTTAATAGTTGCACTAATGTGAAAGATTTATCAAAATAATGACAAAGTAATATAATTTGTCACAAAACTGTTCTAGCCTCAAAACCTCAACAAAGTATTGACTAAGCAAAAAAAATATTTACATATTATTACTGTATAAACACAAGATATCGTATACTAACACCATATAAACTTTATCCATATCGTATTTAAGCAATTTCTCATTGTGAAATACACATGGTGTTCGAGTCAAACCAGGACTTGTGATGAAATATCTCATAAACTAATGCATAAAACCGCCGGACCTTGACAGAAGACTTCAAGCACAGTGATGAGACTCTTAGCTGCGGTAAAACGTTTGATTAGTGCAAACATTTGACAGAAATCCGTACAGTATGTGCGTGAATGATGCGGCTCAGAGCCCACTGCAGTCATTCCTGTGAACGTCCAGCGAGTGGAACGCCTGATCCTTGAAAATCAACAGATAACTTGTCACCAAGAGATGCATCTGTCATCAAGTCATTTCCGCATATTCGGGCCGTTAAAGGAGTTCCTGGGAGGCCGGCGTCTCAGACGTGAAGCAGATCATGGCTCTGGAGTACTGAGAAAACTTCCTACCTTGATGGTATCCAAGCACTAGTTAAAAACTGGGATAAGTGCATTAGTGTCTCAGAGGATTATATAATCTTTTATATATTCTGTTATTCTATACAACCAAAAGTCCTACTGTAGGTTTTTATCTTTCTGCGGTTACTGTGAGATCAGAACTTGTAGCCACTTACAACATTTTACATGTTACATGTCATTCATTCATTTATTCACCATTCGTATCCAGTTTATGAATCTGGAGTTTGCAGAGAATACACACTGGAGGGAACTCCATGTGGACATGTGAAGAGTGTGTACTGGAAGGTAAAAGGCCTTTTTAGCGTTCGCTTTGTTGGACGCAAAGCTTTCAATGTTCTGAAAATAAGAGTGAAGTCGAGAGAGAGATGAGCAGCATTTAAAGTCCGACTGACAAACAGCGGTTTCATCGGCACTTTGACGAAGTCACCACTTATCCGTGATTCAGACGCAGAAGAGTACACCGACAAGCTTAGTGATCGAGCATCTCGGTGGGACCTTCTGACAGAACGTCCAGAAACGAGTCTTCTAACGTGGATTGAAAAATTCATGTCAAATAACAAAAGTTAATTAATCCGCTCTCAATGTGTCTGAGTGTTGTATCTAGTGCTAGAGGAAACTCTTTTAATCTGTGTCCTGGCTGCACACACACACGCACACACACACACACACACACACAAACTCTTGATACTGAGCCAGGCTCAGATCTACCGCACTGCTGTTGGCTTCACACACACACAGCCAGCACCAGCTGTTACCTTCAGCTAAATATACACACATTTAATTATCACTCCTTCCCTCCTTTTTACCTCTTTCTTTCTCCATATGGACCTTCCCCTTTTTTAATTCTTACCCCAATGCTCCATGTTTTCCAGTTCTTCATCACTCTACTTATTTCCCTTCTCCATGTTTCCTTCTCTCTCCAGTCCTAATACTAATCCAGTCCTCCCATCTCTCTCTCTCTCTCTCTGGCAGTCTGCTGGGAGCTGCTCCCCCATGACTTTTTCTGACAATTTGCCATCATACTGGCAGCCTGCTGCCAATTAAAGAGATTAGACATCCCGCTTCCACACATTCTTACACGCAGCAGTATGTGTCTGCGTGCATGACTTTCTCAGAAGTAAGAGACAATATACTATTTCTGATTTTATATGTATAAAAAAAGCTTGGGCTGAGCTTCCAAAAGCGATTTTTTTGGGTCCAGATGCCTGCTGCTGATTTGAATAGGAACAAAAATAAATATATTAAGGTTACATAAATGTATACCTATTTTGGGTTCTAAGAACGTTTTTAAGGTTCTTCTATAATGTATACATTTATCATTTTGTTTCATATTTTGTCTGTCCTGTTTTTTTTTCTTCTTTATGATGTGGTAGATATTAAGGAAGCCAATTAGTAACTTTTACACATTTCTGAACTTTACTGAGTACTACTGTACTGTAGATGTACCTGCCACTTCGTTTGCGTGGAATTTTCTTGCACACTCATAAGCAAGTATTAAAAAATCTACAGCGCCATCTGTTGAATTTTGAGAATTTTTTCAAGGCCGTTTTCCATTTAAATTTCAAAGTAGCATATCTTCTCTTCCCTTTGGCTGATTGTGATGAAACAAAGCCTATATGTTACCTCGAACTCGGCCAAATACAGCTGTGAAAACCCCATTAAAATTCATTCAGTAGTTTTTACACGATACGTGCACAAACCAACAGACAAACAGACAGACCTAAAATAAATAAATAAAAAACATCTTTGTGTGTTCTATTACTCATCTTACGTGCCCCGCAAATTACTTTTCTGCAAATATCTTCAATGCACAGACACGCCAACTTTACATTTTTATTGCATGTATAGATTTCTCCTTTTGCTTAACTGCATTTTAAAACTAGTTTGGACCATTAAATGAGTTCCAGAGTTTCAGATGTGAAGTAGGCAGCATTGGTCATGGCACCGGTGCACAGAGAAAATATTTTACATCGATTCTCCCCAATTAAAAGTCCTGGTTTGGCTTGAACACTCCTATATTACATATTTACTCCATTACGTCCTGTATAATGCCAATCGATGCAGGATTACAGGTTTACACTATAGATGAGACATCAGTCTTTTGCTGTATCACCTATAAGCAACAATTATGGATTAACGTCCTGAGACCCGGACCCTGGCTGTTGTGTACTTTGCATTTCCTCCTCACAGTTTCTCTTCATTAGCACCTGATAACTACGACCACAATCAAAAGACATCTGGCAAAAGAATTACACCAATGAGGATCACATAAGGGTATATAGACAATATGTAAGGACTTTTGGGTCTCAAGACGTTAAGATACTCATGCACGTTCACATGCACAGTATGGTTAAAGCTCGACTAGGCCATTTAATTGACCCATTATACCAGCTTGGCAGGGGAATCAATTTACTGGCTGAAGTATGTCTGACTCCGCTAAGATGCAGTAGGTGGTGATATGCCCCCTTTCAGCTTGTTCATATTGTATTCCTTGGTGACCCACTACATCACACGCTGGACACTCGACAAACAAGTTACTGTAGCTAGCGGCGAGCAGCGAGAACAGAGACAAGTTAATAAAAATAGCGCTGTACATTCCATACATGCTGTACAAAAGTCTTTTTTGTACAAAGGTCATTCATGCACTTCCCTCGTGGATATGGTCTTATCCCAAGGTACAGATGACACCACAGTATTGTTAGCGGGTTCTATAGTCTGTTCCGCATTGTGGAACTGAGCACAGATTCAGTATTCCGCGCAGGAGACGCTCGACTCCTAACAGCATTATCTGTGTGTACTGGTCCAACTTTGAGTACAAGATGGCAGCAGTTCGGTGGCAGGGTGGCGTAATGGTTAGCACTGTGGCCTCACACGTACGAACCATGGTTGAAGGTTCCATTCCCGTGTCAGGTATGGGTGTGTGGAGTTTGCATGTTCTCCTTGTGCTTGGTGGGTTTCCTCCAGGTACTACGGTTTCCTCGCACAGTCCATAGACATGCAGATTAGGCTAATTCCTCCCAAATTTCCTGTTTTATGTGTGTGTTTGTTTGTGATGCGATGGGTTACCAGCCTGTCCAATGCCCAATGTCACCTGGTGATAGGCTCCAGGCCCCCGTGTTATAGAAGTGCTATAAGTGCTATAGAAGATGAATTAATAAATAAAAGTCCAGTTTTAACCCGGCTAAGACAATTATTTGGACTTAACACAACGTTGTGTAAACGTACTAAATGATAGAGAGACTGTTGAAACCCATGTAAATACTTAGAAAACACATGAGCAACACTCATGCTCAGGATCAAAGCAGGGATGCTGTGTGTTGCTTCACTGTCTAGTGATGACAATTATGACATTAATGAATAGTCTGCTCTGTTTCTAGCAGCTCCTTCATACATCTGCTCAGAGTCATGACGCAACTAAATGAATCGGTGCTAAATTACAGGATATAATGATAATTTACAGAGCCTTTACACATGATCTGCTACCAAATGCTTGCTCCATACACACAGCTAAAATACAGCTTATAATATTACTATTATTATTATTATTATTATTAATAATAATAAGAATAAAGAGGCAACAAAACTATCCATAGAAAACAAGCAAAAAGAATGAAAGAATGAGGACTAAAGGGCACCCAGAAAAATAAGGTGAATAATAAAGCCTTGTGGTGTGTGTGTGTGTGTGTGTGTGTGTGTGTGTGTGTTTTTGAAAGAGATGGAAACTTGCTGTTCTGGTCTGTATCCAGTCTGAGACGTGGTGCTGCGTCCCTAATGGCCACTACAACAACCCACTGCCAAATTGAGCTGTGACTAGGCTTGATCTCCAGGGTGAAACATTCTCACACACACACACACACACACACACACACACACACACACACACACACACACACACACGCGAGACATATAGTACTGTATGAATAGAGAGACACAGTGAGTGGCATCGAACTCAAGAGGTTTCTCACCCAGCAATGAGCTTTCCTTGTGTGTGTGTGTGTGTGTGTGTGTGTGTGTGTGTGTAGAAAGGAGCCTCAGGGCTTCACGTACTTTAGGAAAGTTCTGACACACACACAAACATACACTGCCTCTGAACCGTACTCGAAATCTAGCTGACCTCATTCATCTTTCCAGACCTTCCAGATCTTTCTATATAAACAACACTGTGACTCTCGATGGTTGAAAATAACTAACGGACTGAAAGCGCGAGAATGATGTTGCGCGGCTTAGACGCGTCTCAGAGCCCTGTCACAACATTCTCACGTTTAGCGTCTGACGCTCTTGTACTTTCCAGCCCTGTGCCAGCTTTTGTACTTTGTGTCTTCCACGCCGTTAATAGGCATACCGTCTCACACAGAGACTTCAGAAATGTCTTCTTCACACAGAAACTCTCTTAACCATGAGGCCGCATCAACACTCACCACAGGAGTAACATAACTAACACACAAGCCATAGCATAAAACTGCAAACAAAACCACAGACCTAGAAATGCAGAACTAGACATAATGTCTTATACAACCTCCACCCCCTACACACACACACACACATACACGTATATACTGTATATGCATATACTTGTTCAAAGTATTTCAGGCAACATTGGGGTTCTATGATGGTTCAGTCCTACACTGCTCCACATGGATGAACATGGTTATATAAGATATTATCACACTCAATCGCAGGAGAGAGGAAGATGTGTGTGTGTGTGTGTGTAAGAAAGAGAGAAATTCTAAAAATACTTAAGCTGTTCCTTCTCTGCTTGTCTGGTCCTGCGGTTTGCCTCTGAACTTGAAACCCCACGGCTCTGCACTTATCTTTAGATATATGAAACTCTCAGAAAGTCGAGCTGCATATTAAACCCCAAGACTCCTGGATTGTGCTATTTAAAGGGGAATTTCTTTGAAAAGTGAATTATGGTAGGAATCTTGAACTTTTTTTTTATACATACGTTGTTGTTCATAATGCCCAACGTTGTTTTTTTCCCTCTAACACCTTTAGAAATCCATGTTTAAGTTTAGTCATGTTAAAGCACGGTAATGTTGTATTCCAAGGAATTCAGGGCGCAAGGTATGATACATTCACTCACATGCTACGGGCACGTCTGAAACGCCAACCAACCTACATTGCATGTCTTTGGACTGTCGGAAGAAACAGGAGTACAGTGGAACCTCGGATTGCGAGTAACTCGGTTTATGAGTGTTCCGCAAGACGAACAAAGATTTTTAATAAATTTTGACCTGAAAAACGAGCATGTCTTGGTTTACGAGTGCCGAGTTTTTGGACACCAACACACACACCGACACACTTGCCTTTACACCCCCCCCCCCCTCCCCAGCTCTACACAGAAACTCTGCTCTGTCGCGATTCTTTTTAAAGGTAAGGTGCTAGTTCATTTTTTTTTTTTTTTTTTTTTTTACTTTACAGCAGTGAATCCGGTAGTCTGCGCTCACGCCAGTGTCATTAGAGAGATTTCTTTTTTTCCCGTTAAAACAGTTTTTTTGTTGTGTGTGTTTGTTGTGAAACCTAAAAAGCGAGTTGGGGGGAGGGAGGAGGAGTTTTACTGTGTAAGACGAGGCAAGGGAAGGGGCTAATTCCACACACACACACACACACACGGCGCCTGCGCGCACAAACGGAAACACTTGTCTGTTAAAGGTAAAGTGCAGGTTAATTTGTTTTATTTTTACAAATTAAAAGCAAAATTCCTTTCTACAGTCTCTTGGGTTCCCCACAGCCACCATGCACATACTGTACACTGACACTTGGCATGACATTGGACAGGCAATCCAACAACTAGCATGGTTTTGGTTGAAGGAAAGGAACTGGAGAACAGGTAACCCTTATAAACATGAGGAGAACAAGTATAGAGACTCTGCACAGTGAGCAACCCAAGCTCAGGCTCGAACCCAGGATCATGAAAGCTATAATTTTAAATAATTGCTGGGGTGACATTTTTGTGTTTGTTGGTTTTCCATGAATTCAATTAGAGAGAAAATACGATTCCTTGAAACAAGGAGGTTATTGTGAATGCTTGAGAGCTTTTAGTGCCAAGACTTTTTGAATCCTTGTCTCGTTTTTATGAGCAAAAACATTAAAATTTGGTCATAATCATAAATTAACTGGATGAAATTGCTTAGTCTCAATCTTCCTAGATATGAGTACTGTAAGACTGGATATTACAGTTAATGCTAAAATTAGCAGAATGGATTTCAGAACTCCAGAACTCATGGGGAGAAGTGAGCGTGAACCTAACATTAATGTTGTTAAACTATACCTGAATGGTTTGATGCCCTGCCTACTGCTTGATTTCATTGGTTCCCATGAAACCAATCATATTCCTTTGTCCCCTAAATAAGCAAAATCTGACTGCCAGATAAGCAGTTATAATGGAACTTTGTGATCTAATCTTCCTTTTTAAAGCCTCTTTCGTCAGCTGTTACTGAAAAGATGGAACTTCTTGTTACACAAATATGAATTCCAGCTTTTTCTTCAAACCATTGAACAAGATAGAAAAAGTATGTAGTGCCAGGATGGATGGATGGATTTGTGGATGGATACTTTTTTGATCCTGAAGGGAAATTTTAAACGCTACACTATGAACACAAGAATATTTAGCGGGCCATGTGCTAGCATGTCTCTCAATAACACTGCACAGATGATAGTACAGTAGTACCTTGGCACACGAACGCTCCATCTCACAGAAATTTTGCAAAAAATTTGTCCATGCACGGAAAGCATTTTCGGCATACGAGTGAACGAATGAAGCCGAACCAAACGCCAGCTAAGTTGCGCATACGTCCGGGAAGCGTTCAAAACTTGTTTGCGTCAGTGGAAAGCCGAACATACATGGTTTTTGTGGGATTTTTGCATTTTGTGCAAGATTTATTGAAGACGTAGCACCATGGGTTCCAAGACTGTTAGGAATGATATTAGTCGTATAGCAGGAAGAAAATGGATCAACTTTCAGTTTAGTTTTTAAAGCAGCCGGTGCCAAGAGGAATCATAAATTATGTCTTAAGTGAGGTTTAATGTCAGTTTTGCTGGCACGGTGGTTAGCACTATCGCCTTGCACCTCTTGAACCGGGTTCTCCAATTTCCTCCCACAGTCCAAAAACATGCAGATTAGGCTAATAGTCCCTAGTTGGACTACAGAGTTTGTGTAGATCTGAAGATAGATGGAATGTCTATTTATTTCATATTTTACTTCATTTCTTTTCTAAATGTTTTAATATTTTGTTTAAACCAAAAGATATGATCATAGTGTTGAAATTGGTTATATTGGTAGTATTTGTGGGTGGCTGGAATGGATCATCTACATTATTTCTTATGGGAAAATGCATTTCACAATACGAAATTGCAGCTTAAGGACTCGGAACAGATTAAATTCATATGCTGAGGTACCACTACTTATATGTACTATAAACACAAGAGCAATTATTTAGAGCAACGTGTGCAAGTGTGGAAATGACGGTGCACAAATCATAGCATTTTTATCCCTTAATGTTTGCCTAAGATCTTTGGTCAGAGGTTTAGCTTTGGCTACCAGTCCAGTATCATTAATTCCTGCTTTTAGACATTATCTAGACATTGCTAGCAACAACCTTAAACTGTTGCTTCCCCCACTAGCTGCACTCTTCATTAGCATGATTATTTCATGGGTTTAACATGCTCTCAGCCGCCACCATTTGCCACCACTCCGTCACCTCTTCATTACAATACCCAATCTGTTTATAATAGCTCTATCTGATCTGCAGAACGCTCGTAATAACTGAGACTCTGCACAGGAAAGCTAACACATCCACTCTGAGATCAATGACATGCAAATTCCTCGCTAGTATAATTTCCTGATAGTATCATTTTTGTCTTTCACAAAAACATCAAAATATTACGATAAAACATTATTTATATTTTGCATTTCGTGTCGTTGCTTCTCTTGCAGGCCATTAGAGTAAAATAAAAACACAGTCATGCTGCTAAGATGCCCACAAATAAACCTAGCTCACACAGAAAGGTGGATCCTAATAAAGAGGAAGTGGAGTGGACCCACACAGGAGCCACTAACTAGCCACGCTAATGAACAGGACAGCTTGCAGGTGAGAATGCAGAACACATAATGCAAGATATAGGGAAGCTCTGTGAAAGCAAGGCAAAATAGTGCTAAAAATGAAACCGCAGAATAAATCTGGAAATGAAAATCAGGTATCATGAGCTATGTTCCTCTGGAAGGAGCGTCCCTGTATGCAGTCTTTTTCTCAGATCATTTGGATAAATTGAAGTCACTGTCATGTTTGCGGGGCTGGTTTGAGGTTTTGCAAACAATCACTGCACCGCCAGCAGACTGCAGGGTTAATGGAGTTTGGGCTAAGTGTTTAGTACTTTAAAACATATACGAAATATGTTTTTTTGAGACAAATTAGACAATAAACCTTAGTGCTTTTAAGTCGAGTCGAAAAACGTCCAAAAATTAAACCTGTGATTCACATCTCTAGTAATGAATAGTGGAACCCACAGCACGATAAATGATGTGCTATCAAAATGTAACGAGACTAGTTTAATAACACGCCAACAGGTGGCAGCACAAGGTCTCACACACAGTTACAGGGAGCACCGACCTCCATAAGTCAGTGTGCCAAAAGACATCTTGTGTACATTCTGACCATGTGAGTTACCACGTTTACTATTTCGTCATAGACAGAAAGTTAGAACAAACGTAAAATTCTCAACCCTGAAAAAATTTCAAAACCATTCCAAGTATTAATATGTTAGTAATAAGCAATAAAGTAGTTTCTTGTCAACAGAGCTGATCTCAAAACTTTTTGATACCACCTCGTATTGTAAAATGTCAAACTCGCTTCATGGCTTCTGAGTAATTACTTGGTGGGGACAGGTAAAAAGTCTATTTGCATTAATAATGTCCATGTCTCGTTGCTTCATCTCTGTGACTCCATCTCATTGTGAGACTGAAGTAAAGTGTAATATTAAAGTATCAGTCATCTCCATATGAAATAAAGGTCCGGTGGCCACAACGGTCCGAATCATTTGATTTCTCTTTCTCTCATTTTAACATAGTGCCAGGGGTTAAACAATTAATCAATGTCTAGCACAACTTGGAGCTTTCACATTTTAAGTTATGGCCGCATGTTTTTAACAACAACAAAAAAATCTGCTGAAGCTGTCACTTTAGTAACTTGCTATAATTCTGTAGAATCATCTGGCTAAAAATGTCAACATATGTCTGACTTTAAAATATACATCAATTAAACATTTCTTTTCATGCTTTTCATATTTAACACTTTATTGTTCAATACCTGCACCTTTGTGTGACAGTTGTGATGTATACTGTACACCAGGCTTTACATATGCATTATAAGTTGGGCGTGGCATTGTGCAGGAAATCAGCAGGGTAAACCATGTTTGAGTGCTGAGGATATTAGAGCCATGCTGATATTCAGCACAACAGCATGACCTCGAGTGTGATATTTTTTACACAACAGTTCTCCAAACACCATTTAATATGAACAGATTATGATTTGGTTGTTTATTTAACCAGTTATTTTGTTTCTCCAACAGATTTCTTTCTACACCTGTTGGAACTAACTGCGACCAACAGGGGACAAAGTACTTTTAAATTCTTACCGGTACTACTGTATAGACATTCCTTAGAAAGTTATGAGATTTACTTTAAGTTTTCCACTTATTCCACTTTTTTTTTTTTTTTTTTTTTACCTTCTGGGGTTCAATCCCAAAGTGTATACAACGGAAAGCTAGTGTGCTAGAATCACTTCTTCTGCACATCAAGTGGTGCCATTACTCAACGGTTAGAGAGGGTTTTGGGATTCAGCCTTATGTTAGAAGCTAGTTAGCTTTGCAGCTTGGTCAGAACTAACTGCTGTATAATTATATACTGTATATGAGTCACCTGAAAAGACACTGGGAATCTTGGACAGAAAACTCTTCACCGTGCGAATGGGAATGCCGTTCTTCTCGTCCTGCATTCGAGCAATAATGTCCTCCATCTGCAATGCAAAAGAAAAGAAGATTAATGGAAATGATACCAAAACAGCAGAGCAGAGAGAAAGAGAAATGAAGAGATGGAAGAAGAGAAGAAATGAAAGGAGTTGGGGGATGGGAGGACAGGAGAGGAGAAATACAGAGGGTGGATCAAAGCAGCGATCTGAGTGTTTTATAGTATCACGTCATTAACAATCAAGATAATTATACACTCCTTAATTAAGCTTCTTTTCTGTGTAATCACAGGATAACTTCTCTGTGTAATTATATGTACTCGTTCTGCACATTGCGCAGCCCACTCATCAGAGGGGAGCCAGACGGAAATGTTACACAAACGTACACGGTGTCGAGGAATGAACGCATTCAAGCCTTTGTCAGGTGCTTTATTAGAAAGCTGACCTCTGGGTGATTTAAGTTACTCGCACTAGGCACCGTTTCCTTGTAGCATGCCCGAGTGTGATTGTTCCTCCCTATCCACAGGACATCCCCATTGTCCTGCGCTGACTTCGTGCTGAATGTTTGTGCATTTTGGGGTTGAAAAGAAGCAATTCATGATTTTATTTATATTTTGTTTCATTTGGAGTTGATTTATGGATGTCCCAGTTATGCAATGCAGCGAGTTTCAGTAATTCGTTTGAATACTTTTAATTTGAAATGTTTAAAGCATGTTTTAACATTGTAGTTCCATGCTCGGCCATGGTTAGCAGTCAAACTCTTCCCGAGTCCGGCTAAAGTCCACGTCTTGAACTAGGCCAAGTCACAGTATGCTGAAGCACAGCAGAGCCAGAGCACAGCAGGAAGAGATCACACTAGTCTAACTAAATTCTGATAATTCTCTGAAACGTTCTCGGACATACTGTAGTAAGGATCATGTGACGTAAAAACATCTTTAGACACTCAGGCCTAAAGAAAAAGATGCTCATGTCTACAGTAATAAAAGAAATGACTATCATATACAGTAACTGATTTGCATATCTCAACCTACAGTATATCAAAGATCCACACAGTGACGGCCTCTCGCTCTCTACTCTGGTTATCTCTTTAGAAAAACATGTTACAGTAGGTCCAAGATGTCATTATTTATATGCTTCTTTCTTTTTTAATTATTAAGGGTAGGATTAACAAAAAAGCTAATAACAAAAATTTCAATTTTAATGACTTTTTAATCATTTCCGGGGCTGTAAGTAAATTAAAATGTAAAATAATTAAAGATCTAGACATGTTTTACAGCTCTTCTTATGCTTTTCTTAACTTCTTATGGACTTAAGATTCTCTCTCTCTCACACACACACACACACACACACACACACTAGGGGTGCTCCGATTGATCGGTCGCCGATCATAATCAACCGATAATAGCTTTGGGAAGTGACGCAAAACTCGCAGATTTTTTCTCTTTTTTTTGCGCGCTGCTGAAAGGGCTTCACCGGTCTGGCAGTTCTACGTGTTGTGTGAAAGACAATACATTAGCAATCTGCAACCTGTGTAACAAGCCAATTCCACGAGGCGGGAAGCACCCAAAGCATTTTAACACCACGAACCTCATCGGACATTTGAAGGTTAGTCACGTAAAGGAACACGAGCAGTTTTCAAAGTTGGCTCGCGCTAAGAGAGCGGGAGAGCTCAGCAACTCGCGCGTCGCCGCTCACTCAGCTATCGGTAATTCCCCTATCTCACCTACGCGGTTTCGCTCGGTGGCCGTAATTACAGTTCATCCTGATTCACCGCGAGTTTTGGCGCTGTGATTACGTTTCCATCTTTCCGCGTTATGTTAATGTTCATTTAAAAAAACATTTTTTTTTTTAACAGGTGTTCCAGTTTTTCCTACTTGTCAGAATTTCATACCGTTAGAAAAAAGAGTTAGTTATACCGGTCTGTCCAACATTATCCAAATGGCCATAAGAATGCAAAAAACAAAAAAAGAAATAAAATGCAATACTCAGTTTTAACATGGGCAGCAGATTCTGACACATGACGGTACTTAATCAGAATGTAATTCCTATAGTTTTAACATGGGTACAAACGATTAAAAAAAAAAGAATCACTCCTACCCTTCAATTCACAGGTCGACTGTTAAATATACGCATGTGAGTCAATTAAAAGCACAAAACTATGAAATACCTCAGTAAATTCACACATGAATGAATTTAAGCGTCACGTATTTTTTATGCGCATGCGCAGAAAGCCTGGGTGGGAAATAATGATGAGTAGGATGAATTGCTAGAACACCGGTCCTCACGGATGCGTGCGGTCCTTGTAGAACTTCCGGCGACTCACGTCCCACCTGTCTGTTATTTTATTTACTTTTATACAATCTACAGGAAGGTTGTATTTGTCAAGCTCTAAGCTGTAAGCTGTTACTTACAGTAAGTAAGCTATTACTAACCAAACACAGCCTGCTATGTTTTAAGTCGACGTGTTGCAAATGTTGCTGGCTAATAAGTACAGTTCATGATATTCCTCTGCTTGTAATTTCAATAATTAATTTACATTGTTGTTAGATATAGTTTAATAAATAATGCTACATGATAAGGCTTCAAGTAGACCCTGTAATCGGTGATCGGTATCGGCCGATACAGCTTCTAGTGATCGGAAATCGGTGATCGTCCTCAATAATCCTGATCGGAGCACCCCTAACACACACACACACACACACACTGCTGTGGCTGTCCTTGCTGCTTAAAATGCTTACTTGCCATTCATGTCTTACACAAAAGAGTCGCCACGTGGACAAAAACAGTCCGCTCTGAGCTTTCGAGAATTGAAACAGTGTTAAAACAAGTACAATCACATACAGAGAGAGAGAGAGAGAGAGAGAGAGAGCTGCTACAAATACACTGTCCTTTGTGTCATCTTATTCAAGCCACAGCATTCTGGGAGGCTGGACACAAGACAAATAGGTTCAATCACTGTAGGCTTTTGAGAGATTAACTTTTTCACCCCTTTATATTTAATCACACTCAGTCACTGAACACCATTCCACTGCTGCACTGCTTCAGGTAAGCTGCACAGGGATAATTGCTTAGCCCAAACAAGCAACCCGGACCCAAACAATGCCTTTTCACCCAGGGTCCCACGGAACAATTTCCGACCAGTACGGTTCAATCTGTGAAGTTTTCAGGATGTCTGAGGTAAACATTTCCATTTTTATTTCTAACATTTTCATAATTCATTTTCATTCATCGTCTATACCGCTCGTCGTGTACAAAGTCACAGGGGGGCCTGGAGCCTATCCCGGGAGGCTTAGGGAACAAGGCGGGGTACACCCTGGACAGGGTGCAAATCCATTGCAGGGAACACACACACACATACAAAATGGGACTGTGGGAGAAAACCTGGAGGAAACCCAACAAACATGGGGACAACATGCCACCTCCATGCACACAGACCTGAGGTGGGAATCGAACCCCAATCCTGGAGGTACTTAGTGCTAACCACTAAGCCACCATGTCGCCATATTTTCATCATGTTTCATTATGAGTACGAATGTTTGTAGGGCAATTTGGAACACAATTGGGTCAAACATTAGCAGAACTGCCTCGCACATCTCGGGTTGTGGGTTCAAATCTCACTTCAGGTCTTTGTGTGTATTGTCTAAATGTCTGATTTTTGTGAGTTTGTGTGCATGATCTCCCTTTGCTTTGTGGGTTTCTTGGGTTTCCTCTGTGTGCCCTGATTTTTTAATTTCCATATGCTTACCAACATGTGTGCCTTTCATCCATACAGGAATCAATAATCCAATAAAAAATGATAAATTAATAAATAAATCAAATAAATTAAAATTCCCTTAAATGTTGCCATTTCATTTAAAATGCACTTAAATTCATTTAAATGATCTTTTAAGCGAGGACGTAGACAACAGGACGGCATGTGCCCTTTACTTTTCACGTCATTCCCTCAGACTAAATGGATTCATGAAGATTTAAACATTCTGTTTTTTGGTATTTTCTTCCAGGTGACTCAGTCTTGCGCTGTCTTATCTAATCTTTCACATTTGGATTTGGGCTATGGCATAGAGATCACATCTGCTTCTGAATGGACTCACAGTTTAGAGTTCAACTGCTCCAACCTGCTCGATTCAGCTCGCCAAGGCAATTATCAAGCTCTTTGTGAGCTGAATCAGGTGAGGCAGACCAGATAAAACTCTCATTACTGACTTCAACTTCACAAAATGGAAAAAAATACAAATGTTAATTGGCTCTCTAAAAGTCAACAGTGATGAGTATATTTTATTCTGAAGCTGGTTTTCTGAATATGTTTTTTATTGAACTAATACCATCATTTTTAGTATCATTTTTTAAAAATTCCCCCCCCCAAATTCCAAAGATTGAGTGTTTTGATTTTTTAACAGCTAATGTCACCATTTGATCACCATAATGTGTCAGATAAACTGTGCCTAAAGAACCGGTCACATTGCAGTGACTAAGTAACCTCGTGTATCCAGTATATCTGATGATATTTCCAAGAAGGAATTAATATAAATTCTGTTGATTTCTAATACAATGACATTTGCTAAAGTGTCTTAATGCTTTACTATTCAGTGGAAGTTGCCACCATTTCTTTGTTTCATGTACAGAAAAGCTAAAAAAAAAAAAAAGTAATAAAATTTGTTATTATTAAGTTTATTGATTCAATGACTATCAGATAACTGCATCACTTCAGCAAAAAATATGCCGCAAATATATTTTAAAATATTAATATAGTTATTGACATACAGTATCTCAGAGAGTAACAACAAGCGCTCTGTGAATGAGGTTTCTACCTGCTCTCACATGACTGCTGTACTTGGGACACATTTTTTTGTTGAAATTTTATACTGTATCAAAGCAATTCAAAGAATAAGCATTTATCTAACATGCTGGTGTCTTTTTGCTTATCCAACGGTTCCGAAAAGCTCTCTAAAGAGGATTACTGCTCTTTTTTAACACACACAAGTAAAAAGGTCAATAATGTGATAGAGGTCCCATTAAAACATGCCACATCCAAGCACTGTTGTGTACATTTTCAAATATATTACAATATCAGTGTGATACATTATAATATTATAGTATCAAATAATATTAATACGATAATAAAATTTTATACATAATTATATTGTTATAAACAACAAAAATGAGGGATGATACAAAATGTAAATTTATATATATATATATATATATATTTATATATATCACAGTATATATAATCGTTGTTTATTTTTGTAATTATTATAATAATAATAATAATAATCATAATAATAATAGCATCCATCATGATGTGATGATATGACATCACAGGACACTGACTTGCTCAGTGTTCCTTAATGAGAAGTTTAACTTATCCTAAAGTCATTAAGGAAATGATAACATTAGACAAATATTCAGATTTTAGACTCAATAGAACTTTTTCATGAACATCGCCAAAAAATATCTCATCATCACATCAAGTTCTCAAGTACTTAAAAATCCAAGACAAATCTCATGACAATTCATTGTCACATACAAACTAGCCCATAAGTACTGGTACCCTGACCTGTGACATCTTATGTTTCCCAGTATTACTGATCTCATGGTGTTAATAACCTTTCTTTAAAATCCATATACAGTGGAACCTTGGATTATGAGCATAATTCGTTCCGGAAGCTGGCTCATATTCCAAAACAATCGTAAACCAAATCGAATTTCCACATAAGAAATAATGAAGACTCAAATTATTTGTTCCACAGCCCAAAAAAATAAATACATAAAAATAATTAATACAATATATAAAGTAAAAATAAACAGCCCCCCCAAAAAATTAACCTACACTTTACCTTTAAAAAAGGTTCAAATAAATCTCGACAGATAAGTGTTTCCATTTATGTACGCAGGCGCTGTGTGTGTATGTATGTGTGTGTGTAATGTATTTGCACACATACACATTAACAGAAAGACTTTTATCAGAAAAATTAGCAAGGAATATCACTTATGACTCGCGTGAGCGCATACTAATAGAAATACTGCTGTAAAGTAAAAAAAAGGGGGGAGTTGGCAGGGGCGTGTAAAGACGAGAGAGAGTGTGTGTGTGTCGGTGTTAAATTACGCACACACATAGCACTAACGACACGCTAAAACAGAGAGGGAGATGTTGATTATACCAGTAAGAGACGAGCACTAAGACCCAGCAGGGGAGACGATTACCCACAATTCCGCAGTGCAAGAGAGAGAAACACCATTGGCTCAGTTGTGACCACGTGACGCTCGGTGTCAAAACAAGAAGCACATGCATCATACATGATACTCGGCACTCGTAAACCAACCTGTGCTCGTTTTTCAAGTCAAAATTTATTTAAAATCTTTGCTCGTCTTGTGGAACGCTCGCAAACCGCGTTACTCGCAATCTGAGGTTCAACTGTATACGGTAGTTATAGCTGTGATGTACAGTACAGTAAGTTACAGGTTTACAAACATGCAATTTTAAATATGCTCTAATTTTCATAATATATATATAATATTATAATATATATTTTTATAATAACCCTAACCCTAACCCTAGGCAAATAACCTACATAACATTTAGTTGTGTTATGCAGTTTACTGCGATTATTGTTATTACTGTTTTCTGTGTTCTAATGTATAATGTTATGGTGTTGTGTGATGCTGCTTCATGAATGTAAATTCTCTCAGGATTAATTAATAAATGTCTATCTGTCTGTCTATCTACAAAATGTCCGTCTATCTTTAGCAGTAATTGTTAAAAATGTCTAAAGAAAAGCATAATTGTTTATATGACATTTTCTTCTAAGACATTTTTATTCAACCTTGAGAGAAGGAGTCTCCAGTGTCAGTGCTTTATAAGAGTTCATATTAATATTAGCATTATTTTAATTATTATTAAGTTACAATGTGTAATTGTTGGAAGATTGCTGTGGTATAAGGCACTGTGTGGTGCACATTTATAGAAAAAGAATAATATCACACAATCCTGTTTTTCATTAATCTGCTATGACAGCATCCTCCCTAGAGTTTGTTTTTCCAAACAACACACACACCATTCTGGACCAAATCAAAATCCATAAAGTTGATTTCAAGTCAAATTGAAATTAAAGTCTCGAAATTATAACACTAAAGTGTTAGTAAATCACTGCCAGGGGTTTGGTTGATATTAAACTGATTAGAAAAAACATCTAATAAAATAAAACAAATAACAAAAAAATAATGCAAGACGATCAAAACTTCATAAAAATTCAACAACAACTATAGGTGCTATTCATTCTGTATATCCGCTGAATGACTCATGACATAGGTTTTTGTAAAAAAAAATAATAATAATAAATATATAAATAAATCTGTGCTAAAAAAAAGTGGGGGAGCAATAAAAAGAAACCCTAATTAATGTTTATGCAGCAACATCCTGCACTATACTGATAAGTTTTTTACTTTTATACAGCAAAACACCTCTTCACTGTAAAATAAAGCAAAATCAAGTAACGCTAACACACACAAACCCACACACACACACTATTTATTGAGTAATAAACAAAATCCCTCATGCTCTTGACAGTTGAAACACAAGCGGGCTGTTTGGGTGACTCATCCTCCTCCGTGTTAGTCTGATGCAACGTTAATGGCTTTGGCATCAGGAAGATTCGCAAGTGCTTAATCGCACATCACTTACCTGCATTATAAATATTAAGCAGCCACTTTATCTCTGTGATTAAGGCTCTAACGTATTGTTTATCTCGTTAGCATTCCACGATACACGATTTCTGCTCCGATTAAAGGAATATTCTAATCTCTAACTAGCACACTTTTAGAATTTGTCTGATTACTGTACAGTAGAAGTGCACCATGACATGTTTTCTTGTACGGACAAAGAAATGCAAAGCTGATAGGTGGTTCGACTGCATTTAGACTTCTATTATAATTGAGTTTTGAGTAACGTAATTTTCCAGTCACTCTGAAAAATGATTGTCTGTGATTATCAGCCAAATGCCACTGATGCATGTTGGTATGGTATCTGACTTGTTGTAAATCATGTCACAATTGCTAGCAGATGCCGGAGTTTCTGATATATTACTCAGGATTTCATCACCTAGGATTAAAAGATGGATTGCAAATGCAAAGTGTGGGTAAGTGGTGCCAAAATGACTCGCTAACACGAGCGGTGCCGTTCCCTTTAATGCTTATACACTTTAAAGTCAGAACTTTGTGGGACATCTCAACATCTTGTCATAGAGACTCAGAGCACGGCCTCGTTCCCTCATTCCTCATTCAAAATGCACAGAAATTAATCGGCTACACTGCTTTCTAACTAAATTTACAGATAAAGATGGGTGGATCAACGGATGAATGGACGCATGATTGGATAGACAGATAGATCCCATCATGTCAGTTTAGCACAATATTAACGGCCTTTCTGTATAAGTATGCAAAAGACATTCTCTTTGGCATGGAAAATAAAAACAACACAGAATAAAGGAGGAACCAAACCATAATAATAGAGGTTACAACTGTTTCACCTTTGTTAGATGTACTTGCCCATCCATTTGAGTTATATAATATAAGTGAATGTCTGTACTGAATTGCCTTGATTGTACAGTTCATACCAGTATTGTGTTAATTTTCAGCTGTGAAATATACCTGATGTCTGGCATTTAGTATATACTTTATGCAGATACTGTATGTATATAAATGATATATTTCTATTAT
This sequence comes from Clarias fuscus, assembly GCA_030347435.1. Taxonomy (NCBI): domain Eukaryota; kingdom Metazoa; phylum Chordata; class Actinopteri; order Siluriformes; family Clariidae; genus Clarias; species Clarias fuscus. Next base: position 6,036,640 of record CM059220.1, on the reverse strand, counting down.
TATTAACAACTAGACGAAGTCATAGTTTTACACAGTGATCACTTTACAATCTCGACTTAAATGAATGAATGATGGATGAAGGGATACCACACAACTTTTGACCGTTTGATTCTGAAAGTCTCCAATAACAGCTACAGTATATACTGTATAGCGGACATAAAAGTAACAGATTTAACATATAAGATACCATTTATTCTAATATAATTTTATTAATGTTTTTAGTGCACTTTTTTCAGTGTAGTACAATCTTTCTATTTTAGGTCACAAACGTGGAGTTTTTACAACATTTAATGTGGAACTATGAAAATATTTTATAAATGTTGTCGCTGGTTTACGTTTAGCCTTAATGCCAATGAATTATTTTCCTATAATAGCATACTTGATTATTTCAACATGTTACCAATTACCGCGATGTATAAATCTGCTAGTTATCACATACACTTTTATTTACCTACCTAGTCCCAATGCAGTATGTATACAGTATGTATTGTACAGTGTATCTACCAGAAATTTGTAGTAAACATCTTTAATTTCTGAGTAATAAGTAGATACCATACTGTACATAACAGACCAGTAGTTAAATATGTGAATAGTTAAACAGCTCCTAAAAACTGCATTGTAAATTACAGCATAATGCACACATCAGAAGGTTTTCCATCATATGGGACATTTCAGATGTCTCAAGAACTTTCTGTCTATTTCATGATCAAATGGATTGGGATGGTAACCTTGCCATCTATTCTATCATCTATTTTATATCTCTGTTAACCTTTCTCCCTGTCTCAGAGGAGCTGTTTGACAAATGGCCTTGAGACTCACCCACTTTTAATCTAACCTTTCTGATGACTTTGCTGAAAAGTTTTCTGTATGCAGGACTCCCTGTCTCCCCTTTTCATCATCTCCCATCTCTCATCACATCTCTCATCCTATCTCCTTTACATTCTCTACTCTCTCTCTCTCTCTGCTCACCCTGGCCCTATCTTTATCTTTTCATTCCAATTCACCATATAACTCAAACAAAATTAATATTAGATCCAGGAGATCCACAACGCCTTTATGAGATTCATATGGATAAAAGGACGTCACAAACAGACACAGCTCCATCTTGAAGCTGAATTATTCTGGTATCAGTGAATCTGGTTGAAGTTTTCCATGTAGAATTTTATGCATGTTCTTAGCTTAACTATACCATCCTTGTGTATTTATCAGCTCCAACATTTGTGTATGCCCAGAGTGATTTATTTAAGGAAGTAAGTGCTTGTTTTACCCTATCACTTTCCCTCAGGCTATAAAACAACAAAGTTTGCAGTTGTAGCTGCAGGGTGTCCCTCTCCCAGACCATTTTTCATCCTTTGACAGCTGGCAAAAACCTCTTAGGGCCCTGAACTAATTCATCGTCCTGTCAGAGGTGTAAAAAGTGGTGGGCTTGAGTGTTTAATATGGCTGAGAACTTCCAGAAGAAAGCCACAGCAGTGTCTGGAATACTTCTACTGATTTTTATTCTTGACAAATCTAAAGTGTACTTTACTAACGATTCATTTAACACATTTTTTTTATTAAATAGTTATATATGTGTTATGTGTGTATTTTACTTAAAAAATGGAAAATATATGCAATTTACCCAAACCATTCTTTCCATCCTTATGGTTTTGGTAACATCTCATTAGATACCCTCATTAGATTTTTTTTTTTTAATAATGGCAGATCCAAGCATTTTTATGAAGCTTTCACACTAGATACACTTGCTTTGTACAATGCCTGTGTAAGATTTCTTCCCCTCTTCCAAACTGGCCAACTTTCAAATTAGTAATATTGTTCCATACCCAAGTACTGTACATTGGCATATCCACGCTCTCTGATATACACTATATGGACAAAAGTACTTGGCCAAACCTCCAATGGCATTGCATACAAATACACACGCTTCAATATGGGGTTGGTCAGACTTTTGGATCTATAACAGCTTCCACTCTTCTTGTCCATAAGATTTTGGAGTGTGTCTGTGGGAATTTGTGTCCATTCATTCTGTAGAGGATTTATGATGTCAGGCACTGATGTTGGACGAGAAGACCTGGCTTGCAATCTCCGTTCCAGTTCATCCCAAAGATTCTCGATGGGGTTGAGCTCAGGGTTCTGTGTTTGGCCCGGTTGAGTTCTTCCACAACAGACTCATCACACCATGTCTTTACAGTTCTTGCTTTGTGCACTGGGGCTCAGTCATGTTGAAATAGAAAACGGTTTTCCCTAAACTGTTGCCACAAAGTTGGAAGCATAGCATTGTCCAAGCATTAAGCTTACCCTTCACTGGGGATATAGGGGGTGGTTGAAACATCACATAATTATCAGGTTTGGCCAAACACTTTTGTCCATATAGTGTAGGAAGTACTACAAAAAAGAAAACTGTACAAGAAACTCAACCTTCACACTATGCCTAATATTATTGATATTTTGGTAAGGATAATCCGATCCTGTGCCATTCTACTTTATCGGCTATGGTTGTGAAGTTTACAGGGTCAGACTGATATGAAGATATCAGAGGATGACATCAGCGCGGATCGCATCATGTTCTTTTTTTTTTTTTTTTTTTTTTTTTTTTTGGATTTTTCCCCGATTTTCTCCCTAATTTAGTCGTGTCCAATTCCTCCCCGTCACTAGGGGGCTCCCACATTAAGGCTACTACTACCACTCAGCCGGGAGGGCCGAAGACTATCACGTGTTTCCTCCGAACCACGGGACGCCAGCCGACCGCATCTTTTCGAACTGCTCGCTCGCGCACCGTTGGGGGCGGCGTAACACACTCGGAGGACAGCGCTATCCGCTCCCTCCGTTGCGCGAGCTCACAGACGCCCCTGACTGGCTGTAGAGCCGTGATTAATGTAGGAGCACTAAGTACCTCTCGTCCCTCCCCTCTGAGAGAGCTCGGCCAATCAGCTCTCTCTAGACCTCCGGCTGTGAGAGGTTACAGCACCACCCGGGATTCGAACTAGCGATCTCCGGATGATAGGGCGAGCGCTTTAACCACTGCGCCACTCGGAGGCCGCATCATGTTCTAAACCATGCTTAGGTATGATTGGTTATCATATTGGATTTGAACCATGCCCAGTACACCACACCATGCTCAAAGTCCCTAGTGTGAAAGTAGCCTTACTCCTATCAACTCCTGCCAGTCAGGAAATTCGACTTCACACACAGGTTCCAATCCTTAACCACCAAGCCACCACAGTCCTACAAGCAATCGACCATTCTTAGTATTAAAGAACTCGAAACGCCTGCTGAGAAACACATACCCCTTTTCACTAATAGAATTCACCCCTGCCCATGAAGCACAATGGATTAGTCACACTTATTCACCTTACAATAGGATGTCCTCACAACAGGCTGCATTTCGAGCTAAACCCAACTGCAGTGTTGGCCTAAAGGGAGTCTTACAATGCCCACGCTGGAGAATATCTTCCTGTTTACAATTAGAACTTATTCTCTTTATCCTTTATTTAATCTCTAATCCTAGATCATCGCTCGGCCTTTAAATGACATATCAGGAAATCCTGTCTGAGGCATGACCTTGTAAACAAAAGAATTTGCAAGGGTAACAAAAAGCTGTTGGATATATCCACTCACACACTCACTCATCATCTATAACGCTTAATCCTGTATTCAGGGTCACGGGGTGCCTGGAGCCTATCCCAGGAGACTTAGGGCACATGGCAGGGTACACTCTGGACAGGGTGCCAATCCATTAGCCTAACCTACATGTCTTTGGACTGTGGGAGGAAACCGGAGTACCCGGAGGAAACCCATCAAGCACGGGGAGAACATGCAAAATCCATTCACACAGAGACGGGACCACTACACCACCGTGCCGCCCTGGATATATCCAAGCAAACTTAATTGAAGGAGAAAAAAGAATCCCCCCCCAAAAAAAAATTGGCTCAGTCAATAGAAAAGCATGCAAGGCACTCTTAAAAGATCCATACTTATCTTTTTTTTTGTGTGTGTGTCTCTTTATTATGCAAAAATAAATCTGACATGGACAGGACTTTGCCCACAGGATACACATATAAAATATAATTATACTATATGTCCTAGAGCTTGGACAGCTACAGCCTGTCTAACAAGCTATCATTGGTTTTATAGTCTGATCCTTGCAGAAGGCTGAGTCGTGGCTCACTGAGTCATGTGTTTCTGTCAGGGTTTTACTACTGATTGGGGCCAGTGTTAGCGATGGAGCCAGACTTTATTCTTTAACCCCTTGATGTGTTTCAAAAAGTGGACAAAGGTGGACAAAAAGAACAAGATATTTAAAAGCCATTCACTTCTTAATAATGACATTTGAACACCGATGAATTCATAGTACTGCTGCACTACTATTACACTTGAATTTATTACTTTTTGCTTCTTCTCATTTCTGTTGGATTAGCCCGCTTGAATTCAAAGCAGGATTATTTCAGTATTCATAGATTCACACTTTCAAGCTGCACCATGAACTATTCAGTGAACTGCACAACCTCCTGCCACCTTACAGAAACTATAGGAACGTGCATTCTACCACTAGCCGACTCTGCAGCAATTTCTTCCCTGAGGCAGTCAGATTACTCAACATCCTGCTGCCTCCCAACACTCATCTAACTCTGTGTTCACTTTATTGAACATTGCTACAAATATATATACCTATTGCTGCTACCCCACTGGGCACACACACTAGCCCCCTGCTTATCTGTAGATGGTCTTTAAAACTTTAGGGTATCTTCAAGATGATTTCAGTTAGACGGATTTTAGAAATGAGTCCAGAAGACATCTTGTGTGTTAATACGGCTTTAAGGAGTCCTGAGGATGTCCTTAATTTGTCTTTGGTTGAGTTCTGACGATGTCCTGCAGGCCTACATGTGCCCATTTGGAGACTAGCAAATAGTTCACAACTCATGTTCTGAATTTTTCATTGTCCTGCTGTAAGATCTTTAACCCGGGGTGCACCACAGACACGAGGCGAAGTCTTACAGAAAAATGGTAGTTTTGGAAAATAAGGAGAATAAGGCAAAGGCGGCTGTCCCTCAGCAGGCGATCAAACAGCGGTGTACAGGCTGCATTCTCTCTCCTGGCTGCTGAGACAAGCTCCACACCTCCCAAACCAGAGGCCCATAGGTGATCATCTCCCGCCAGCTGTGCCAGATCCGTGACATTACCCCTCCCTCGGCTCCGAGTTCTCAGTGGCTGCTGGCATTGCCTGTCTGTAATCAAGACCTCAGCCTTGTTAGCACCTCAACCCATGGTCTGCGCCGGGTGCCCTCAATGCCGCATTCTCCGCCAGTGTAAACTCTTTAACTTAGGGAACCCCACAGGCACACAGACACCAGGCAAGGTCTTAATGTCGAGGCAGCTGCCTTTTCCCTTTTGGCGACTGAGTAACGATTGCTGCTCGTGCCGGGACAGCTCGTGCAGTCCTTCGGCGGCTGTCTCTCCGCAGGAAATCAAACAATGGAGTACAGTCCGCATGCCGTTAAAGTCCCTGGGACGTCCTGGCAACGACACTCTCACATGCCATTCTTCCTGTTAACATCTGCACACTCTGTCCTGGCTTCCGAACCCCACGCTAAGATTTACGCCTCCCATTTAAAGAGCAGAGCAACAAGCCAAACGCCCATAGGTGATCATAGGGGGCCGCTTCTAGTACCAAATGGGCTCCCAGGAGTGAGCAAGGAGCGAGTAAATGATTTGAGCACACGCCCGCCATCGCACTTTTTATGTAGTCTTGCGTTCTGCACCATTTCTGGAGAAAAGCCATTGCCTTCCAGTGTATACAAACTATATAAATGAATGACAATAAAACCCCATTTGATTTGTGAAGGTAACTGTCAGAAAAATGCATTGTGACAAAAGTCATCACAATATCGCTATTATACCATCATATCATCCAGCTCTTGCTATTTAGGTCACAGCCATGGCAGTGCACACTATACACACCACAATACTGTGACCTTGAGATTTGTGCGAGATTTGTTTTGTATATAAAAAAGTCTGAATTGTCTTCCTGGATATCTTGGAGGCTGTTCTCTGGGTTGTGTAACACTGCAGCTGTTTGACTCAGCCTGCTAAAAATCCTCTTCTAAAATGAAAGACATTTATGCTAACTGACAGTTTTTCCTCTACGGATTGAGAACTTAAAGGATAGCAATGCTGACTCACTGTTACTAGTACATGTGGGTCACTGTATTTATGTAATGTAGATCTGAACCATGTAGATCTGAACCAATGCAGCAAAGAGCAATCCTGGGAAATCTTTCTCTCTCTCTACTACTGCTGCCCCCCCCCCCCATTACTGTCTACCTTTGCACTGTTTGTCTACTTCTTCCGTGACTTCACAATATGGTCAGCATCTGTATTTACTAAACGTCTATAATAAGTTAATTTAGGACAAAAAATATTCCTACCTCAGAGTAGGACATAAAAGTTACTTATGAAGCTTCTTACTCGTGCTTGAGGAGTAAGAAAAAAGCGTGATGTCAGTGTTTACGACATTGAGAGTCGTAAGGTAAGGTACAAATTATAGTGAGTGTTGTAGTTTTGACAGTGATGGAGTAGAGTCACGCATCTATAAGTTTTGTCTACGTTCATAAAGCTTTCATGCATCTGGCGATTTAGTTTTTGCACTATTTAAAGCTACAGAAACCATTATGCTAATCAGACTGCTCCAATCAATCTCCTATACTAGAGCTGTGTAAGATTGTCATATTCTAAACTGGAGAGAAGACGTGACCCTCTTGCTTGTGGAGGAGGCAGGCATGTGTAACACTGCCGAATTTTTACCTATAAAGATACTATAAGAAAGAATTAGTGAATGGCACTTTGTGAAATCATTAATGCCACCTGTCAGTTTGCCACACGTACCCTATAATTGCAGCTAGCAATAAAGCTAAGAGTCTCTTTTAAGGAAAAAATAAATAAATATGTGGAACCTCGGATTGCGAGTAACTTTGCATGACGAGCAAAGATTTTTAATAAATTTTGACTTGAAAAACAAGCATGTCTTGGTTTACGAGTGCCCAGTTTTTTTGACACCGACACACACACACACCAACACACAGACACACTCTCTCGCCTTTACACCCCCGCTCCCCGGCTTCACACAGACACACACACTCTGCTCTACACAGAAACTCTGCTCTGTCGCGATTCTTTTCAAAGGTAAGGTGCTGGTTCATTTGTTTGTTTGTTTTTACTTTTCACGCGAGTGTAATTGGAGAGATTTCTTTTTTTCCCATTAAAACAGTGTTTCCATTGTATGTGTGCTTGTTGTGAAACTTAAAAAGCGAGGTGGGTGGAGGGAGGAGGAGTTTTACTGTATAAGACGAGGCGAGGGAAGGGGCTAATTCCACACAAACACACACACACACACACACACACACACACACAAATACACGGCGCCTGCGCGCACAGATGGAAACACTTATCTGTTGGGATTTATTTTTACTTTTTTTAAAGGTAAAGTGCAGGTTAATTTGTTTTATTTTTACATTATACATTGTATTAACAATTTTTCTGTATTTATTTTTTTGGGCTGCGGAATGAGTTTTCATTATTTCTTATGGGAAAGTTGATTTTGGTTTACGAGTGTTTTGGAATACAAGCCCACTTCAAGAACAAATTATGCTCGTAATCCAAGGTTCCACTGTATATATATAATATATTTCCCATTAAAAAAATTGTTGAGGTGGCACGCTGGCATAGTGGTGAGCGCTGTCACCTTGTACCTCCATGCTCCGTGTTCGATTCCCCCCTCTGAGTGCATGGAGTTTGTATGTTTTTCCCGGGCTTGGTGGGTTTCCTCCGGATACTCCGGTTTCCTCCCACAGTCCAAAGACCTGCAGATTAGACTAACTGGCGTTCATAGTGTAATGAGCATGTGAATGTATGTGTGTGTGTGCTCCGATGGATTGGCACCCTGTCCAGGGTGTACCCCGCCTCATGCCCTGTCTCCTGTTAATAAACATTATAAACTTACAAGTAAATAACATAATGGAGCACTCTATAATCAGGGTATACACCATTAAAACCATTAACATTAAAACTCCACGACGTCTGGGGTGTGCTGTGGTGTCTGGCAGTGGGTAGTGCAGAGCCTTTGGGTGCTATGGGGTCCCATGGATGCTCGATCGGATTGAGAGCTGGGGAATTGGAGACACTTGAACTCTTTACCTGCTAAGCCTCATACACAGCAGACTGTAGTGCCCTGTGTGTTCAGATACGTTTCCATCATAGCCAGTATTGACAGCAATTTGTGTGACATTGGCTTTTCTGTGGAATTAGACCAGACAGCCTAGCCTGTCCTCCCCGCATGTACAGTAAAAAAACCCTTGGGTACTGTGATCCTGTTACCAGTTGACTGGGATATAATTGATAATCAATGCTATTCAGTTTACCTAGCAGTGGTGTCAGTGTTATGGCTGATTGGACAATTTCTTTGCTCATTTAGTGTGCTTGCTATTCAGACGATACATGGACTTCAACATAATCAAATAGTAATCATGAACAGTGCTGTGCATCTACAGTATCATCCAATAAATCTTTCAGTGAGTGTGCTCCTATGTGTTGGGGGAATTGTCATCTACCTTGGAGGCGACGCCATCTTATAAGGTTTACCTATAATGTTTCATAATTGTACCTAATAGGTAGCAACTCCATTTTTTTGCCCTCTTGTTTAATCTCATGACCATATATCGCCGAGTGGAATAAGATGAAGATGCAATTATTCTGGCAAAGGTTTCTGCTAATTGGCCCTTTCGGTGATGTGTCTAACTTGACACAGCTAGCTTAAAGAAAGGGCATTAGCCTACTATTTTGCTCGGCACCAGGACTCCCTGCAGATCTCTGCAACAAGACTTCTAGGTCCTCATGTAGAAAATGACAACTTTCTCAGCTGGCCTGCTTTCTGTATTATTACTGGAGGTAATATTCTGGTGTTTGAGTGTTAATGCGGTCCCAGTGTCTAAATTAGAAACTGTTACACGATTATGAACATATTGTTAATAAAATGTGATCTGAAGTCTCCCTAATTTTTCCTGGGTTTAAAAGAAATCTCCTGTTCCACAACTCCGATAAAAAAAATTATTTAGGTACGAAAAAAAACTTTTTATTTAGGTATAAAAAAACTTTTAGGTACGAACTGCAGGGAAATTCAATAATCTGAACAAGTTACTCAGAATATGAAATTTAAACATTTCCATATAATAAAACAACATGGGAGATAGTACTGTATCTACAGTACTGTGCCAAAGTCTTAGGCGTCATATTATCTGTAGTACAAATTTTGTTATATACGTTTATTATGTCTGCATTATGATGTACATGACCATTCCCTACAAAGATACACTAAAATTAATGAATAAATATCATTACAGAAGAATATTTGCATGCCTGTAAACAAAGTGACATATTACATGACAGACCAGTTTTCAGATGGGAAAAAAAAAAATCAATAATGTCGACTCCTGGGTTTTGCATGTAAATAGAAAGGAGCGAGTGTGACGAAGTTACCAAAAGAGCTCATATTCTCCAGCATGCTCAGTAAAACCTAACAGCTGTTTTATTTAGAATACTGCAAACATCTGTATCGAACACTATCGCTTATGTTTATTGTTTATGTTATTACTTAGTTATATATACTTTTTATAGAAGTTTCTTTTAATGTAGAAATGTTTTCAAAAACATTATTGCACATGGCTTTTGTTTGGATGTTTCCCAGACTTTTGCACAGTACTGTAAATAAAACATCTGTTAGGTTTTAGTACTCATCACTTACACCTTAAACATATACAGCAACTTTCTTCAGATACATTCTGGTCCTCTCTTATGTTGCTCTGTTTTTAATACGCCCCTCTCTCCTTGTCTCACTCGATTTCTCTCCACCAATTCCTCCCCTTTTCCCTACTTTCTCCTTAACCACCGCAGGAGTCGAAAGAGGGATGACGTCAAAACGTCTCGGCAAAGACACTTGCTCATTACATCCTAACAGCCTTGAGTACACTGAAGAGGAAATGAGGCACGAAAATACAGCCTCTCAGGGCCAGCTGAAGAGAGACAGGTAGTGCTCTCTCTCTCTCTCTCTCTCTCTCTCTCACACACACACGAAGACGTAAAGGACATTCATCCTTTTAGCCTAATCTCCCCAAATTACACACTGTGCCAGGAGTTGATGTGAAAAAGAAGAAAGAAGGAAGATGATGAGCGCATGCAAACAAAAAAGAGAGAGACAGAGAGAGATGACCTTCCTTTGTTCATTTTTTTTTATTATTATTTAAATCAGGACCATTCCTAAAAATGAAATGCTTGCATGTGCATGTCAGTGTGTGAGTGTTTTGGTGAGGAAGGAAACGACTCTGGGAATTACATGAATATCTTTAGATTGTCTATGGAAGCATCAAATGCCATTGGTAGTAGAAGCATGATGATTTTTTATAAGTAAAGAATAATGCATTAATCACTAATCAATGACAGTGAGATGTGATGTGACAAATCAGTGTATGATTGTGGAAGACCCACAAAACAAATGACTTCCTGTTATCTCTTATGGTTTAGCAGCTGCAGTACAAGCGGTTGTTTAATCGGCAGCTAAGCTTTTTTGTCTCTTAATGTAAAAACTTGGGCTGTTAATTTTAACGTGTTAAAGCATGTGATTAATGTAGAAATTTTAACGTATTGCTATTTTTTTTTAAAGCGATTTAATCATATGACCACGGTTGACCCTAATGGCGCCCCAGCTGTGTGTGATAATGGCACATTTAATGCACGTAATAAGAAGGAAACATCACCAGGTGTGCTGAACGGCAAGAGTCATTATAAAAAGCGTCTAGATGGAAGGTTGGATAAAACCACAGTTGTGTGCACGAGCTACCTTCAAGGGGAAGTATTTTTACAAGAATACATTAAATGTAAGCTTTGGGAGTGGTGGCTCAGGCGGCCAAGGCTCCAGGTTGTTGGTTTTCTGATCTGAGGTTCTGGGTTTGAGCCCTAGCAACAGTGGGTTGCCACGCCCCATACTGTACAACCCAGACATTTGTTAAATGTTAAAGTTTGAGAAGCTGCTTAATCTCTTTCCTCTAACCAGCTTGTCATGCATTTCTTTATTCAAACATTACACGTTTATAATACAAGAAAAACTGTACAATTTTACGACTGTGATTAATCATGATTAATCACAGACTGATTAACTAGATTAACATTCTGTAATCGATTGACAGCACTAGTAGAGACATTAAATGCTGCAGAGAAACGGAAACCGCAGAAGACTTTTTCTTGTGGTGGAAAAATCATTAACTGTAACAAAGCGCTTACAGTCGAGACTCGTTCTGTTTTATAAACAATCTGTGGAGGAGCTTCAATACAAATCCCAGTGAGTGAGCCGTTTCTATAGGAACGAGACTTATTAAGTATTACAACAATACAATTAAAATACATTAGCGACTTCTTTTGAAGCTGCTATTATAGATAATTAATCGACCCCAATCAGAATTAAGAATTCAAAGCTGTATAATTTTGAATTACAGTGGAACCTTGGATTATGAGCATAATTCATTCCAGAAGCGGGCTCGTATTCCAAAACACTCATAAACCAAATCAAATCTTCCCATAAGAAATAATGGAAACTCAAATAATTTGTTCCACAGCCCAAAAAAATAAATACAGAAAAATAATTAATACAATATATAAAGTAAAAATAAAACAAATTAACCTGCACTTTACCTTTAAAAAAAGTTACAATAAATCCCAAGAGATAAGTGTTTCTGTTTGTGCACGCAGGCGCCGTGTATTTGTGTGTGTGTGGAATTAGCCCCTTTCCTCGCCTCGTCTTACACAGTAAAACTCCTCCTCCCTCCCCCCACTTTTTAAGTTTCACACCAAACACACACACAACGGAAACACTGTTTTAACGGGGAAAAAAGAAATCTCTCTAATGACACTCGCGTGAGCGCAGACTTACGGAATCACTGCTAAAAAAAAAACAAAAAACAAATGAACCAGCACCTTACCTTTGAAAAGAATCGCGACAGAGAAGAGTTTCTGTGTAGAGCAGAGTGTGTGTGTCTGTGTGAAGCCGGGGAGGGGGGGTGTAAAGGCGGGAGAGTGTGTGTGTGTGTCGGTGTGTGTGTGTCGTGTCAAAAAACTCGGCACTCGTAAACCAAGACATGCTCGTTTTTCAAGTCAAAATTTATTAAAAATCTTTGCTCGTCTTGCGGAACACTTCTAAACCGAGTTACTCGCAATCCGAGGTTCCACTGTATATATAATAGCTAGATAATTGAAGGCATTGTGTATTTATGTGGGTATATTTTACTTTTTTTTTTTTTTTTTTACAAATTATTTTTTTTATTCTATTGCTTTTCTTATGAATGAAGATTTTCTTTATGAAGATTTCAATTAAATGTTTGGCAAAAACACACACATGCACACACACACACACATTTCATCTGTATTGTACTGTATTGTATTGTAATGTTTCCAGTATCAGGGTTGTGGCTGCGATGCACAAATGCCAACAGATACACGTGCAGACAGAAACACATTAACACTGGCACATGTTAAACACTAGAGTAGGAAAAGATCGCAATCCAATCCAAGTCTGGAGACACGACGCTGAATGCTGATACCTTTATTGACTGCAGGATAAATCTTTCCACTGCCAGACTGCAAAAAAGAAACTATAAAGGCCGACTAGATGTTCAAGACGTCATTAAAGGTAAGGCTGTACTGTACAGTAATGGGCAGGAGTGGAAAATAATTGATTAATTGCACTTAACTGTACTTAAGTATTATTTTTAAAGTACTGTACGTATACTGTACGTGAGTTTTAATGGAACTGAATACTTGGAACAAATGTCAATCATTATCATGCTTACTTTCTACCATCATTTCTGGATTCTTATGAAAAGTGGCAACTAGAGATGACTCTATCCATATTTTAGTGTGTGATGTAATTAAGATAAAATCTAAAAATCCATTTCTGTTTTAAAATATATTCTGTTTTGTATAACTGTCACAGCTCAGCAGTCAGGACACCTGCCTCTGACGGCATCACTGAAGACAAATCGATTGAGTTCCTGAAGTGAGCTCACCTTGAGATTTTCTGCCACCCATTACAAAAGCACAAAAAGTCACCCGCTGCACTTTCTCAACTCTCCAGTATTGTTGCGTGCGTCCCAAAAATAAGTCTTCTGAAGAAGTGGATTTCAGAAAATTCTGCCAGTTTTTATTACAAACTCACGCAGGCTGGGCTGTCAATATGTATTGAAGTATAAGGTGCAAGATTTTTAGAAAATTAGCCAACAATCACAGTAAGAAGGTAAAACGACAGCGTCAACTCCACAACAAAGAACTTCATTTCCGATTGTACAGTACACGGATCAGCCAGTACTGAGAACTCCAAGTGGAATCGCCAATAAGGAATCTGACCTCAGAAATAGTCAAGAATTAAATAAAGAGAACGGTGAACACTTTTGAAATAAAAAGAAAGCACACAAAGGACAAGGAGGTTTTTTTTTTTTTCGATGATGAGCGAGATCAAGATCAGAAGGTGATGGTAATGCAATCGCCAGAAAAACTAAGAAGACAAGACCTAGGTGTTATTTTACTAGATAACTCATGGTGCTTTGCCATTATTATTAGACAAGGGATATGCTGAAATTCTTTAAAACACTGTGTCTGTCTCCTAGTAATGGTAATTATGACTTCTACACAGATGCATAGGCAGAATTTACAGGAAGGACCCAGGAAGGTTGTAACCACCACTATTCATAACCAGACACACACACGCTTTATCATTTTTTATAACTAAGACAGTAATACTGTATAAGGCAGCACTGTGGCCTCGCACCTCCGCATCGGGTCTGTGTGCATGGAGTATGAAGGTTCTCCCAGTGCTTGGTAGGTTTCCTCCCACAGTCCAAAGACATGCTGATTGAGCTAACTGATGTATAGTTTTTGCCCGACTGGACTGGAACCCCATCCAGGGTGTACTCCACCTCATGCCCTAAGTCTTCTGGGATACGCTGTAGACCTCGGATGGAAACCCACATAGACACAAGAGAACCTACAACCGAAAATGACTCGTTTTAAATATAAATCTGTTTAAACCTACAGACATACAATATTTTGTTGCATAAATCTTTATATAAATAGACACTCCAAAAGCTTGTCCTGTCTAGTTGCCCTTTTGTTGCATGTCACCCTTCATCACTCACATCACTTCCTGCCCTGCCACCGGGCCGAGTGACAGCGGACTGTATGACAGCGGACTGTATGACAGCATGTGATTTAAATCCTGCTCGGTGATTCGGTCGAGGAGGCCGACGTGGCCCCGAGTTCGCTCTGCCATTTTAACTGTGTAGCTCACAGCAGGATTGTTTATCAGAGCTCACATTTCATCCTGATACTTTTCCATTTACATCACTATGACAGGTGTTTATATGTTTATACAGTACATTCGCCCTCATTTCCCTCTCTCTCTCTCTCTCTCTCCATTTTCAGCATATTTCTGTACCAAACTAGGGTCTGGATCAACTCTATTACATTTTCAAAGAAAACATTTAATCTCAAAAAAGGAATTTCCAATTAGATCGAGTTTAACTGAAGCAGAAAATTACCCAGTGGTCGGGTACAGTACACAAAAGCCCATTAAAACTAGGAAAACAGCTTCTAGGAAATTCTCTTCTCCATGAAAGCTCTACACAGTATATGCTGGTAGAATGGCTTAATTGCATCCTTAAATATCTTTCAGTGCGCTGGTTCAATTTTGGATTTTTTTAAAATTATTATTTGTTTTATGTATTTCATTAAATCTGTGGCATATTATCTTGGCCTGTCTTTATTGTGACAGTGCTTTTGTTCTGGCTTTGGTCCGGTCTCTGCCCCATTCTCACAATTAGTTTATATCCAAAATATTAAAACATCATAATCATTAGTTTTCAACATGATTATTTTGCCTGTGTACAGTCTATCCTTACATTACTTTCAATCCATCCATCTAGGAACCTCTGTAGTCCAACTAGGGACAATGGAGGTCAATGGTGAATATTGTATTTATTCCCATTTTGTATGACCGCGGTACAGTAGGACATCCAATCAACATTCACACACACATTCACACACTACGGGCACTTTGGGAATGTCAGTTAACCTAACATGTCCTTTGAACTGTGTGAGGAAACCGGAGAACCCGGAGAAAACCCACTAAGCACAGGGAGAACATGCAAACACCATGCACACAAACGCACAGGAGGGAACTGAACCCAGAATCTGAAGGTGCAAGGCAACAGTGCTAACCACTAAGCCACAGCCTTATGTTCCTTTGTATTACTGAAAACTCTCATTCACTGTGATTGCACATTTCATTGCTTTGCATTCTATTCCTTTTTTTTCAGATTTTTTATAATTTTTAATAGTTATTTATCCTATTTTCTTATCATATGATGTCAGGTACAGAACCACCTAAGGAGGTTAAAGACATGCGAAGCATGTTTTGTTTCCTAATCTTCTCTTAAATAGAAAAGAGCAATATCTTCACCATACTTGTTTGTACTAAAGTTAATGCTAATAAAAAACCTACTCTGTTTCTGAGCCCAGCGGGACTTAACAAGGTAACAGCGCAAAAATATTTGCTGATTTTCTATTTAACAACACGAATACCTGAGATCAATTGTTTGCCTATGGTGTGTGTTTTCTGTAATGATCCTTGTATTCTTCAGCCTCAGCCATAAGCACTGAAAACGCAGTTGGAGATCAGCAAATTCTGGAGACTTTTCTCTTTGCCGGGGATTTATTTAAGGCCAGGCATGTTTTATCATCATTTGGAGTCAAGGTATATTTCACAAAACTAATTTAGTCTCAGTGCACAGCTGTGTGTACAGTATGTCACACACAGTCTTAAATCAGTGACCTACAAATAACCTTAAATATATTATATAAAACATGATTAATGCAAACAAATTGTGTGATATAACCTTTTAAGTATTATAGAAACATTTTCTATAATGGTAGGCATGCAGGGTTTAAGTGGTACTAAATGAAACAATAGAAACTTACTGAAGAGAAATGGAGCTCCAATGCTGGCTAAAATGACCGTTTTCCAAGGCTATTGATGTTTAAAAGTAATAGCGAGTTCTTTTATAACTGTCATAACTATGTTGTGTAATCAAATAAGATATCACAGACTCAGATGAAAGAACTCTATCCAACATGCCTCCTGTCTGTTTTACCTTCGTTGCACAGATTTGGAGCTCTAGTGTTCAAACAGTGCAACTGCATTTCGTGCATAATTAAAAGAATGCCGATTTCCACAAAGTGAGTCATACATGTCCATGATGCACATCATCACATTTTGTTTTGTGACGCATTATTTTAGTAACAAGCAGCATACCTGTCTAGAACAGCTCTACAAGTGGTTCATCATTCGATAGCTTGGCATCCTATAAGGTTTATTTGGAGAACCTTCTGGTAAAGAAACCTTTTATTATAGGAGAAAACCTTCAAATTCTCCTATAATAAAAGAACAACAAATGGAGATCACTTTAGGGCATAAAGAACAACAAATGGAGAACAATTAAAAGTCAGTAATTGTGGAAAAACCACCTGAAAAGCTCAGAGGTATCTTCTGGACTGAAAACAAGCAAATGCATTTGAAGGTATACAGTATACTTATAGGTAAGGGCATTGGTGGCTCAGTGGTAGGCTTCTCGCTTGCCATGAAGAAGGCCTGGGTTCGATTACCACCCAATGCCCAAGCCCCAGCCACTTGATGCAGTGCCGGTCCCAAACCCCGATAAAATGGGAGGGTTGCGTCAGGAAGGGAATCTGTCGTGTAAACCTGTGCCAAGCTGTCTGTAGATCGGATGCTCGACAGGAGCAGCCGAAAGACCAATAACAACAGTATACTGTACGTTAGCTCGATTCAAACTTATGTAAGTTTAGTGATTACTGGCTAATAAAGTGACCCATCACTTGTCAGATTAAGAACATACATCTGCTAAGATCTGTCATTAGGGAATGTTAGGCCTCTTCTTTTTTATATGAACAGTTCCCTTTCTCCCAAATGTAGTCCATTAACTAGGATATATGCCTGCTAATAAAGTAGGTGAGGAATGATAACTGCTTTACACACATCATGCAGAAGACATGCAACACATATCATGCAAAGTATACAAGTTTGTTACTCATCGACTGAAGTTAAAAGTACAAAAGTATAAACTGTTACATTTACATAAGGTATGTATAATAAAATAAAATATTCACATAAAAAGTATTCTTCAAAACAATCAATTATTAATATCTCATGGTAAATTAGTGTCAAGGTTAAACATTAGCTAAGGCTAACTTAGAACTGCTCATCATCACCATCATCCCATCATCTATACCACTTAATCCTGTATACAGGGTCGGGGGTCTTAATTGCCTAATGCCATATGCATTATGTTATAGTTTTGAAATATACAGTATTGTTCTAGCATGTAGAAATTAAGTCAAACAAAAAAAAAACTCATTCAAATACAATGTGTGCCTAAACACTTGATTGCTAATGTGAATTTTATCATAAAGGTATGTGTACCAATGAACTTGTCTACCTTCAAGCTTTGGATTGTACCTCCTGACCGAGTCTGCTGCTAGTGTAGCAATGCTGACTGAACCATTTCCAGCTTTACTGTAATTTTCTGGGGCTGGTTTTAATATCTGATGCCCTTCAGTCCATAAATAGACATATTAAAAGCACATAAGAAAATATATTTGCAATACTGAGTAACCGGATGCCGCTGGGAGTAAATGTTTGATTTAGATGTTCAATAAAGGGCCTGAATGCTTCCTTTAATTGTCAGCAACATTAGGCTTGTAGCTTAAGTTTAGGACTAAGGAATTAAATGCCATACACTGAGTATTGGCTGATTAACTACATTTGGAGATTTGGCAGAGGCATAGATAAATAAAATCCAAATATAATGAAAAAAGTAGGTTTCCCATAAAAACAGGCGGCCAGTGTACAACGGCTCTTGAACCTAAAGCTCTCTCGCTCTCTCTCTCTCTTTTTCTCTCTTTCATGCCAGCTGAGACATGGAGACACTATTTTAACACCTGGCCTAGAATATTTATTTCCATTACACCATTAAATGTGCTTTCCCCACAGTGTAACCTGCATTTACACCAGGACTCACACACTCTCTCCAACTGGGTATGCATCTGCGTAAAGGCAGAGAAGGATGAATAGCGCATTCAGATGATCTCTGGGGAGAGGTGCAGCGTCTCGCAAGCATGATTACCATACCCAGCCTGGCTGCTAGTTCATTATTGTACTATAAGCGTAGCCGCATAGTCGAGTGTATGTCAAGCAATGGGGTAGTGATTTGAATTACAACCAGTGACTAAGCAAGTCAAGTGTCAAAAGGAATGCATGATAGAGATAGATTAAGGAATTAATGCTTGGCCTTTCAGGTTTTGTCAAATGTCCCTTAGTCCATATTGATATCATGCATAGCCTTTTTTCTTGTTGGTTTTTCCTCTTTGTTTTTGCGGTCCGCTGCAATAAACATCTATCCCCACGTGCATCCATCTCCTACTCCACTGCCTGACAGCATGATCATGGTTTCTGGCTAGAAATGCTACAAAATTCAAATGGTATTTTTGAACTGCATACCAATAACCTACACAGCACATGGAAAATATTTCAGTCTGAAATTGCAGCATCGATTAAAATCTGAACAAAAGTGCTACAGACTGTACAAGAAAATCTCATTGCATTAACAACCCTTATGTGTTCATGATGTGATGCAGGTTTATAATAACCCCAGATATATTATTCATGTTATACGACCATGTTCAAAAGTTATCATGCTCTCTTTTAATTCAATGTGTTTTCGTGTACAAACATAATTTTAAAAAATCTTATGATCGTAGTAGGTCTCATTAGTAGGTAAATACAACGTCGGATGAATAACAATGTATGCATTTTGAGGCTTCCACAGGATTTAAGAGGGTAAGTTGCAGTCAGGTGCTGCTAATTACAGTATCATCAGCAAGTGTGCGGATATGGAGCATTCAGGTGTGTGTTAACACCGTGCCAAGAGGGAAAAATATAAGCACTAGTCTTAGTTTAGCCTTAATGCCAAGTGTCATATTTTGGGAAAACCAAACAGTATTTCAGCAAAAACACTTCAGACCAACTGTAAAGCAAGGCAATGAAGGGATGATTATTTGGGCTTGTTTTGCAGCCAAAGTACCTGGGCACCTTGCAGTCACTGAGTCAACCATGAACTCCTCTGTATATTCCAAAAGAATTCCGAAGGCAAATGTGAGACCATCTGTTTACAAGCTGCTGGGGTCCTGCAACAGGACAATGATCCGAAGCACACCAATAAATCTACATCAGAATGGCTGAAAAAAATGAAATAATCAAAGTTTTGGAATGAACTAGTCAACGTACAGACCTTTTCTTGACTAAAATGCTGTGGTGGGGCCTTAAGAGAGCTATGAATATGCAAAAAAAAAAAAAAAAAGTGGGCCAAAATTCCTCCACAATGATGTAAGAGATTGATAAAATCATACAGGAAATGATTAGGTTATTGCTGCTTTTGAACTTGACTTTAAGGTCAGTTAAGGTTTAGTGATCTTGGCTGAATGTTGGATCTAATTTCCTGAGGGGGGGAGGTTGTAATCTGAACCGCTGCTGTAAAGGTTAAGCATTTAACCCTGTAATGTTTTCTTGGTTTACACCACAAATGTAATTACAGTGAAACCTTGGATTACGAATGTAACGTAATCCAACGTAAACACGTTTGGGTGTGTGTGTGAGAAAGTGCACGGTGTCAAATGACACGCGCGCACTGAACCTGCAGGCTGATACAGAGGGAAAGAGAAAATGGATCTTTAACCCCTCTAATGAGACTTTCTTTTGCTTTACACGTGAGCACACTTGTGTTATAATATGCGCTGTACACACACACGCATACAAACACAAAATAAAATATATGTTTTACGCACACACACATGGTCACAGTGTTATAGTAAACAGTACACACGTGCACTGATGTTGATCATACGAGTGAGAGACGAGCACTAAGACCCAGCAGGGGAGACAATTACCCACAATTCCGCAGCAAAACAAGAAGCGCATGCGTGATACATGATACTCAGTACTTGTAAACTAAGACTTTCGTTAATTTTCCAAGTCAAAATTAAAAATCTTTGCTTGTCTTGCGGAACACTCACAAACCGCGTTACTTGCAATCCGAGGTTTCAGTGGACAAGTAACAAGTACCAAATTTATGGAAGGACGCTGCAGCCGACCATATTACCTACAGTGTCACCTCCTTTACACCAGTGATTGTAGGTTTTATACCACTAAACGCTTCAAAATATAGGGTTTATGCACACCAACACAATAATAATAACCCTCTCTACAGTACGTGGTTATCGACAGAGCAGTCACATCCAGCACTGACGTCCTTACCCATAGCAAAGAAACTCCAAGATGAGATCTCATGTTAATCTCTTCTTTGTCTCCTAGACAGAAATGAGCCATCTTTGAGACTTGAATGAGATTTAGATGTTTTCTTCATCTTCTCAAAAGTGTCTCAAATGTGGTGTCTCATTACCTTTAAATCTCAGAGATAGTTCATACTTGTCTTGTTTGTGACTCACATATGCAGAAATGAGCCGACTTTGAGACTTGAATGAGATTTTGGCCATTTTCTGCACCTCCTCAAATGTGTCTCAAATATGGCTCATTACCTCTAAATCTCAGAAATAGTTCATATTTGTCTAGTGTACGACTCACATAGTTTTTGTTTCACCAAAGCACTGTTTCCCACACATAAATCCAGTAAACTACAGTAAAATACTTGTAAACTGTGCATTTGGGTTTTCTGATATGTTCTGATATGATCCTTTAAAAAACTTTTTGCTTAATCATGTGTGTATAGTTAGTTAAAATGAAATAAAATTGAGTTATTTATATTGAGGAATATATTCTGCTGAAAAAAATGTCAATCTATATTGTATAATCCTGACTCATATACAGTATATTTATATTTTAAAAAACATAATGCACTGAATGGTTAACATGCTTTGGGGTTTAAGGGCTAGTGACAAAGAGTGCCATCTACACTAAAGAGTGTTTAGTACTTTTTTATATACATCCATTTACTCTTCCCATACGGGTAGATGAAGGGGAGGGTTAGTAGGTTGGATGTCTAAAATGAAGATATGTAGGTTGGTAACAACTAAAGTCAATTACAAAATTGCTTTGTAATAGATAAATGTTCTATTTCGAAATCTAACCACCAGTTATATTACTGTACAGTACACCCAGGTGTCCCTAGTTGATCAACATGGCTAATTTTACAAATGTGTACACCTTAATGAATTTATTGAAATTAAACTGGCAAATGGCAAACATACTTTACATACTGTACAAATGTCATTACCAATAAAGAACTAAAATACAATATACAGAACATTTTTTATCGAGAAGTGAAGCAATGAGATATTGTTCAATGACATCTGTATACACTTATCATTTAAGACCAAACCTATTTTTGATTATACATTTATGACTAAATGTATAACCCAATTAAGCCTACAGTACATATAGATTATAATAAAGAAATTATTTCCCGCAATTTCTCCCACACATGGGAGGTGGCCAGGCCACGGTGTCAAGTCAGCAGAAAACATTTTATCCATCATTCATCATCCAGACCTTTAGGTGGCGGTAGCGCACCACCTACTTTGCCTGTCGCAGATCAAATGAAGACCAAGAAGACGGTGACGGTGTTTTGTTTTTTTTTCGCGCCGAATTTAAAATAAATAAATATTGACAAGGATTAAATATGTAAATTAAAACCACAGAGTCTGTGGTACAAAAAAACTCACACACACACACACATACAACCTGTGGTATACTTAGCTGAAATTTACACAGCTTACGTTTGTTCTTAAATTGCAAAAGGAATTCAAATACTACCTGTGGGTGGTTTAGCATGTGGATTAGCAAATCTAGGTAACTAACACTTTTACACAGTTTTTTTTTTTTTTAATGGTAAAAATCAGTCAGTATGCCTTAAGTTAACCAGTGTGGTTTGACATATTAAATTACTTTTTACCTTTAAAAAAAAAAAAAGTAAGTTAATGTTACTGTATAATCAGTTTTAGCAAACCAATAGTTTTATTATAGAGTGTTCAGTATTTAACAGTAGTTACCAAAACATGTAACTTTAGCGATATCAGTTTATTCTATTCCATTAATAAAGACCAATACATTTGTGATTGTGAAAAGGTTATCTTAGTAATTATATACATTTTACTTTAACTGGGTTCCTTTCAGAAGCATGCCACCTCAGGAGACCAAGAATGCAGGAGAATGTTCCGGAGTCTCCATCAGCACATCATCACTCAGGTAAGCACCAGCACATGGGGAAGCACAAGCCCACCTCTCAACCTTCAGGCAGTTTGTAATGGAGTGTTTAGGTAAATCTCAAATGTTTTAATATATATTTTTTCAGACTTTGGACAAACTTGTTGGACATCCTCCAAAAGAGAAGACTGATGTAGCCATTGAGAGAACTTTTCCTGGCATTGACTCGTTCTTGTAGCCCTTACAAACAGCAAGCAAACAATTTTATTTTAACATTTTTCATCTCCTTTTCAACCATTTTTTTCACTGGAGGATTCTCACAATGCTCACAGTGGCCTTTGAGTAACTCCTGTATAAATCATACTTTGAGTTGAGCAGTGTTGCACTTAATTTCTTTGTCAGGTTTTATGACATTTTGTATCATTTAGTGTCTTGGTTTGCCAGATTTTGCTGGTGTCTGTTATATTGTGTGAATTGTAAATCTATATTACACTGTATGCTGTTAATTGAGGATTTTTGATATGTTCAATAAAACTATAATATTTCTCATCTGTGTTTCATGCATCTCATTTATATCTGACTTTAATCTCATCGTGGTCTTATATATGGCTCATTTGTTTCTCCTTCAAATGCAGTTCTGTTTCTCATGTACATCTCAGATTTCTCAAATGTTTCTCAGGTATGTCTCGCTTTGTGTCTCAGTGATGTCTCTTTGTTTCTCCTAAGTGGGGTTAGGAGAAATAGAAAAGACAAAGTCAAGCTTGTAATGAGACAGCTCAATTCAGTCTCATGAGACAAGAAAAAGCTCATTCTGAGCAACAAAATTTAGCTATTGGTAGTCACTTGTAGAAAAGTGGCTCTTGTTATTTTTTTCCCCTTACATATCACACTAATGCACAATTATCACTGCAGTGCATGTGCAGTTTGGAACACAATGTTCAGGCCTGTTTACTGATGTCTTTCGCATAGATCTGCATGCAGATGTCAATTTAGACACAGTTCCTATTGAAACAAGAGCCAGCTGAACGGTCTTTGGTTTAAGCTTCAACCATCTGGCCCAAATAATAAACCCATTTTTAATAAAAAAGGAAAAAAACAAACACTTGTGCTCTTGCCATATTATCCACTCGATATGGTCATCATTCTGATACACATCACAGAGCATAGTAATGTTAATCACAGCATTCAGTATGTGAGGGAAGCATTGATGAGCACGGCTTCTCCACTCATTTATGCAGAGTTTTTCTTTTCTACAGTATGTGACAGACCAACCATTCATTGCCATCCTAGCTATTTTTGTAGGGATGGGAATCACCAGAAACCACCTGTTACGATATTATCACGATACCTACAGTAAGTATATTGCAATTCTGTAAGTATCACAATTTTAAAGACATCCTGATACAATACAAGGAATTCCTTTCCGGGAGCATGTTCGTAAGTCCGATTTGTTCATAAGTCCGAGTTTTATACGTCTTTGACACAAATATACCATGTACAGCATACCAATCCACTTTCCTAAATCTGTTCCCTTTCCCAACCCTGCCATCATGTGGCCAAAAACTGTAATCGCACCTAAGGAAATGAATCTCACACATGAAATGTAACAGTGTTTTGTCTCAGACCTGTTTTCCACTGTATTGGACTGTGAACTCTGTTTTTTTTTAGGATTTTATGAAATTAGGATTATTTACCATCAGCTTTACAGGACAACCATTTTCTATCATCATGCTCCTGCACCCCCACACACATACAGTATAGTGGACTTTAGACATTCTATACACTCACTTGCACACTGAAAATATTAGATATAATTGTAAATATTGGTATCTGGTGCACTGCAGTCTATTCTTTGTACAATACATGTGATTGAACCGGAAGTAGAACCGCAGTCCATTCAAATTTGCAGAAATTCGTAACTTGAATGTTCGTAAGTTGGGGACTACCTGTATTCATCCCCCCCCCCCCATAATTTTGTTACAATTTTAAGAACTTGAACCTTTAAAGATATTTGAGTCATAACACCAAAGATCTTTTACTTGCATATAATGTCCTAAAACACAACCTGACAATGAGCGTATGTTGAGCAGTTGTATGTATACAGGCACCCGTGACGTAACGTGCCTGAGTCTCAAGACTAATTTGCGCTCCCTATGTTTAGAGACTGGTGTAAGTATGTGTAGTGAATGGGTTTGGAGTAAAAGGCTGATCGGAGTTTTTTTAAGGCACATGACTTTTACTAACGTAATGCCATAAAAACGTCTTTCTGTTGCACCACTCGGAAGCCCATGCACTCAGCGCAGAATTGGTTATATCTGGCTCTGATTGCTGAA
Source organism: Clarias fuscus (assembly GCA_030347435.1). Lineage (NCBI taxonomy): Eukaryota > Metazoa > Chordata > Actinopteri > Siluriformes > Clariidae > Clarias > Clarias fuscus. The sequence goes on along the minus strand of CM059220.1, from coordinate 6,011,926 downwards.
TACCAGTAATGGAAAGGAGTGTCGCAATACATGAATCAACACACAAAAGTATTGCAATCCATAACTGAAATGATTTATTTACTATTTTATGCTGTTTTTTGGCCTTTATTTATTACAGAATCAGATCGTCTGTCAATCTACCTCACTGGCTAGGATTGATTATTCTCATTGGCTTATGAAAGATTTAGATCAATCTGTGGTCAGATTTAGCATTCCATTAATTCCTTCTAGAAGGCTATGAAAGAGGAAAACATTATAAAACCTCCCGTTCATGCTCCCATTCACATCAATGGAGCCGTTGTCGAGCTGCTACCCAGCTTTAAGTTCCTTGGAGTCCACAACTCTGAGGACCTCATATGATCTCTGAATTCTTCTTCCCTGATAAGGAAGGCACAACAGTGTCTGACTAAAAAAAAGTTTAAAAAAAAAAAATAAAGTTTGACCTGTGCTCCAGGATACTGGAGAACTTTTACTGCTGTGCCATTGAGAGCATCCTCACAAACTGCATCTCAGTGTGGTGCAGCAACTGGTCTGGTCAGGACCGTAAAGCCCTCTAGGTGAAAAACCTTTGTTGGGTGGTGAAAAACCTCCCAACAAATCACTGGCACCCAGCTACCCACCTTGGAGGACATTTACAAGCAATGTTGCACAGGGCGAGAGGCATTATCAAAGATTCCTCTCACCCCAATCATGGACTATTCATTCTTCTTCCATCGGGCAGGCGCTTACAGGTGCCTCAGAGGCCGCACCAGCAGATTGAAAAAGAGCTCTTTTCCTGTGGCTGAACAGCTGATTATGCAGTATTAACTAATGCACCATTGAACTGTCAGTTTCTGTCTATATTACAGTGCTTCTTCCACTATGCATCTTTGCACCATCCATAACTTATGCTTATCATTCCACTACTGTATATACTACCCAAATTTATTCTGTATATACGAAATCATTCAGATACTTAATTTTTGAGCATGTTATCTACTGTCCACTGTAGAATGTTTGCAGTTATACTGTATTATACTATATATAGATATAGATATAGATAGATAGATATATCATACCATATCTTTAATACCTGCTGCATCTTCTGTTTGTTATAACACATTATTTTATATTGTAAATGGGCCACTTATGCACTTTTGGTTCGATGCTAACTACATTTCATTGGTTCTGTGCATGTACTTTGCACAATGACAATAATGTTGAATTTAATCTAACCTAATCGAATCATAATATGGAAAACAATGTGCAAAAACTTCATACTCCTAACACAGACAAGCTTCATTCTCAGCCGGAGCCTGACACCCCTCTGTCTCGGTCCCCTAGTGATAACTTCAATCTCTCAACCGGTGGTTCCATGCCTACTGTGATCCATCTGTCCTTCCTTTATACTAAATCACTGGGGCTGGTGACCAAGCATCATGGTGTCTTTTATCTCCGCTGCACAGACTCAACTTTACTGGTCTTTTTCTCCACCAGAAGATATCAGACTGAATCCTCTTCCTGGAGGAAGAACCTGTCCCCTACTGATCAGTCTAAAGTCTCAACCCACAACCATGAACAATTTTACAGACAGAGTAGTACTGATAAATGCTATATTGTCTAATATGCAATATGTTATGACTGATGTACACTCATCAGCCACAACAGAAACACCACCACAATCAATGCATAGCATTGATTATCAGTCAGGATGATGGGTACCCAAGACTCATCTATGCCTGTGGGGATCAAAGCGCAGCCCAGCCTGTCCTGTCCAATCCAACAGAAGAACTAATGTAGCACAACTTGCTGAAAAAAGCCGATGCTGGTTATTAATTAAAGGCACCAGAACACCCAGTACATCACCTGCCATGCATGGGACTAAGCAGGCAAAGAGTTCAAGGTTGTTTACCTAGTCCGACCAAGCATTAATGGAGTATCTGATCCAGGGATCCATCGAGGACCCACCCTTCAACCCACAGCACCCAAAAGAGCTGCCTTTAATGTCCCAGTGCCAGAGACCACAGCACACCCCTAGAGGTTTTCTGAAATGATTTTTTTCTGAACTTGATGGAAGGAAGCACAAAAAAATCCCCATATGGTGTAATCAAGGCAGCAACTTCTGACATGTTCATGCAAATTATTATATAACTGTTTCAGACATATATTTTCATATCTAACATCTTTAAAAAGCTTCTTTGTTTTTCGGAAGATGATCCAAACCCTTAAGCAACAGGACATGATGTGAGACTAACAGCACAGATTTGCACAGGGACAGATGTCCTCGACCTCGACTTGGTGCTTAGAAGTCAAACGTGAATGCATGAATTTGAAATGTGGCCATGTTCTTGTCCTCCACTAAGATCTCCATCCTCATGTCCTTGGTCTTCCTGTCCATTACAGTGATGACACCAAATAAAAATAAAAAAATGACTCGACTAAGCCACAGGAGTAATTTTTCTATCATTTTTTAGGTAGATTGAAAAAAAAAAAATGGGACACGACCTGCTTCTTGGTGAGCACTGGGACGTGCTCAGTCATTAAAACTAAAACTAAAATAAACCAAGACTGACCAAGGTGTTATTAGAAGAAGAATCAGGACACAGGGGTCATGGAGTGAGACGGAGACAGACGGAGACGAATAGAAATAGATGAGGGGATAGGAGAGACTAAATGCAGTGAGAAAGACGAATGATGAGAGACAGGAAATGAAGAAAGAGAAATGAAAGAGCGATGGAGAGAGGGACAGGGACGGACGAGTGCCTAATGCCATAGGAGGTGGCTGTTAGCCGTCAGTGGTATGCGGTTCTATTTTTATATCCTGGCTGGGGAAACAAGAGGTGTTGAGAGGTGCAAAGGCATGCATGCTCACACAGACACACACACGCAGCATAATGGCAAATCCCTGACAGCTCTTCCAGTCATTTCCAACCTTTTGGTTCTATTAAAACAAAAAAAGATGTTGCTGACGATTGTGGCTATCTTCTAAGGGCATTGGGGTCACAGAGGTATCCTAAACATGTCAGTGGGGTCAGGTAGGATCAGGGGTGGCGTGGTATAGGGACCCAGGTTGATGTAATGAGCATCACTGAGCATCACTACCAAAGAAAATTTGAAAGAATTTAAAAAGCCATATTTAGACTTGGTGACTTAAACTCGCGGCATTTATCTCAACATTTAAAGGTGACCTATTATTACATAGAAATTCACATTTGAATGGTTTTTAGATATTCAGATGGCTCTCCAGTGTGTCTGTAAAAATAAAAATCCCTGCTTTTTGCCCTTTTTCAATTCTTGCATTGGCCAGAGTTCAAAACAAGTCACATAGATGTCCTATCATTGTGACCTCATATAAGAAGATACACACCCCCCAGCTTATGTGTGAGCACCGGGAAGTTTAGTGTGTTATGGACGAGTCCCAAGGAGGAATTGGTGGGGCAACAGACTGCAGGAGTGATTGTGCACTTTGGGGAAGACTCTTCCCGTCCGAGAGGTAGAGCTTCCTCGAGCAGATGGAAAGATTATTTTTCATAATCAACCAAAATTCTCCTTTTTTTCCTTTCTTCACTATTAACACCTTTTCTGTTCAACACTTCTTATCTTTTGTCTTTTTTTTTTATCTCTTTTTAATACTTCTTTAAAAAAAAAAAATCCTATATCGAAGTGACATAGATCCACTCTCATACCTGGTGTGAACTAGTGATGGGAAGTTTGAATCATTTTAGTGACTCAGTGCTTTGAATCTCGTTCATCAAAATGAATGAATCTTTTTGTGTCATTTAGTTCATTCCGTTCTTCGTTCTCCAGAAATAAAATAAAATGTTACATTTTCAATAAACAGACCCCCAACACGTCTACATAAACAAATTTTGGCTATAGTTCTAGTAATGAAAATATTACAATGCAGCTAAGGACATATTATTATAAACAGAATGAGCACCTCACCATCATATCGTCTAGTCCGAGTCGTTCGTTCTTTTGAATCTATTGCACTTCATAGCGTCTATGCGAGTCACGTGACAAAAGAACGAACGACTCGAGACTAGGAGACTCATTGAGGAGAATCGCTCGATTCTGAACGAATCACTCTCCGAGACTACTCGTTCTTCTGAGTCACATTAAAGAATCGTTCAAAAAGAACGAATCGTTCATGAACGACCCATCACTAATGTCACCGCCAAGTCAGAGTCCAGGGGGCCTATATAGATGTGCGTATATAGATGTGCGTCCAGACGTGCATCCAGGCATGAGTCCAGACGCATCGTTCCTGACTGCCTCTATGGCTGCGTCGTCTAGCGACTGCGTGTGAGGTTGGCTGCGGATCTGGCTGTCTGGAAAACCGCGGTGTAGCTGTCTGCAGATTTGACTGCCCAAGCTCTTTAAATTCAATTCAGAAGTCCAGGCATGAACACGAATAAGTGTGTGTCTTCACACTGATCAGTGAGCAGGATCGATCTTTTCACCTCACCCGTCTTTACCACCGTCAATAACTTCTCCCCTCTGAAAAATGTCAGGATGGGAAATAATGGAGGGAAATATCGATAATGCAAACATCCACACAGCAGCAATTTCTCGCGCAAGCCTACACTTAAAATGCCATCAAGAAGCTAGTTAGCAAAAAAATTTGCAAACATCACTTTTTGCCATTGACCTTACCCACCTGCCATAACACTATTACAGGTAAGATAGCTACAGAATTGCAAGAGTGAGACTTAATAAGTGTTTGGAATGCATGGGTATACTCTGAATGTGTTAGATACATAAGCACAACATACAGTACATACAATAAAACCACACACACACACACACACACACACCCACACACACACACACACACACACACACACATAGATATCTTAGATCCTAGCCTGTGTATATCCACTAGTGCAATGACTCAGGATTTTACACGTGCACAATCTTATACACACGCACACACACATGCACGGACGTCGAAATGAGATCACTGTGTTTGCCAAGAGTGTCAGCCCTCCAACTGGCAGAGTGTGTGTGTGTGTGTGTGTGTGGCATCTCTCTACTCCTGCAGTTCACCCCGGAGGTGGCCACTGGCTCTATCTCTCAGAGTGTCAACTCAGAGACACCTCATTGGCGTAACTGTCAGAAATGTAATACTGCCACATCAGTCAGATTTACAGACAGGGGTCAGACTGTGGTCATAAAAACATAACTCAAGCACTACTAAAGGATTTCTCTATTGGTTGCATTCAGGCCCATAGTCAAGAGTTTGCATTATGAAAAACCTCACTTTTATTTGTTATAGACATATATAAAATACTGTAGCTGCTCATAAATAAATAGATAGATAGACAGACAGACAGACAGGTAGAAGGTAACTTAGGTCCATATTTCACATATTGGTACATATCTGACAGGAAGTCCTCGACTTACGAACATTCCATTTACGAATTTCCACAGATACGAACTGACTTTGGTTCTATGGACATTCGTAGATGCGGACAAATCACGGAAGTAGCTCACGTGTATTGTACAAAAAATAGACACTGCATTGCACCAGATACCAATATTTACAGTTATATACACAATATTATCAGTGTGTTAGTGAATGTATAAAATGTCCAGAGTCCAGTATATTGTACAGTGGAACCTCGGATTGCGAGTAACGTGGTTTACGAGTGTTCCGCAAACCGAGCAAAGATTTTTAATAAATTTTTAATTGGAAACCGAGCAAGTATTAGTTTACGAGCGCCGAGTATCATGTATCACGCATGCGACTCTTATTTTGACACCGAGCGGCAAGTGATCACAACTGAGCCAATGATTTTTCTCTCTCTTGCCATGCGGAATTGTGGGTAATCGTCTCCCCTGCTCCCCTGGGTCTTAGTGCTCGTCTCTTACTGGTATAATCAACGTCTCCCTCTCCGTTTCATCGTGTCTCATATGTGTGCACGCGCGTAATTTGACACCGACACACACACACACATACACACACACCGACACACTCTCTCGCCTGTGCGCGCACGTAATTTGACACCGACACACACACACCGACACTCACACACTCTCTCGGCTTCACACACGCAGACACGCTTTCTTCACACAGAAAGGAAGGAGGGAGGAGGAGTTTTACTGTGTAAGATGGGGCGAGGGATGGGCCTAATTCCACACACACAGAAATGAGTCGGTCTCACCAGATTCAGTGAATCAGTCCGGAAGCAGGATGATAGAAAATCCTCAACAAAACATAATTCACAGTCTAATACAGCGAAAAACAGCTCTGAGACAAAATGGTGAGTTATAGGCGCAGACACAACACTGTTACATTTCATGATTGAAATTAATTTCCTGTATAAGTAAATGCGTATGTATAGTCTCACTTTGTCGGAATTAAGAACAAATCCGACTTACGACTTCTGGAACGGAACTTCATAATTCATAAGTCGGGGACTATCAGTAGTTTTATTGGTATTTACTTTTTACCTTAACTCCACTACATCCCACAGCAAATATCTGTACTTTCTCTTCCACTACATTTATGCATGGCTTTACATTACATGTTACAAGGCTATCATTCATAATTGCAAGATTTGCCTTCCCTAATCATGTAGCAGGTGTTTGAAATCAGACAGAGAGAGAAAGATTATTTTAATATAAGGCTTTAAGGCTACTGTAAATTAATGCAAGTTCACTACTTTTGATACTTACTGTATGTAAATTTGACTTTAGCAAAAATTTTACCTAGAGTGTTTACTTTTACTCAAGTACTAGATTTTGGGTCCTGCAGGTATTGAGTTAGTAATGCAGTGAGCTTATGTAATTTAAAGTCTTATGCCAGAGAGGGATAAAATTGTACCCACATACTTTTTTTAAGGTTGACAGTAACTGCCTCAATAACTGTAGTATTACATAATCTCAAAAACAGACAAGGAAAATGTAATCTAGACTATTTCTGTGCAACAAATCTGGCTAGTTTCTTCATTTCAGGATTATGCGTACATTTTTCTGGCTCTGCTAGCTAAGCTAGCTAGATGGTTAACATCCTGTTGAAAGGACTTTTTTTTTTTTATCTGTTGATGACTCATGAAACAATGTAAGTATGTCATTTTTCATCTACACATGATGATGTATGTATTCAGTCATTTCTTTTGTCTTTGGAAATTGTTGCTCCTGATTTTCTGAGAGCCATTTTTTTTCACAGAGTATGAATGAATGATTTAACATCTAGTGGGTATATTCACAAAGCATGCAGTTTGTATGAGTCAGTTTAGAGAAAGGGGACAAGTGTCATGTTACTTGCGTTTTTTTTATTGCAATCATGCAGTCAGGCTTGTACATTTTTGAACAAAGATGAGTTTTTTTTTTGCCATTTGGCTTCTGTATACCACCACATTCTATTTGAAATGACTCACTACTCAAGATGTCAAGACTCACTCATCATCTTTATCCTGTATTCAGGGTCGAGGGGGGCTGGAGCCTATCCCAGGAGACTTAGAGCACAAGGCGGGATACAGCCTGGACGTTATGCCAATCCACCATTTTGGGCGCACATAAATAATGGAACAAACATATATAATTACACAGATAAGGACTGACTTTAATACTTGGATGAAAATCTTTTGTAGTCAACATCTGCCTTAAGTCTAAAACCTATTGATGTGACCAAATGCTGATTTTCATCCCTCAAGACGCTTTGCCAAGACTTTACTGCAGCTGCATCCAGCTGCGGCTTGTTTTAGAGTCTTTCTGCTCTCACTCTTGTCTTCAGTAAGTGAAAATCAGCCTCCATTGGCTTGATAGCAGGTGACTGACCTGGCCAGTGAAAAATATCCCATTTCTTTGCCTTGGGTAGCCTTCACTCTATGTTTTATGGCATCATCCGTCTGCAATATCACATGGCAGAATCAGTTTTGCAGAATTTGACTCAATCTGAACACAGAGTCCAGCGCTAAACACTTCAGAATTCATCCTGCTACTTCTATTAGCTGTCCGGGTTGTCAATAAACACCGGTGACCCGGTTCCACTGGCAGTCACACGTCACCTTGTTTGAACTTGTATTTCTTTGCCTGTGTGATCTTAACCTTTTTTTTTTTTTCGCTCAGACATATTTACTGTAAATGCCACTCTATATTGCAGAATCCTGAAGCCTGTATACTGTATAGTCATTAAAACATAGTAATGCAAAAAACTGGCTAAAATGCTCTGGATTTTAGGGGTTAATTATGACATTTATTTCTACAACTCATCTGAAATACATCCATGTAATGATCATCCTGCTGATGTTTCCTTCCTGCAGCTAAGCCCATGACCTGAGCATGTCTCAATTCCCATAACTTGCCGTGAAAATGCTGAGTGCTTACAACCACTGATCCACCAGGGAGCCGACTGCTGATGCTAAGAAATGCACATATATTGCATTGTCCAAGAACGAGCGCCACATAATAACACCTGCAAGTCAAATGCTAGACAACTGCAATTTACTAAAACATTCAATAAGGAAGCAGCCGTAAGGTGAAAACCCACCTAACACCCGAAATCTGTTCTGTAAAACTGGACATTGTGGAGTGTGGACGTTGTGTGAACCACATTATAGTAGAGTTCTGCTGTACTGTACTGTACAAGGGCACCATGCCTATATCTTAAGCATTATCAGTGACTGATTTTCCACATCCGTGTTCTTTAATAACCTTTGACTCACATCTAAATCAGTATTCCTTTCTTGCCTCTTCAGCTGCTATCACTAGCTCTGGTTTTGCTACACTTCATTTAATGTATCATTTTTAATATTACAGTAATATTGTGGAATGACTGTAATAAAACAGGAGAATAATGCTACAGCAATCAAGAGACAAGTCCCTTGTGTACAAGAGACATAAAATACACACACTGTGTGCTGAAAGCTGTTGTGTTCATTCTTCAATTAGGATGTCTGAGGAACATGGATATATACATTTTATTGCCAAAGGTATTCTCTCACCTGCCTTCACATGCATATGAACGTCCAAATCTTAATCCATGGGCTTTAATGTGATATTGGCTCCACCCTCTTTGCAGCTATAACAGCTTCAACTCTTCTGAGAAGAATTTCCACAAGGTTCAGGAGTGTGTTCATGGGAATTTTTGACCGTTCTTCCAGCAGCACATTTGTGAGGTCAGACACTGATTTTGGATGAGAAGGCCTGGCTCACAGAGGTGTTCTGTTGGTTTGAGGTCAGGACTGGTTGGTTTGTGCAGGCCAGTCAAGTTCTTCCACATAGACTCGCTTATGTAAAGTCTTTATGGACCTTAATTTGTGCACTGGTGCACAGTCATGTTGGAACAGGCAGGGGCCATCCCTAAACTGTCCACAAAGTTGGGTGCATGAAATTTTCCAAAATGTTTTGGTATGCTGAAGCATTAAGAGTTCCTCCCACTAAAACTAAGGGGCCCATGCCCAACTTCTGAAAAACGACCCCACATCATAATCGCCCATCCGACAAACTTTACCCTTGGCAGAATGCAGTCAGACAAGTATCGTTCTCCTGACAACCACCAAACCCAAACTCGACCATCGGATTGGCGATGTGCTTTACACAACAGCATTCCATGCTTTGCATTGCACTTGGTGATGTGAGACCTGGATGCAGCTTTTTCGGCCATGGAAACCCATTCCATGAAGCTCTCTATGCACTGTTCTTGAGCTAATCTAAAGGCCACATGAAGTTTGGAGGTCTGTAGCTACTGACTCCGCAGAAAGTAGTCGACCTCTTTGTACTATGCGTCTCGGCATTCGCTTGCTTTTTGGTTTTATGTGGCCTACCACTTCATGGCGGAGTTGCTGTCATTTCCAATCGCTTCCACTTTGTTATAATACCATTAACAGTTAACTGTGGAATATTTAGTAGCGAGGAAATTTCACGACTGGACTTATTGCACAGGTGGCATCCTATCAGGCTACGCTGGAATTCACTGAGCTCCTGAGAGCGACCCATTCTTTCACAAATGTTTGTAGAATCATGTCTCCATGCCACGGTGCTTGACTTTATACACCTGGAGGTGATTGAAACACCTGAATTCAATGATTCCGATGAGTGAGTGAATACTTTTTGGCAATATAGTGTATGTGATTGTGCAAAATGACATTAAGCAACATAAATATTACAAATAAATGTTAAATGTTGTATTTGCAATGCTGTTTTGGGGTCATTCATTCAAGGTTGTTCCAATGTCATTTCATATTTCTGTAAAGCTTTTTTTGTGTGAATGTTCATTGTTAAACTGCTATAAAATAAAACAAAAATACAATTTTATTGAATTTCATTGAAGTTTTTTTTTTTTTTAGTGTTGTCCTAAAGTTGCGTTTTGGGTGGAAAACATTGCAACCTATTTACAACCATATGATATCATATCCAGTATTCATGGACTTCTATAAAAAGGAGCTGTCATCAACTACTGAAGTGATGGAGGAAGAAGCTGAACCTTTGGTACTATTTTAAATCTCTCTCATGATCTTCCACAATCTTTGTAATTAAACAATACACCTTTTCCTTTTAATTAAAACTCAACTAACATATAATTCATACTTAATTGCACATGTACATTGCGACAAACACAGCCTCAGGTTGACAGTGCATTTATAGCACTGTAATTTATACAGAGAATTACTGTATAGTGGTGGATTTATAGCGTTTTGCAAAATATAGCGTTATACCGATATTACTACAATAAATGTAATTCTGTCATTTGTGCTTTTTATCACGCTTGTAATTCATGGAAACTATATTTCTTGTATCATTTGAAGAAAAAAAAAACACCATGATGTAAGCTATTCCCTTAATTTTGTGCAACATTAACCTCATTAGAAAGCAATTGCAGACTTGGGATTATTTCTACAGTACGTCAAGAGGAGCACCAATAGGTGGGGCAACAGTAGTGTATGACACGTAGTAGTGCAGCGCTAATTTGATAGCTGCTGTGCACTTTTCGAGATCAAGTCTGTAAACAATGCCCTCCAGGTCTAGTCTCTCTCTGAGTGCTGTAATTGTTCTCTTAATTGTACCTGCTTAATCGAAGGTCATTACCTGTGTAATCCCTTATAGTATTGGTTGTTAGAATGCATGAGATTATGCATTCAGAGCCAGGTTTGTTTTTAGTGGAGCCATAAAGATGCTTGGGCTTTCTGATGTATTATTGATGTATTAGCCTCTCAGCTGACATTATAGATTAAGCAGCTTTCAAAAGGATGTTAGAAATGTTAGATCTCCCAAATCGATTCACCTCTTCTGTTCCGCAGGGCTCTTCAATCACGACGCCCGGGAACGAAAATCCGAAAGAGGGCAATAAACACTCACATTTTCAATACAAACACAGCAGAAGAGCTGTTTTAAAGTCCAGAGGCAGACGTCTGATGTACGCTCATGTCAGAGAGACAGGAAATGCAAATGATTTTCTGATTTTGACCAGGGAAAAAAAAAACCTGTTCAAGGGGCATCTGGGTAGCATCATAAAAAATCACCATGACAACAAACTTAGCAACTCAAGTGTATTTTATAACCACTAGACCACTCTAGCACTCTAGCACTTGTATGAGCATATCAGCCTGATAAAACTGTTCACAGGGTAAAATTTCCAACTATAAGCTGATTTGAAAACTACAGACTTTCCTGCACCGAAGTGTTTCTCTCAGTCAAAGTATTTTAAAACTGGTTTACTATCAAATATGAAAGTAGAATCTCCATGAAATTCCCACTGCACCCTAAAAATATCAAAGAGGTCAACAGGAACAGGATCAAAATGGAAAAACCTGCAGTTATCAAGTTCAGACCAATTCTTAGCCACAATTCTCTATTTGTCTATCATGATGTCACAAATGTCCTATCACGTACATGATCACGTGCTCACTAGGTCCTATTAGATCATTCTAAGTTATTACTATGTCAGTAGTTGGATCCCGGATTCATACTAAATTCGCTGAACGTGCCAAAGATGCTAACCAGAAGAACATAATATGAACATACTGTGGTCTTCTACAAGGTGGCATGGACCTACCATGGTCATAGCACAAGCCTGAAGAGGTCGTTCTGAGAACTTCATTGACATAGCGACAACACAATGACGTCTCAATGACGACTCAGTCAGAACGCTGCGCAGTCTTTGTCTTCCCTTACTGGGCTGTTAAGCTGTTCAAGTTCATCCTGGACTCACTCGATTTTTTGGGGGGGGACATAGTGGAAACGTGTCTCAGTGTGACGGGGGATAAAAGCAAACAAAAATCTAATATTGTATGGAACTGCTGATGTCTTTGTTCTGTGTACAGATAGAAAAGCAGTAGACTTTGGATCGTAAAACATGTTCTCGAAACCAAAAGTACAACTCCTACATCAGCTTACATAAAGCTTCAGCCTTTCAAACTGGTAAAAATGCAGGATGCTTCTTCTAAAAAAAAAAAAGAGAGAGAGGAGAGATGCCAAGGTTAGGAAGACGGGGACACGGAGAGAACAATAAGATGGGAGAGACAAAAAGAGATGTCCCAACAAGCAAAAGACGGAACGGAAGAAGACAGAATGTGATCTTACTACATACAGTAGTGTGCTATTTTGGATGTTGTGCCATTGTGTGGTCAGCAGATAAAATCTTTAAAAAAGGGAAGTGGCCAAATAGTTCTCTAGGTGTGGCCTAGAAGCCAGAGAAGAAATATTTTGGATTCATCACTGTAGCCATTATTATTCAAGGGAATTCCATTTTTTTTTAAAAAGTGGGCTGTCTTTTGCAAAATTCAGAAATGTAAATCTACCTATCAATTAACAGCCACAAGGTATATACATTCAAATATTGCAATCAGGGCACCGTAATGCTGCCCACCATAAAACATGCTCGTACATTTATGTCAGAGGCAGTCCCAAGGGAGTCTGGAGGTCGAGGGCACATCTGGGCTCGCTTTCATTTTCACAATGTGGATCTCAGTAAAACTGGATTGATTGAAATCTCTGGGCGGGGAAAGTTGGCTGCATCAGGACTTGGAACTGAATGAGTTAAAATGATCACAGTAATTGGAAACCACCGTCATTTTCTGATTAGCTGAACCGAAATAAAATTGACCCTGGCCCCGGACTTCGAGCTGAATAAAATTGCAATTTAATTTAATAAAGCTGTGATGAAGCTAAACAAATAATAACTGCTGAAACGAACAAGCTCACACCTGCTCCCTGATTAACTCACAATGCTGAACCTTGACATCCCTCATGCTCAGGCAGTAACGGCTGAAAGAAAATTGCGTCGTCGAAGCCTGATGATGATGATGATAATTATTATTATTATTATTATTAGGAATACCAAATCATTCAGTTTATTAGGAAGCAAACATGACACTGCATTCGGCTGAAAAGAAATAAGCAATACAGGTCCCCAAGGCAATCATTTTAACTGTAATGAGCCTGTACCGACTGTACTGAGTTCTCAACGATCACCTTTCCAAAAATTCCTCTTCCGAGCCACTTTATTCCTGAAGCTGGAGAATCAAGCTCAGCACCAAATACACCAAATGCCGAAATGTACATGTAAACAACCATCTGAATGGCTGTAATAGCCTTAATGTTGGATGAAGTGTGTTTCACACTGCTTTTGTTAACAGACTCTTTGTTGGTTTTTTTCTCCATTATTAAAAAAGAAAGTTATTACAGTACATTACAGTTCTGAGAGAACTTGCATAATATTTGTCGCACTTTTCCTAACTGAACCAGTGGCTGAAACCTATAAGAAATCATACCATGGTATAGATACCATGGTAGCCTGATGGTACCTGTACCATGGTATAAAGTACTGTAACATAGTACATTCCAACAGTATCTAAGACTTATTTAAATAACAGAAACACTTTCCTGTCTGAATAGTGCACAGGTATACATTTTCAACCACAACCTACATTAGGCCCTGAATGAGCCAAATTGTCCCACTCTTTTCGGTTCAATACACCTGTTTCATCTCAACTGACTGATAATTACGTGATGACTCAGCTAAAGATGCAGAACATGAAAATGTGCAGTGCTTTGACCCTGCGACTCTCCATCTGAGCCACGCTGGGCCGAGTGGATCTGTTTAGAGCACCACAGCGAGGAACATGAGAGGCTTTTATGGGCTCCACCGGAGCTACAAATTTATTAACTGTTGCCTTTATTTCAATTATCAGTGTCATGAAGACTCTTCATAGGGCGCGGTGACCATGTGAGAGATTCTGTACCAAAACATTAAAACACTCCGAGGGATTTTTGCTGAAGTGAAGCTTCTGTACAGTATGTGTGGGCACAGAAAAGCACACACACACGCACACACACACACACACACACACACACACACACACACACACACACACACACACACACACACATGAACACAGACCGGGGAATGCATGCTCATGCAGACTCGCTCTCACGGAGTGAGTGTTTACATAAGGCCTTTTTGCTCTGGTGATATCTCTCGCTGTCAGGAACATAAAAGCTGGATGGAGAGTCGAGGAGCCAGGAGGAAACTTCAAAGAAATGATTAAAAGCCGAGGAAAAAGGCACCGCTGCCAACAACCAGAAGGAGCCAAATGCCTCTGACATCCATGGTCGGCATGAAAAGTGCTCATACATACACACACACAGACACGCACACACAGATGTACACACTTTCAATAGATGGTAAAAAGCTCTATTCTGTCTTTATTGACCACATTTAACTAGAAGGCCTAGCGCTCTCTGTTTTGTTGATCATCATACGGAAGCCTTAGTGAAAGTGGTCAGGGAGTTTCTTCACCAAACTCTTACCCTTTTGAGAGGTCTAATAGCATGGTGCTGAATGTATCGTGTATCAGCTGTCTGTCACTGAGTTTTCCAAGAGGATGAATTACATGAATAGCGCACCAAACATTTCTGAACTACTCCTTCTCTCTCTCTCTTACTCACTCATTCTCTCATTTGCACCGCTTATCCTATTCAGGGTCACAGGGGGTCTGGAACCTATCCCAGGGCACGCTGAGCAGTATGCCAATCGAAGCACGTGCAAACTCACACAAACACATACAGACTGTGGAGATGGAAGCTGGAGATGTCAACTAGCCTAATCCGAAAGTCTTTGGACTGTGGGAGGAAAGTGGAGTACCTAGAGGAAACCCACCAAGCACTGGGGGAACATGCAAACTCCACTCACACAGAGCGGAAGGCAGGGTTCAAACCCTTGACCCTTCTTTGATTTGATCAAAATTTACTCTTTACTTTTCTTGTTCACTCACTAATTCGCTCATTCAGTCATTCACTGGTTAACGTACTCTGTCGTTTATGTGCCTGGATGGCCACTCACATGGATGGTTCACTTACTCATTTACTTACTGAGTCAGCAATTTGTTTTACAGCCTGATAAATTCAGTCAGTCACTCACTCACTCAGTGGTTTAGTCAGACAGGATTATGATTCTTTCAATATACCCAATATAATGCTTAGAACTGGCTGCGGAGATGAACAAAGGCTAAATAATGCTTGGGTTTAAAAAACACAATACAAGAAAGCATTCAAGTTGATTCATAGCAGAAAATAAAAATGTATGAAGTCGAAATTACAAATGCGGCATTCTTTCTCAGTTTTTGTTCTAGTAAGTAAGAATGACGGGTATTTGTGCTTCTGAAGTGATATAGACATTTAAGTTACACTGTATGTAATTTCCTTATACAAAATGACCCACATACTGTTATAGACAAGTCCTATATCTTGTGAGGCAGGGCCTACATGGATCTGACTTTTTTTTTTTTTTTTAGCACATCCCATGGATGCTTGGTCAGACCGCGATCTGGGAATCTGTAGGCCAAGAAAACACGTTGAGTTCTTTATGCTCCTCAAACCCCTTCCTGAACAGTTTTGAAAGTGTGGCAGCTAGTACAGATTAATTCTCCTGAAAGAGGGAATACTGTTACCATGAAGAAGTGTACTTGGTGTACAACAATGTTTAGTTAAGTGGTAAGTGTCAAAACAATATCCACATGAATTCCATAACCCAAGATGTCTCAAAAGAACATTGCCCAGAGGCTCACACTGCTATTGGAGATGCACTGGACATGCACTGACCCAGCCATCTAGCCATCACAATTTGGCCCTTGTCAAACTCACTCAGATCCTTACATCTGCCCATTTTACCGACTTCAAAAA
Source organism: Clarias fuscus (assembly GCA_030347435.1). Classification (NCBI taxonomy): domain Eukaryota; kingdom Metazoa; phylum Chordata; class Actinopteri; order Siluriformes; family Clariidae; genus Clarias; species Clarias fuscus. Next base: position 5,995,819 of record CM059220.1, on the reverse strand, counting down.
ACTCAACTTCAAGGTCTGACTATTCACTTGCTGCCTAATATATCCTTTGATCGGTATTGAGATAATCAATGTTATTCACTTCACTTCACTCAAGACTGATTTCCGGAAAAATTTTCAACAAAATGTGGTCATAAGACTCTTTGCCTGTGACGTAGCTTCCTGTTTTTCGTATTGTTCCCGCGAAAGTTCCTCGTCTGTTTGTAACAGCGTTTTAGATTATATTTTGTTTAGTTTTTTATAATTATATATTTTTCCCGCTTTTACTAAATAACAAACTAGTTTTTTTCAGTCAGAGGTTAGCAAGCATAACTTTACAGAGGTGTTTACAATAGCGAAGGCGATGTCCGAAGAAGTAGTTTGCTCTGGTCCCATCCCAATGAGACGTGGCGACATAGCTTACAGCAGGTTATGGTCGCTGAACCGCTGGATGTCCAGGTGGTGCTCCAAAAACAACGTGGGCTACATAGACAACTGGAAGACCTTTGAGGGCAAAACTGGCCTGTTAGGGCGGGACGGTGTCCATCCCACTCAGGAAGGTGCTGCTCTCATTTCTTGCAGTATAGCACATAGTCTCAGAAGAGGCCTAGTTAATCGGTGACAATCCAGAGCCCAGGCCAGGGAGCAGACAGACAGGCTAAACCAACCGTCTGCTAGCTGCAGAGAGTCGTCACTCAGGGTTCATCATATTGAGACTGTGTCTGTTCCCCGAGCTAAACATAAACATAAATTTAGAAAGACTCAGAAAGTCTGTTTTAGTCATTTAATTAACATAGATACCACAAACTCGGATCACACTGAATGCGCAGCCGGCACCTCTGATCTGAAGCTAGGACTGTTAAATATTAGATCTCTCGCATCTAAAGCAGTTATTGTTAATGAAACTATCACAGATCAGGAGTTTGATATCTTATGTTTAACAGAAACCTGGATTAAACAGGACGAGTATGTAGCTCTAAATGAAGCTAGTCCTCCTGGATACAGCTACATACACCAGCCTCGGCTAACTGGTAGAGGAGGAGGAGGAGTCGCAGTTATTTATAACAATAATCTGTCTCTCGTACAAAAACACAGTTTTAAATCTAATGCATTTGAAGTTCTCTATAGTAACATAAAGTCAGCTCAGTCGATCCCGCTAATCATCATTTACAGACCCCCAGGGCCGTACTCAGAGTTTCTCTGTGAATTTGCAGATTTCCTCTCAAACCTTGTTGTTTCTGTAGACAAAGCGTTAATTGCTGGAGACTTTAATATTCATTTTGAGAATCCAGAAGACCCTCTGAGAACAGCATTCTTGTCCATACTGGACTCAGTAGGAGTAAATCAGTGTGTAGTAGGACCCACTCATAAAGCAGGTCACACTTTAGATTTAATATTATCCTTCGGATTAAGTATAGGAAATATAACCACAATTCCACAGTCTGAAGTTATCTCAGATCACTACCTTGTCTCGATTAAAGCGCGTCATAGTAATAATGTATGCACAGCACCGCGCTTCCACCTTAAACGTACATTTACATCAATACCGCACAGAGTTTTATCAATAATCTTCCAGAATTATCAACTTTGATTGGATCGCCATCTGACTTCACAGAACTCGAACAGGCGAATGAATATCTAGAGTCAGCACTTCGTTATAGCTTAGATGATGTAGCTCCAGTTAAAAGGAAAATTATTAGAGATAAGAAACTCGCTCCTTGGTATAATGACCACACACGTGCTTTAAAACAAACCGCTCGAAAATTTGAACGTAAATGGCGCCAAACTAAATTGATAGTATTCAAAATAGCTTGGAAGGAGAGCATCCTGAACTATAAAAAAAGCTCTCAGTGATGCTAGATCAACGTATCTCTTCACTCTTATAGAAAATAACAAAAACAACCCGAGATTTGTATTTAATACCGTAGCTAAATTAACTAAAAACAAGACCACTGCAGAAATCTCCACAACATCATCATCATGCAGTAGTGAGGATTTCATGAACTTTTTCAATAACAAAATCATAAATCTTAGGCAAAAAATTCAGGCTTTGAAACCAGACAATTTAAATAATTCAGATGATCTAACCACATCACATCAGAACTTAGAACACTTTACTTTACTTGAAGCGAGGGAACTAATTTCACTCATCTCTTCTTCAAAATCGTCAACCTGTATATTAGATCCTATACCGACACATTTTCTTTCTAATCACGGGCCGATATCAAACCTTCCCTTTATCTCCAAGATTTTGGAAAAGGTAGTATCACAGCAGCTATGTTCACATCTACACAGAAATAGCATAAATGAACTGTATCAGTCAGGATTTAGGCCTTATCACAGCACAGAGACAGCACTTGTTAAAGTAGTAAACGACCTCCTATGGGCCTCTGATCAGGGTTGCGTCACTATACTTATGTTACTGGACCTCAGTGCAGCTTTTGACACCATTGATCATAGTATTCTCCTTCACAGATTAGAAAAGTAGGAATTAAGGGACCTGCCCTCTTGTGGCTCAGATCCTATTTGACTGATCGTTATCAGTTTGCAGATTTAGATGGTGACCATTCCTCATGTTCTCAAGTGGAGTTTGGTGTTCCACAGGGTTCAGTTTTAGGCCCACTGCTTTTTCCCTTTACATGCTTCCTCTGGGCAACATAATTCGTAAACATGGTATTAGTTTTCATTGTTATGCTGATGACACACGATTATATGTCTCAGCAAAACCAGATGAGAAAACCAGTTTGCTAAAATTGAGCAGTGTGTGCAGGACATAAGAGATTGGATGTTAATTAATTTTCTTCTGCTTAATCCTGATAAGACAGACGTTCTGGTCATAGGACCACAAGTAGCTAGAAGTAAGCTTTCTGATCACACTGTAACTTTAGATGGCCATTCTGTTCCATCAAATGCAACAGTAAAAGACCTTGGTGTGATTATAGATTCCAGCCTTTCGTTTGAAACACATGTAGATAATATTACCAGGATAGCTTTCTTTCACCTTAGAAATATTGCCAAGATAAGAAACATATTGTCACTAAATGATGCAGAAAAACTAATTCATGCTTTTATCACCTCTAGGTTGGACTATTGTAACGCCTTACTGTCTGGTTGTTCAACTAGGTGTATAAACAAGCTTCGGTTAGTACAGAATGCAGCAGCGAGAGTCCTCACTAAAACCAGAAAATACGAGCACATCACCCCTATCTTATCTACACTGCATTGGCTCCCTGTGAAATTTCGCATCGATTTTAAGACACTACTTTTGACATTTAAAGCACTAAATGGTCTCGCGCCACAGTATTTGAGTGAACTGCTAGTGTCTTACGATCCGCCACGCCTACTTCGATCAAAGAATGCTGGCTGCCTGTCAGTACCACGTATTATTAAAACTACAGCAGGGGGCAGAGCTTTTTCTTACAAAGCCCCAAAGTTATGGAATAGTCTTCCTATTAATGTTCGGGACTCAGACACAGTCTCAGTGTTTAAGTCTAGGCTAAAAACCCATTTATTTAGCCAAGCATTTTTGTAAATAGATTAACCTTAGGTAAAAGAGCAGATCTGGGGGACTCATGGACGTAGAGTATTCTGGTGAACTGGTATGTTTAGATGCTGTCTTCCCCACTCTCATTGTTCACTCAGGTTTGTTGACGGTGAGGTGATTGGTTGCTTTACATCACAGGTAGCCCTCATGTTTGTGTTTCCTTCTGGCTCTCCCTTTTAGTTATGCTGTTATGGTTAGTCCTGCCGGAGTCCCTGCTTGCACTTTGCACTGAATACATTCACCTTATACATGTTGACTGTGACCATACCTAACTGCCATCTTTCCTTATTTTCTGTTCTCTCCTTTTCTGCTCTCTCCTCTCTCTCTCTCCCTCTCTCCTTTCCCTCTCTCTGTCGAGCTATACATGTTCGCTCCTGAGTTGCCAGTGATCCAGACCCCTCTGCCCTCTGGAGCCGTCTAACCCGTCCTGGAGTCCTGCTTCTGGTTGGAGATCTCGTCGCATGGATGCCCCGTGTGGTCTGCCTGGATTCGTGTGGTGGCTGGGGATGGTTTCCATGAAGACTGTCCTATCATCGATTGATGCTCTGGGGACCTGTGACTTCAGTTGTTCGATAGCTCAGGATTGGAATCTCCTACAGTCTACCTGAGCCTCCAGGAACAAACTGGACTCCTTTTAATTTTAATTTTCCAGTACACATTATTATGCTGATCAATCCCTGCTATCCGTTATCACCCAGATGAGGATGGGTTCCCTGTTGAGTCTGGTTCCTCTCAAGGTTTCTTCCTATTACCATCTCAGGGAGCTTTTCCTTGCCACCGTCGCCCTCGGCTTGCTCATCAGGGACAATCTTATCATTTTGATTCATACACATTGCATACAAACTTACTTCTTTTATTGTGTAAAGCTGCTTTGCGACAATGTCAATTGTTAAAAGTGCTATATAAATAAAATTGGCTTGACTTGACTTGTCTTAGCCTCAGTAAAATATTTGAACAGTGCAAACTTTTTAAAAAAGACCGTACATCCGTGAATGATGATCCCAGCCGAGGTGGTTAGAAGCCCGCTCCATTGGTTCGCATGAAAGCTTGCAACCAACGTACATAAGAGATGCATACGTCTGTGGGAACTGTTCATGAACACCACTTGCACAATACAGGAACTCTGCCACATCCTCCGTGTAGTCCTGACCTCGCTCCAAGCCATTTCCACATGTTTGAGTTCCTGGGAAGCCAGAGTTTCAGATGTGAAGCAGGCATTCCAAGCATGGCTCTGGCGCACTGAGAAAACTTTCTACCCGGATGGTATTCAAGCATTAGTGAAACACTGGGATAAGTGCGTTAGTGTAGCAGAGGATTATATAGAGAAATATAAAGGGTATTTTTTACTCTCACAATTGTGTTATTCTGTGCAATCAAAAGTCCCAGTTTGACTTGAACACCCCCCTCGTATAAACTACCCCAGTGTAAACCCTATAATCATTGAGGTACACACTGCACTATACTACAAAACAGAGGAAGCGCATCAGGAGACCCCCATAAGCAAAGCATAACCTCCCGCATTGCCTAGAGGAGACAGAGATAAGTAAAATCCTTAAACAGCTTTACTTTATCTGCTAATAGATCTGTGAACAGGGACACACGAGTTTCCTCGCTGAAGCACTGCTGGATGGAACCGTCAAGGCCACAGGAAAATTTGATTTTAACCATGCAATTCGATCTGATCTCCTTACTTTGGTGGTTAAACACCAAAATGTACAGTACAAAATCAAATCATATTTATTTCTAATAACACTTGACATCTTAACCTTTAGAACCATTCAGAAAGGGTTTCACTTGGTTTTCTTCTCAGTCATGACTGAATGTAAATGTGGGCGTTCATTTACAGTGGGCTCATTTACACTGTTGGCTGATATTACTAGTTTGCCCTAAGTACTTTTGATATGTGGTGTGTAGTTAGGGAGATAATCAATGACATTGCCCTCTTCAGTCAGAAGGAAAGAGGGATGGATTTAGCTTATTTTAAGTAAGGAACACACGTCATTATATTGTTGGTGGCTGTTTGATAAATCTAATGTCTTATTCTTTTGTCCTGTAAGATTTGTTTGGTACTGTAACGTGCAGTTTGAATCGTTTGCTGGTTTAGTAGGTCATGTTTTGGGTGACCTCTCAATGCATGATTGTTTCCTTCCTTGTTAGTATATTTTCTGAAATATACTCAAAGCCATATTCTATATGTTTATCCTATGATGTGTTAATGTGTGCACATGTGTGCACAGTGATTATGACAGGACTTTCCTACACGATTAAAAGTAAAAGAATGTTTCGCTGCCTCCTCATTATATTAGTTAATGCTAGCTATAAACTCAGCTGTATTGTCGGTGCAGCTGAGAGGCTACCATAAGGTTTTCATGGTGAAATGTTTTATTGCATGTTTCCTAATTGCTAATTATTAATAATTAGACAAATTATCTCATTAAGAGAATGTTTGCCAATGTTCATTTATCAACTCAAATAATAAATAAATACGGTGGAACCTCGGATTGCGAGTTCCGCGAGACGAGCAAAGATTTTTAATGAATTTTGACCTGCGAAACGAGCAAGCCCTGGTTTGCGAGTGCCGAGTATCATGTATCACGCATGCGCTCTTGTTTTGACACAGAGCGTCACATGATCACAACTGAGCCAATGATTTTTCTCTCTCTTGCGCTGCAAATTTGTGGGTAATCGTCTCCCCTGCTGGGTCTTAGTGCTCGTCTCTTACTGATATAATCAACATCTCCTCTCTGTTTCAGCGTGTCTCCTATGTGTGTGCGCTCACGTAATTTGACACAGACACACACACTCTCTTGCGTTTACACCCCCCTCCCCGGCTTCACACACATACAGACACACACATACTCTCTGCTTTACACAGAAAACTCTGCTCTGTCGCGATTCTTTTCAAAGGTAAAGTGCTGGTTCATTTGTTTTTTTGTTTTTTTTTACTTTACAGCAGTGATTCCGTTAGTATGCACTCATGTGAGTGTCATTAGAGAGATTTCTTTTTTTTTCTGTTAAAACAGTGTTCCCGGTGTGTGTGTTTGTTATGAAACTTAAAAAGCGAGGTGGGAGGAGGAGTTTTACTGTGGAAAAGACGAGGGAAGACGAGGGAGATGAGGGAAGGGGCTTTCTTCCGCGTACTCCGGTTTCCTCCCACAGTCCGAAGACATGCTGATTAGACTAATCAGCGTTGTGGTATGAACCGTTTTAATGTTTTGAAATAATCTAGCTGTATTGTGCATTTATCCACAGCAGATTTACTGCCCGTACAAGTTTCTGCACTCATCATCAAATAAAGTCAATTCATTCAATTCATTATCTCTGCTGCCTAATCAGGTCGTGATCCGACTACCACCTTAATCAAAAGTAAAGACAAACATGAAGAATGAAGGTTGAAGTGAATAATCTGTTTAATAATATGTTAAACAGATGATTATGGTTACTGTTTATGTACAGTGCATGATGAGCAACAGTGCAGCCAAAAAAGTACAGAATGTGACCAAAGACCACTTTGAACATGTTCACAGGTTTTAAGAATAACTAACTGTAAGGTTGGCTAATAATGTGATCGGTTCTGGGCACTATTTTTATGCCGAATGACGCAAAACAAATTCTTCCTTCTCGCCTTCTGTTTAATAAGGACATCTAAAGGACGATTAAAAAGTCACACTTCTTGTTGTTATGGTAACATTGACACTAAATACTGCTCCTTTCTTATGCATAACACAACATGTAGTAAAATGAGATTTTGATTAAATTGATGGTTTCTTTTATTTTAATAATTTCTTTATCATGAATAATATTTTCGTTTAAACATTCATGTCATATCTGGTACTGTATATCTTCTTCAACTCTAGTCTGGGGTCCGAGTGCATAAATATACCTGTTCATTTAGCATCTTCAATGCAACTGATTAAGTTAGATTGATGAATTGTTCTGTACTTTAAATAGACAATTATATTGTGGTATGCTTCTCTGTGTACTGTATAAGGGCTGCATTTGTGATTTTAGCAGTACAGTGAACAGGGGAAATGAAGCGGGATCTCAGGAAATGAAGGCCGTATGAGGTTTTCGGTTCAGTAAACCTGAGCTGAGAGAGAGAGAGAGAGAGAGAGAGAGAGAGAGAGAATGGTCAGAGGAGAGCGTGTGAGTGAGGTAGAAGAAATATAAAGCTGTGCTAGAGGGAGACAGATAGAGGGAGAGAGGGATGAGAGACGGGTAATGGATTGCGTCCTGGGGAATTAATCATGCCTGTACCGCCACAATGTCATCATCTAGACTCATCACGTCGGCTAGTTCGGGCTGGGAAGTCAGACAGACACATGCACACACCCCAAAACGTGCCCAGATTCACAAGCCTATACTGTATCCAGGCTGCACTTTACACAAATGTACCAGCTGATCTGTGGTGCATTATTCAGCACCAGCATGGCACAGACCTCAGCAGTGACAGCAAGCACGAATCCATGAATGATTGAATATTATTAAACAGATTGCATATCAGAAGCGGACGCAGGGCCTTTTTAACGAGGCCTAGTGCAAGCCGGAAACGTCCTGCAGGAACATCGTAAACATGCGCCATGTGATTCATCGATTTCGGGACAGGGACGCTGATTCAGCACTGACGTGTCAGATTTAGATCGACTCGTACCTTGGAGGTTTGCTGGACAATGTTCTGAAATATTTAGACAGGCCATATTTCATTAACCATCTCATTTGACCTATTTACAATTCTTTCAAGCAGCTCTTTTATAATCATCATCATCATCATGATAAGATAAGATTCAATTATTTGTGATATGTACTGTACCTTACAGCAGAGTAAAATGATTTTTTATTTTTTTTTTACATATCCCAGTTAGGAAGCTGGGGTCAGAGTGCAGGGACAGCCAGGATACAGCGCCCCTGGAGCAGATAGTGTTAGGGGCCTTGCTCAAGAGCTCAACAGTGGAAGCTTGGTGGTGTTTGGGCTTGAATTCCCAACCTTCCACCGCTTCCCTATCATCATCATCATTATTACTCACCATCAATGTGATTTACTAAATGTTTTCATTTTATATAGATTAAATTTTTCTTTTACATTTTAACACACGCTTACCACAAGGACACATTCAGTAACACTTATTAAAGTGTCGTCTTCATAAAGCATGACATCTACATGAGCCCTTGACATCTGACAAAGTGCCAGAGATGGTGATTCCCATTAAATCTGATTGATGGAACACCTCGTGGAGTGAGGGTGTGGTCAAGCGCCAGCTGTGAATGGAACGAGGAGTCATGGAAAAGGAGTGTGTAATGAATGAAAACACATCTCTCTCTCTCTCTCTCTCTGTGAGATTAATGATGAACTTTTTATATGCTGTGTGTTTTTGCAGTAAACTGTCAAAAAACTGAGATTCAGTACAGAGATGAATTTTCCAATGTCCTGTCCTGCTGAGCTGGTGTGTGTGTGTGTGTGTGTGTGCTATTTATATAATTTTATGTTATGACACAATTATTGATTATATGTCTATGAGCCGCAAAGATGAACAGATCATCAAAGAAAGTGGAAGCTCTGATCTATTTTAGCTGGACAGCTCCTCTTAGGTAGGAAACTGAAAGCATCCTAAAAGCACTTATGATATAGTGTACTGTGAAAAAAGGTATTCTTTAGCATAACTGCAACCATGTGGAATACATGTTTATGTAAGAACTTTTGTAGGTGTCATGGAGCTCTTCTTCATCAACCTGTTATCAAACACTTTTAAATAAGATACTGATCGCACAAATCTCACTAATGTTCCCGAAAGTCACCAAGTTCAGGCGTCTTCCAAAGTCATTTTTTCTTTATCACAGGGTGAATTTATACACTTTATGTTTTTTTTATGCAGTCATTACAAGAGGTCTTATCCACAACAAACAAGTGAAGGCGCAATGATGCAAAACAACTTGCAAATCACTCACTCACTCACTCATCGTCTATACCACTTAATCCTGTATTCAGGGTCACCGGGGTCCTGGAGTCTATCCCAGGAGACTTAGGGCACAAGGCGGGGTACACCCTGGACAGGGTGCCAATCCACTGCAGGGCTCACACACATACACACACTCAATCACAGACTATGGCCAATTTTGGGAATGCCAATTAGCCTAACCTACATGTCTTTGGACTGTGGGAGGAAACCGGAGTACCTGGAGGAAACCCACCAAGCACGGGGAGAACATGCAAACTCCATGCACACAGAGACGGGAATCGAACCCGGACCCTGGAGGTGCAAGGCGGCAGTGCTAACCACTACACCATTGACTTGCAAATCAAATATTACAAAAATACTGCAAATATTCATAACCTGAAAGATTAAAGAACAACATGGCTTTGTCCAAATGATTAACTGCCCTTGTTTCATCTTTACCTAGAGAGAGCGATGTAGCGTTGCTTCAGTCTTTCTGTCGGTACAGTTCTCTCACCTTCACACCTATAAACTTTCAAACCATCAACTTTCATGATAGACGCCGATATCAATGCTATCCTTCTGTACTTGTTAGAACAGAATTAACACACAAAGCACCAACCAACAAATTTGCACCCGAAGCTCTGATCACATCAGAGCGTGTTTCAGCTTGATGGGTTCCTACAAGACATTACATTTATGTTGGAGTCTGCATCCTTACTACGTGATGGCATCTTTAAAGTAGTCTGCTATTACTCACATGCATGTGTTTCTGCCAATATTCAAATAAAAACTTTTTCATTAACTATGATGATGGTCAGATGATGGGAAAGAACCTCATCTACCAAATTCCACTAACTCTTTTTTTTATTTGTTTATCTTTTTTACATAAAACAAGATGCAAGTGTAACAATTTAAGGTGTCTATTTTAAGGTGGATAGCAGGCTAGACATTTTCTGTTGAACACATTTCTCATCACTGACAATATGGGTTTGCCAAACTAGGCTGCATGAGGGGTGAAAGAAATAGTTATGAATATCACTCAGGTGTGAACTCAGATTTCACGTTACTATTTTTAAAGTGTTAGTGCTCTAATTCCGTAAAGCCACTTTGAAATTAAAAGGCTATCTGCTATTTTCATCTTTATCTTTATCATCTATATGAATTGGAGTTACGTACAGTACAGGTACAGTAACTTCTATCGTTTTGCAAACACTACTGGCCATTTAGAATGCGCACTTTTTTCCCCGCGAAATTCCGCAATTCGGCGCGCACCATGCCGCGAAATCCCACAACGTGTCTGGCGTGCCACATTTAAAACGGATACATCTGTCCATATATCATGCCTGTCCAAAACAACCCTAAGACTTTATTTAATCAAATCAACTTTACCTTTGATTAAAGCGCACAATGTTGTGTGCTAGTTCATGTGTGAAAAGGATTCCTCATGCTCCCAGAACCACTCTTTCACAATTTGAGTCCTGGAATATGCTCGTGCCATCAGAGAAGAAAAAACACATTGATGTGATACCCTGGTCATTCAGTACATTCAGGACGTCAGCTGACTTCATTTTTTTGCCTCATAACGTTGCTGAGTCTCGACCTGAGCAACTGAAGCGACCCCAGATTATAACCCCGCCTCCAGAGGGTTGTACAGTGGGCACTACGCATGATGGGTGCATCGCTTCATGCACTTCACTTCTTACCCTGTTACAACCATCAATCTGGAATAGAGTCAATATGGACTCATCAGACCACATGACCTTTCTCCATCGCTCCAAAATCCAATATATATGCTTCCTAGCAAATTGAAGCCGTTTTTTCTTATAGCCACACAGATGTTTAGTCCAAATCCCTTTCGTTCTCATCTCATTGTGTGTGTGTGTGTGTGTGTGTGTGTGTATGGAAATGCTCTTTTTTTTTCCTCTTAAACATACCTCTGTTTTTTTCCATGCAGCTTTAACAAGTTTTCTAGTGATCTCCATTCATTATTTTATTCCCAAGCACATTACTTCCAGTAAGCTGACAGTTCTGCACTATCCTTGCTGGTTCCAGTCATTTCAAATCTCTTTAGTTGTTTTCTTTGCTTGATGCAGCTCAATAATTGCTTTCTAAAATGGCAACTTTTTTTTTTCTTTTTTGTTTTTTGGCCAGCTAGTGTAGTTCCTGTACAACATGGAGTGACTCTGTCTTCAAGGCACAGACAGAAAAACAAGGAAAATGTGGCTTTAATATTGTGGAGAAACCAAAAAGCTTGGAGGTCAGAGTAAATCAATAAAGCTCATTTAGGGTTGAATTGGGGAGCCCTGGTATATAGTCCCAGATTTCTACTTTATACACATTTAACCTGCCTCCATAGGGAACGGTATGTGCAATGGAGGAAATATCAATACTGTTTATCAAACAAAAGTTGGGTCTCTCCAGTTGCTCTCCAGTTTCGAAATAATACGTTTCTTTTGCTACAGATTTTCAGACAAAAGCAATTGGAGCGGAGCAAAGAGTGTTGGATAATTTTACAAATAGAGAAAGATTGTGAACATGTGCTTATGAAAGAGAGCAGAAAGCAATGTTTTGCTGCTTTGGATGTTCTTGGCCCTCTAATATTTCAGCAATTGCTTTTAACACAGCAATAGGTTAAGTACTGCTCTGAAGCGAGACGGACAAACCGGTCCTCTTTGATCTGAATGAAGGCGAGACTTCAGCCTTTGTGCTTGTAATTGCAGGGAACTAGACTCCAACAGAGCCCCTTACAGCCACAAAACACTACACTACACACACACACACACACACACACACACACACACACACACACACACACTTCTATGCAAAGCCACAGGCTGAATTTCTCAATCCTGCTGAACGTTATGATGATCAACAAGACACAAGGCACACAGCAAGCTTCTCAGTCTGTGGTTTTGACTTAAAGGAGCAGTTGGAGGAAACCCAGCTGCAGTATAAGCAATGCAGCACTTCCACTAATGAAAAATAAAAGCTTGTCATTTCCCACCCGCATTATGTCAATAAAATCATGCTATTTGTGTATGCTACTCGTTTTCACATCTCATTATCCATGTTAATGTGCGTTTGACGGAACCAATGCCAAATCCTTTCAATGGCTCTTACTTGACATTTTAAACCTCAGTGTGTGGGACATACTGCCAGTCAAAGGACATAAAGACGATATTTTATTATACTTTAATCACTAGAGCTCCGGAATGCCAATTAACCTCATCAGGGCAGTGGGATGAAACATTTATTAGAGCGGTGCTGCTTTTAACGAGGCAAATACAGTTAGTTAGACTTACTAGCAAAACCCAGCAGACCACTTGACATCAAGATAAATTTAACAAACTGATCTATTATGTAAGGAGTAAAGCAACTTGGGGACGATACCAGGACAACACAAAATAAAGTATCCATTACAACATGACGCCGATTCTTTTTTTAATAACAGAACATGGGGCATTTTCTTCTTCTTCTACTACAGCCCTCAATGATATGAAATATTTCAGTTAAGAATGACACGTGACCACTCAGTTACATTAAATGTTGTTGATTATCCAAAAAAGAATATCCATTGTTATCATGTATGCCAAATATTTCCCAGTTTTACCCCTCAATATAACACTAAAAGTTCACTCGCTCACCGTCTATACCGGCATGGGGCGTGGTACACTCTGGACATGGTGCCAATCCATCCCAGGGAACACACTCACACACACGTTACGGGAAATTTCAGAACACGAATCTGTGTGTCTTTAGACTGTGGGAGGAAACCAAAAAACCCAGAGGAAACCCGCCAAGCAGAGACTGGAATCGAACCGGGACCCTGGAGGTGCAAGGCGACGGTGCTGGCCATTAAGCCACCATGCCGTCTGGCACTAAAAATGCCTTCCATAAATCTTACATAAACATCTCCTTACAGCAAAAATCATCATATCAATAATTATGCATTTTGTTAATAGGCTTGGATTATGTGAAGCATCATTAAACATTCCTGTAAAAAAAAAAAAAAAGTCATCATTTCAGAAGGGTAAAATTGTTAGCCTTCAAGCATCAAGCAATGCAAACAACCAAGAGGATTTGAAATTACTGGAGCTTTACTTGGAAGGATAGTGCAGCAGAAATGTAGCTGGAGAAAAGTTTTATTTCAACAATTGATGAAGTTCCTTTGGACTTTGGAGCGATGGAAAATGGTCACTTGGCCCTGATGAGGCCAGATTGACCCTATTCCAGAGCGATGCAGCCATCATGCATAGTGTCCACTATACAAGCCTCTAAGACAGGGTTATGATCTGGTGTCGCTTCAGTTGCTCAGGTCTAGACTCAGCAACGTTATGTGGTAATAAAATGAAGTCAACTGATGACCTGAATGTACTGGATGATCAGGGTAGATGTGATAACCCTGGTCATTTAGATAATACTATGGTCATTTGTAATTGTGAAATATTTAAGATGATGCTTAGAAAGACAACTGAACAGCACATGAGGAGCATTGTCGCCTCATGGTTTTTAATGACTTTAATTACATTTTCACATGCATGCTTTCTGGAACTAACTTGGTTCTTTCTTTAATAAATGACATCTTATGTTCATTGCCAACCTTCTGTGGTATGAGAGAAATAAAGCACTTCCAGAAATGCTCTTTCAAGATAATCCACTAAATATCCATCACTATTACGTTCATGAATTTTCTATAACAGCACGCCCCCGCTTGTTGAACTCCTTAATTACTGTATTAGGAATAAATCAGCTTCCAGATCTTAGTACTGACTGGGGATTCTAAGCAAATCCTTCACTCTTCACTCTCTGAAGCATGAAGCATGAATCTAGGTCATCTCATGCACTGTCTCTCTATCAGCATTTTAAATCCCCTAGAAAGGAAATTAGCTGACAAAATGAATCAATTACACCAGCATGCAATCAGGCTCCTTTACTCGTGCTCGGCGTTCGGCGTTCGATTCATAAAAGCATTCAGTGGACACCCTACTCACGGGAGGGTCTCGGGTATGAATATGAAACTGAGCGTACCGCCAGAACAACGACGATGATAACAACACCTACTGCGTTTCCATTCCATGCCGTTGACGTAGAGGGAGAAACCGAGAAGCAGGACAGCTGCGGATTTCCAGTGTAGGCGCAGGCTGAGTAATGCAGGTGCTAAAATATTCAGCAGCTCCTTTAATTTTGGGCCTCAGCCCCAGATACGAATAGCATTCGCTCACATGAATAGTTCGAAACAGGATTTGGTTGAGCTGGATTCATGAGCTGGAAGGCGAGCCAGAACAATACGGTGTTGTACTGGATGCGTGGTAGTGATATTCAATTTATTCATCCATGGAAGAAAGTAGGACACAGACGACTGGCGAAGGCATGCGCACTGCCTAAAGTGTCAGCGCTGAGGCTTTAATCTCTGGATTACCCCATTCATTTTCTCCCCATCTTCCCTCGGGCCCTGTAACACCATCAAGGTCATAAGCCTAGCACGTCGCTAGTCAGTGTGGTATTTTATCTGTGTAGATATTGAGGCATAGTCATATTGTAGCCCTGTAAAGAAATAAGAGCTGGATTTTGTTTCAAATATCAAGCTACTGTGCACATAAGGTGTGTTTCGACACACTCTACTGTATAATCTCTTAATTCTAACAGGACGCTGTGAGCCTGTTTCATAGACATTTAGACTAATAATCATCTGCCCTTATATACGTGGCTGTGTGCAGCAGATTTGTCATATCATGCTGCCTCGCGGCTATGTTAGCTAGCTACATTATGGAACAATTATCTCAGGATGTTTATCTCAGGAGCAAGCACTGCTAACATTATCAAAGTTTAAAGTTTCACACACAGCTTGAGAGATTTTTTTTTTCTTCTCTTTTTCTGATTCTTAATGCTTTAGGGTTCTCTTCAGAAGATGGAGAGAATTAGCATGTCAGGAAAACACAAATTTCAGAAGTTTTCTGGTAGTTTAAGTGGAATCAGCAGGGATCAAAAGATCAAAGTCTTTTTATTCATTTTTTTTTTTCATTATTATTTTTTAAGGTACATAAATTTAGCCATCTGTTGCAAACATAACTTTTGCCTCTAGTTATATTTACGCGTCTGCAGCGAGGATAGAAAAATCGTGAGTAGGTTACAAAAATGGATAAGTGGTGGCTGTAGGCTAGATACATAGCACAGGTTTAGCATGCATGAATATTATAGACACCTCTACAGCAAGTGGTTGTAATAAAGGTCAAAGCAATAGGTTTTGCACTGAAGATCTATTATAATTACATATTACTTGTGAGGACGGGCCACTCCAGGGTATATTGTTCGATCCTTAGCTCGTATTACTGTCTGCGTGGAATATCCTTGCCCGTGTCTGCAAGTCTGTCTGGGGTTTTTTTTTTTTTTTTTCAGGTTTTCCAGAACAATTCATGCCGAACCACTGTGCACATTATATAGACGGTCCATCCTGTAATCCTTATAGATGTCCAAGTATTACTGAAGGATTGCTTGCTTGTTGCAGAAATGATCTCAATAAAAGTTGACTGACATCATATAGTAAGTACGCAATCCTGGGGCTGATACCTGAAATGTCAGCCGTCACGTCAAATCAGGTATTAAGTCGCATTTTGGGTGATTTCAGGAATGTTTATTTTCAGATTTCTGGTTCAATAAGCTCTATTTTGATATCACGCTCATCACTGCATCATGTCTAGTAGATATGGAGATATGCCTAATGCAAATTTGCTTTTTGAAAAACTCAGTTGAAATCCTATTTTTAGAATATGAGGATTGTTAGATTTAGATTTTTAGATAATATTTAGATCATTTAGATTTTAAGATACTTATATGATAATGAGGATTCTATGGCATAGTCAGAAAGAGGGAACCCTCAGTCTGGATAGGGTCCATAAAGTGCTTTAAAAAAGGAGGATAAGGTATTTATCAACCGGTCTTTGCGAAAATTGAATGTTTGATACATTCCACCTAATGCACAGTATTGGGCATAGTGCAAATCTACCCTTATTTGACTTAATACCTGACTTGGATATTGGTCAAAAATATGACTGACTGATATGTTAATACAGGAATTGACTAAAATAAATGTTAATTACTTCAAAATGTGACTTGGCAGGTGATATGATATTTGAAAAAGAATATGAGCTGAGAGTTTAGCACTGTCGCCTTGAATCTCCAGGTTCCAAAAAAAATTATACACACTTCAGGAATGAAAAACTTGGGTATTATATTGTTTGGGTATATTGGGTTATAAAGTTATACATTTATATATATGATAATATTGTTAATATTATATACATCATACTATTTTTCTTTTCCTGAAGAGTATGTATGCATTTTTTGGCCAATTATACATATACAGTATATACATTATATATATATATATATATATATATATATACACACATATACAGTATATATATAGCCAGACACTAGTCAATCATAGATGCCTGTGAACTCATGTAATTGGAAGAGGCAGATAGGGCTTTCCTCATACAGTGTTATGCTGCTTCCCAACATTGCGTGAGCAGCAGTTCGAAAAGATGTGGTCGGCTGGCGTCATGTCTCTCAGAAAATGCACACGCTTGGGAGAATGCCGTAATAGAGAGATGGCTAGGAATTTGCAGGGAATTTGCTATGATTAAATTCAGGGGGGGGGGAAAAAAACCCTGCCATTAGGTGCGTATCTCCGGAAAAAAAAAATACTGCTGTCTCTTTAAGGGCATACAACAGCATGTGTAATGATAAAATCCATAATTACTGTCAGCTGTGATAAACTATAAGTGGTGAATTACAGTAATCTCCATTCAGTTGAGTGGTGAAGTAGTGGTGACAGTTCCAGTGATCTTATTGTAGATGCTAAAAGCCTCTCACACCCATTAATTCCATAACAGTCAAAACTTGCATATATAACTGCCATAATTATACAGTTTTGGATTCAGAATAATAAATCATGCAATGCTGTCATGGCATGGTACGCTTATTACTTTCACACACACACACACACCTAAATTAATCTTAAGTCATTTCAAATCTGTGTCAAGTTGACCGTCACATATGTAATATAGAATTCTCAGTCAACACATGCGCTACAAGCTACTGTACACATCACCTGACCAATCACAGAACACCAATCTGTATTCACAGTCAAGCTCCTTGAAATAACCTGGACTTTCACACACACCTCACAAAGTCTTGCCAACCAATCTTGCCAGTGTGATTCTCTGCCATTGATATTCACGCTTGTTACCCTTTTAGTCAAGTTCCTGTTTAAAGCTGAACCTTTAATCATAATCTTGGATTTGCTGCTTGACTGCCACATGAATTTCAATACACAGCATGTGCCAGAATCCAGCTTTCTGGACCATACTTGATACTCTATACAGGACTCTGTCCTAATCCCTCTGCACTTCTTGTCCGTATTCACTTTTCCCTTTCTTCTTCTTAATGTGTATCTTGGAAGGAAATTACGTACATGCAACTGAGCAAAGCAACTGAGATCCCAATTCAATCAAGCAGACATAAGATGCGCTGGATAAATAATTCCTATCCATGAAGGATCTGCTGCTAACATCCTGGTGCCAGAAATCACAGCAGACCCAGAGAGACCCTGAGGACCCATGTCCTGAGGGGTCAGAGAGGCCCTGGCGGCACAAGTGAAACCCAAAACCTTGTTGGTTTTAATGTTACAGCTGATCAGTAATCTATAAAAATCTATAGCATGCAAAAGAATAGTTTATATGAAAGACAAGTCCCTAACCATACAAAGATTCACACATGGGGAAGGAAAAACAGTACACTTTGAATACACTCAGCAGGAGTAGAACTGGAATGACCAAAGCGATACTGCAAATTACATGAAAGCATAAACCATCGAAAGTCGTCGAATATAAGAAATCTACAGTAAGGCAAACACTGCATCTGGAAAGACAGTTAGTGGATCATCTGAAAACACCACTGAGATGAAAATAATAATAATAATAATAAATTACTGTAAACCTTGAATTACTGAATAAAAAAAATGTGCAGTCAACTTTATCTAAAGTAGTGACATGTCCATTTGAGACTACGTGAGACTCAAATCTACTCACCAAAGCTACTCAACAAGCTGAAGGCACTAAATCTAATTCTGCAGGTTGCTCTGTGAATCAATCCAAGCAGTGAGTTGATCAGGTCAGGCTTAAGGGCCTCTCTCAAGAGCTCAACAGAGACATTCTGGTAGATGCAGCTCAGAGCCTAAACCAGTGGTCCCAGAAATAGTGTTAAAGCACACGATTTAATGACCCGGCTAGATCTGGCGTAGGGTATAGCACAGTTTCCCAAACATTGGTTAACACCTGATGGGTATCACACCATTATGGGATTGCATTCAATTTCTTTGTACTAGTACAATGCCCTCCGTGAGTGGTACTAGTATATATATATATATATATATATATATATATATATATATATATATATATATATATACATATATAGAGAGAGAATGTTTTACAGACAGCTGAATCAGATGACATTCTTGGATGACTGAGAATCAAACATATTAAAGAATATTATTCAATAATGTCTGTGCAGAGCAACTTCCCCAAGTGTCCATGTTAGGTTTTCTGGTTTTCTCCCCAAAACACGGCAACATACAATATTGACTGTTGACTCCAAGTTCCCTAAACCCCTTGGTGTAAAAGTGTGCATAAGTGCGTGTGTGTGTGTGTGTGTGTGTGTGTGTGTGTGTGTGTGTGTGTGTGCGTGCGTGTGTGCACGCACTCTATGCCCTGTGATTGACCAGTGTACCTCCCAGAGTGTACTCCCAACTCATTCTCTGTGCTATTAAGATGTTCTTAAGTGGCTCTGGATCCACTGTGACCCTGACCAGCATAAAAAGCTGGATAAAAGTCGTAATCATATTATTTTGTAACTACTATTAATTATTCAGGAACTACAGTGGCACTAATGGAAAAGGTTATTAGATATAGTTATGAGAGCGAGGAAATCCATCCATGAACCCATTGCGCATACCGCTTATGCTGTGCAGGGTCACAGGGGGTCTGGAGACTATCTCATGAAACTCAGGGCACAAGGCAGAGTACAACATGGATGAGGTGCTAACTCATTACAGGGTACGAGCACACACGCACAAACACACATACACACCAAATCACACACTGCGGGCAATCAGCCCATACCTCATATCTTCAGTCTGTGGAAGGAAACCCATCAAGCCTGGGAAAAACATGCAAACTCCATGCACACAGACCAGAGGTGGGATTTAAACCCCCAACCCTGGAGGTGCAAGGGGGACAGTGCCTACAGCTTAGCCTTAATACAGTACCACCACCGACAATCAATCAGTAAGATGCCCCAAAAAACACCCAAATCATCCATACTTTTACAGCGTCTACATATTCTTTATTATATTCGCTACACCGGCCATATAGTATAGCTTAAATCGCAGAAAAGTAGAAGGAAGAAAAAAACATGAACTGGCTATTCTTAACAAATATCCATAAGGAAGTGCACATTTATGCTCTGAATAATCACCAAATGAAATGAGACAACTCAGCAAAAACAGCACACTGATCCTCTAAGGATTGATGACTGCTGCTGGCCATGGCAATTAGTTATTACTGGCACATTATAATGCACTTGGAAAGGAATAAAACAAGTGTGTGAGCCAGGTTGTGTTGGGCACATCACTCCTAATCGATCCAGTAATAGGCATTTCTCCTTTCAATCTGGCTCTACACTCATGTTGACACTATGCTTCCTGAAGCGAGCCTATGCATTTCATCTATATTCTATGTAGACTCTATATTCTAAAAAAAAAAAAAAAGTTGAATACACAAATTACAGAGAGAAAAAAAAGTCACCATCGACCAGGATTCCATCTAGCAGGATAAAGCAGGTGGTAGCTGGTTACCAGGGGAATGCATGATGGTTGTTAACAGAGCAATGCAGAGAGGCAAAGGGAGACCTGAGAGACCTACTTTTCTGTAGACGAGCATGTTGGGGGACTCATCCGCTACTCCATTGCTGCTCTGTCCGTAGCTGTTAGTCTGCGCCATGCCTCCCAGTGATGAACAGCCAGCCTTGAGTACTCCTGGATTAGAAAGAGAAAGCCACACACACACACACACATACACACACACAACACAGTTTAACATTACGCACGTACGCACGCATGAGATTCCACTGGCTCGTGCAAATGTAAAGAGGAATATGTGACTACAGAATATAATCTAACGTTCTGCTTTGTGCCGCCACGCAGTCACTCTTCAGCATTTCACGCCACACAAACTCCTCCACGGCGGCGTTCAGAAACCGGGCGCTGCAAACAAACCTCCTCCATCTGTCCACACATTTTTCACTCAGACGCGCGCGCGGTCTAATTACACGTAACGCGGACCCATAATCACGTAAACGCTCGTGCGAGCACGCGTGCAGACGCAGTCACGGCGAGATTCTACCGCTATAAGGTGCAAACCTGCACAGTGTTACAATGCATGCAGCAGAGAATAAAAGCTTGTTTGTGTGTGTGTGTGTGTGTGTGTACGAGCTATCTATTGGATGCATCACTGCAGTGTGTGGATTTTTTTTTTTCTTTCTTTTTTTTAATCGCTGGTGTTGCGGAACAAGCGAGATCAAGACCATGGACAGATCTGCGGAATGGACTAGGCTCGAAACGACGCGTTAATAAAATATAGATATTTATAAATATATATATAAACACGGGTATTACCTGCTACAATCGCGCACGTCGTGCGATCCCTCCCTCCCCTGTCGCTTTGTATCTCGCGGTGCTCGGGTTTGTCAGGCGCTCAGAGGATCTCGCATTTGAGAAGAAAAAAAAAGAGCTGATCTTTCTCTCTCTCTCTCTCTCTTTTCTTTTCAACCAACTATTACTACTCTACTCCCTCAGTGCTGAAGCGGCGGCGCGCACGGAATCTCGGCGGCTCCGTAACGTGAGCGCGCTCCGGTCGGCGTCACGGTGCAAGAACGAGCTTCACTCTACCGGGAGCCACCGGGACTGATTTAAAAAATAATAATAATAATCGGTAGTGCCTATACTTCTTCTATAATGATGATGGTGATGATGATGATGATGCACAGAGTAATATGCACGGGTGTCAACTCACGTTGCAAAGCCACGTGCTTGATGAGAAAGGTGTCACCAGGGACGGGATCCTCATCAGCTCTGTAAATTAACACACAAGTGTGTTGTCCCTGGCCCTGTGATAGAGGAGACAGCTCAGGACTCCTAATTGCATATCACATGTCCCCAAGGAAGCAATGACACACCCCCATGAGAATGTACTGTTCCTGAGCATTTCTCAGCCTGACCTGTAAATTAATAAACCAGCTGAAACTGGGAATCAGTGGGAGTTCTGAGGAAACCTGGTTTCACCTGAGCCAGACATCAATAAGTCTTGAAAACGAATGTATATACAATGAAAAGAACGCCATGCTGAAAAAAGCATTTTTTTTTTTAAAGCTTCACCTTAAATAAAATGTCTTTTTGAATGAAAGGTGTTAACGCGTCCTCCCTACAGTATATTAATGATCTCTCTCCAACTGAATTTCACCTGTTTGGTCACCTGAAAGCAATCTTACACGGATGACGATCCTTTTTTATCACTTGTTTTTTTATCACTTCTGATGAAGACGTGACGACATCGGTGCATTCGTGGCTCACAGCTCAGCCTAAAAAGAATTTTAATGCAGGAATATGAAAGCTTGTTGACAAGATGGACAGTCTATTGAAAAGTGAGGAGATTATGTCCAAAAAATTATGTACCCGTCTTTATTCAAATAAATTCTACAGTCAAAGTGCATATAATTTTTGACTAACCCTAGTACATACAGTACAGACCAAAAGTTTGGACACACCTTCTCATTCAAAGAGTTTTTTTTTTTATTGTGTTCTTTAGCCCAAACGCGTCTCTTCTGCTTGTTGCCTGTCCTTAGCAGTGGTTTCCTAGCAGATGTTCTACCATGAAGGCCTGATTCACACAGTCTCCTCTTAACAGTTGTTCTAGAGATGTGTCTGCTGCTAGAACTCTGTGTGGCATTGACCTGCTCTCTGATCTGAGCTGCTGTTAACCTGCGATTTCTGAAGCTGGTGACTCGGATGAACTTATCCTCCGCAGCAGAGGTGACTCTCGGTCTTCCTTTCCTGGGGCGGTCCGCATGTCAGCCAGTTTCTTTGTAGCGCTTGATGGTTTTTGTGACTGCACTTGGGGACACTTTCAAAGTTTTCCCAATTTTTCGGACTGGCTGACCTTCATTTCTTAAAGTAATGATGGCCACTCGTTTTTTTTTTCTTCACTTAGCTGCTTTTTTCTTGCCGTAATACAAATTCAACCTCCTTGAATGAGAAGGTGTGTCCAAACTTTTGGTCTGTACTGTAGATAACTTCCATCATGTCTGAGTTACCTTATCAGGTCAAAAAAACAAAAAAAAAACATGTTTGAACTATAGATAGTAGATGCCAGGACAGGGTTATGCTCTAAAGCCCAAAAGGCATCTGTACATTATCTTATGTGACTTTATGTCATTTCTGTTTATTGATTTATCCTGATGTAGTTGCCAAACACAATCAAATTCCCAAGCTTCAGCTCAGACAGATTTCTCAACTCAACATAGCAATGAAAAAAAAATCCCTCAAGATTCTATCAAGGTTCTATTTCCTCTATATATATTTCCTCCTTGGTCAGATATTTTAGACACACAACATCTACTGCCATATATGACAGAGCATTTCCTGTTCTGACCTTAAAGTAAACCAGGGGGCAGGGGTAGCTCAGTGGTTAAGGCATTGGACTACAGTTCAGAAGATCCCAGGTTCAAAACCTCACAACCACCAAGTTGCCACTGTTTGGCCCTTGAGCAAGGCCCTTAACCCTCAATTGCTCAGATGTAATGAGATAAAAATAAAAAAAAAATTTAATGTACGTCGCTCTGGATAAGGGCGTCTTCCAAATGCCTAGATGTAGATGTAAACCTGGTTGTGAACAGCTGAAACATCAATGGGAGTTCTGTGGAAACCTGGTTTTACCTGATCCAGGTGTCAAAAAGGCCCAGCAGAAAAAAAAATGTTAGGCACTTTACCCCAAATAAAATGTCTTTCTGAATGACTCACCCTCATACACATATATATAGACATGCTTAACTTCCATCATGCCCAAGTTACTTTATCAGCCAAAAAACATGTTTGCCATGACATGGGATATGCTCAAGTGCTCCAAGCCCAAGCCCAGTTTTCCACCTGCTTTAGCTTATGTGACTTTATGTCATTTTACGTTTATTGGTTTATTCTGCTGTAGTTGCCAAACACCAACAAATCCCAATTCTTCAGCTCAGACAGGTTTACTCAACTCAACATAGCAATTTATGGCTGCCATTAAAAACACTCAAGTCATGCAAGGAGTCTCTCAAGGTTCCCTCTCTAGGCCAGTTGTACTTCCTATATATATCACCTTCTTGGTCAGATATTTTAGTCACACAATATATACTGCCATATATGACATGTACATGTATGAATAGGCCTGTCACATCATTGCTTGCATTACATTCCAAGTAACCACATTCTTTCATCTTCAGGAAACCAATATACTCGTCAAGCTGGAACTAGACCCTGGAACATGAACACTGGGTGCGAGGTGGACACACTAGTTCATACCGAGGAGTAATTGTGCATATCCAGTTATCCTTCCAGTATGTTTCTGGACAGAAAACAGTGGAAGAAAACTGGAGAACGTGGATGAAACGCACAGAGTGCAAAACTTCCCATGGACACACAGTAAAATCTCCAGTCTGGATTTAACACTTTTAAAGGTCGTATGAGTCCAACCGGACCTATATAAAGCCTGTAAGGCAGTGACTCCCAACGCTGGTCTTGGAGCCTGTACATTTTAATATTTCCCAGCACACATGATTTACCTAATGAGCTAAATAATAGCCTTTTCTGAATCGAAGTGGGTGTGATAGAGTAGGGAAACACTAGAATGTGCAGCACAGCAGGTCCTCCAGGACTACTGTAGGGTATTAACTCAATACTTTGTATGTTAATTCAGCACTGGGGATTTTGGTGTGCAGTAACCAAAGGTCATAATTAAACCAGGGACCCTGGAGCTGTGAGGCAGAACCACCATATCATCAGCAACTACAATTATTTATGACCTATAATTTTGAATGAACACTGTCTGCTACTGAATACTAAATGGGTATTATAAAGAATATAAGAACCTCACCACTACACCGATATGTGCTTTTTGAAAATTCCATTCTAGACATAGTCCCCTTACACACTTATTTCAACCTCCACTTATCTGCAAAGACTAGATCATAAGAGTTTTATTTAGGTCAGGTACTGATGTAGGACGATGAGATATGGAAAAAAGTTAACGGTCCAGCTGATCCCAATGGTTCAGTGGAGTCGAGGTCAGGTCTTTGTGTGGGCTAATTAAGTTCTTCCACTACAAACTTGACAAACATTGTCTTCATGGAGCGTGCTTTGGGCAAAGGGGAAATGTTTTTCAGGGAAGAAAAATTGCAATGACGCAGTTAACAAACATCCTATAACTGTGTGGCAAAAGTTTGGAGAAGAAAAAAAAAGGGTTGTACAAACCTTTGGCTATATAGCATTTCAAACTCATTTAAAATAAAAATGTTTCTTGCATGAATTTATGAGTTCAGTTTTTTTTCTTTATACATTGCAGCTAAACAGCAAGCATGACCTGGATTAAAACATGGTCATTTTCATTTATCAGCTAGGTTACTAGCCAGCCATCAAGTTTGACCGCTGTCTGAACAAGAACTCATCTTTCCCTGGTACTTATCCAGCTGACAGAGCACAACTTCATAATTTACTGCCAAGTGAATACAGATTATTAGTTCCCTCGCTTCAAGAGGAGTAAAGTATTCTAAGTTCTGATGTGATGTGGTTAGATCATCTGAATTATTTAAATTGTCTGTTTTTTTGCCTAATATTTATGATTTTGTTATTGAAAAAGTTCATGAAATCCTCACTACTGCATGATGTTGTGGAGATTTCTGCAGTGGTCTTGTTTTTAGTTCATTTAGCTACGGTATTAAAAAAAAATCTCGGGTTGTTTTTGTTATTTTCTATAAGAGTGAAGAGATACGTTGATCTAGCATCACTGAGAGCTTTTTTATAGTTCAGGATGCTCTCCTTCCAAGCTATTTTGAATACTATCAATTTAGTTTGGCGCCATTTACGTTCGAATTTTCGAGCGGTTTGTTTTAAAGCACGTGTGTGGTCATTATACCAAGGAGCGAGTTTCTTATCTCTAATCATTTTCCTTTTAACTGGAGCTACATTATCTAAGCTATAACGAAGTGCTGACTCTAGATATTCATTCGCCTGCTCGAGTTCTGTGAAGTCAGATGGCGATCCAATCAAAGTTGATAACTCTGGGAGATTATTGATAAAGCTCTGTGCGGTATTTGATGTAAATGTACGTTTAAGGCGGTAGCACGGTGCTGTGTATACATTATTACTATGACACGCTTTAATCGAGACAATGTAGTGATCTGAGATAACTTCAGACTGTGGAATTGTGATTATATTTCCTATACTTAATCCGAAGGATAATATTAAATCTAAAGTGTGACCTGCTTTATGAGTGGGTCCTACTACAGACTGATTTACTCCTACTGAGTCCAGTATGGACAAGAATGCTGTTCTCAGAGGGTCTTCTGGATTCTCAAAATGAATATTAAAGTCTCCAGCAATTAACGCTTTGTCTACAGAAACAACAAGGTTTGAGAGGAAATCTGCAAATTCACAGAGAAACTCCGAGTACGGCCCTTACTATATATATATGTTACTATAGAGAACTTCAAATGCATTAAATTTAAAACTGTGTTTTTGTACGAGAGACAGATTATCGTTATAAATAACTGCGACTCCTCCTCCTCCTCTACCAGTTAGCCGAGGCTGGTGTATGTAGCTGTATCCAGGAGGACTAGCTGCATTTAGAGCTACATACTCGTCCTGTTTAATCCAGGTTTCTGTTAAACATAATATATCAAACTCCTGATCTGTGATAGTTTCATTAACAATAACTGCTTTAGATGCGAGAGATCTAATATTTAACAGTCCTAGCTTCAGATCAGAGTTGCCGGCTGCGCATTCAGTGTACTCTGAGTTTGTGGTATCTATGTTAATTAAATTACTAAAACAGACTTTCTGAGTCTTTCTAAATTTATGTTTATGTTTAGCTCGGGGAACAGACACAGTCTCAATATGATGAACCTTGAGTGACGACTCTCTGCAGCTAGCAGACGGTTGGTTTAGCCTGTCTGTCTGCTCCCTGGCCTGGGCTCTGGATTGTCACCGATTAACTAGGCCTCTTCTGAGACTATGTGCTATACTGCAAGAAATGAGAGCAGCACCTTCCCGAGTGGGATGGACGCCGTCCCGCCCTAACAGGCCAGTTTTGCCCTCAAAGGTCTTCCAATTGTCTATGTAGCCCTCGTTGTTTTCGGAGCACCACCTGGACATCCAGCGGTTCAGCGACCATAACCTGCTGTAAGCTATGTCGCCACGTCTCATTGGGATGGGACCAGAGCAAACTACTTCTTCGGACATCGCCTTCGCTATTTTAAACACCTCTTGCTTGCTAACCTCTGACTGACGAAGGCGTATATCGTTAGCTCCAGCATGTACCACTATCTTAGAGAACCTATGCTGTCCTAGAGCCCTAAGATTACCTGCTATGTCCGGTGCTCTGGCTCCCGGGATACACCTGACCACTGCCGCTGGCGCCAGTATAGAGTCTCCTATAACCAGAGCTCTTTCAGGTTTCTCAGCGGGTGCATCACTGAGGAGAGCGAACCTGTAGGACACGTAGAAGACGCAGAAGAGGCGTGCTCCGGTGGGCTAGCCTTAGCGTTAGCATTGGCTGAACGAGTATGCCGCCGAGTCGTCACCCACTCGCCCCACTGTGAGGGCTCTACTGCCGGAGTCGGGGGCTGATTATCTCCGCCTGTGGCACCCAGACTTTCCACTACAGGATTAACGCTGCTCTCCTATCATCGATTGATGCTCTGGGGACCTGTGACTTCAGTTGTTCGATAGCTCAGGACTGGAATCCCCTACAGTCTACCTGAGCCTCCAGGAACAAACTGGACTCCTTTTAATTTTAATTTTAACACATCTCTTGTTATACTAAACTTCCAGTACACATTATTATGCTGATCAATCCCTGCTATCCGTTATCACCCAGATGAGGATGGGTTCCCTGTTGAGTCTGGTTCCTCTCAAGGTTTCTTCCTATTACCATCTCAGGGAGTTTTTCCTTGCCACCGTCGCCCTCGGCTTGCTCATCGGGGACAATCTTATCATTTTGATTCATACACATTGCATACAAACTTACTTCTTTTTATTGTGTAAAGCTGCTTTGCAACAATGTCAATTGTTAAAAGCGCTATATAAATAAAATTGACTTGACATGACTTGATTAAATGAAATGACTAAATTACTAAAACTTTGATAGTATCATAACAGTGACAAGTAGCGTTGAGTATCGTTTGGGTTTTTTACGATACCAGTGCCAAATCGAAACTTTTAAAATGGTACCAGTGTCTAAACCATACAAAAATGATGGATAACATTAAAGAAAATGATATGCTACATGCCAGCTTAAAATTTCAGTAATTCTTTTGCAGAAATATGACCATCAAAATACGACACCTACCCTGACTTACCTAGAGTTGGCCTGACTGAGACCAGGGTCGCCTGCACTGCCAGCTGATGTCCACAAGCTGTTTAACACGCTGCATCTCTTTGCTTTCAACTTCATCCCGTGTGTCCTCAAATGTTACATTAAGTCTGGCGTGTTTCCCCATTCGCACACAACTGTTGAAAGACATTTATTGCATGCGTCTGTGTCGAAATCCTTTGTTGCGAAATACAGCCACATACGTTTAGCTTTAGGCATTTTAATTTAAGAGTGTTTAGCTTAGCGTGCTAACACTACCTGCTGACATCAGAGCAAGTGTACAGTAATTACTTCATCACGCGGATGGTCTCATTTCCCCGAGTTGTGCTTTTAAGTTAGAATGTGAAAACAACATGAACACTCACGTTACTGCAATGCTTAGTTAGATTTGTATTATTACAGCTTTTTGACTCACGTTCATGTGCATTTTCTCAGTCGGAAAATTATTTTTCACGTGCAGTGTGGGTGATGATGCTTTCCATATGTTTCAGAGTACTAAGGACAAATATTTCAATAAGTCACTCAGGCATATACGTGGACAAAAGTGTTGGTACCCTTCGGTCAATGAAAAAAAAAACTCACAATGGTCACATAAATAACTTTAACCTGACAAAAGTAATAATTTAAAAAAATTCTATGAATGTTAACCAATGAAAGTCAGACATTAATTTTCAACCATGCTTCAACAGGACAATGACCCAAAACACACAGCTAAAAACACCCAAGAATGGCTAAGAGGAAAACATTGGACTATTCTAAAGTGGCCTTCTATGAGCCCTGACCTCAATCCTATTGAGCATCTTTGGAAGGAGCTGAAACATGCTGTCTGGAAAAGGCACCCTGCAAACCGGAAACAACTGGAGCAGCTTGCTCATGAGGAGTGGGCCAAAATACCTGCAGAGAGGTGCAGAAGTCTCATTGACAGTTACAGGAATCGTTTGATTGCAGTGATTGCCTCAAAAGGTTATGCAACAAACTATTAAGTTAGGGGTACCATCATTTTTGTCCAGGCCTGTTCCTGTGTCTGCTACATATTCTCTGTAAAGCCTTCATAACGGCTGTTTGTTAATTGATGTTTTAATTGGCCATTTGTTAATTAATGGGTGTTTTAATTAGATGTTTGTTAATTTTTATTGATTTATGAGGCTGGTAACTCTAAATGAACTTCTCCCCTGCAGGAGAGGTAAGTTTTGGTCTTCATAAGAGATTAACTTGATAATACTGTTCCAGAACAACTGACCTTCGTGTTTAAAAAAATAATATACGTGTTATTTGATAGTTTTGAAATCTCCAGTATTGGTATAGAATGTAGAAAATAAT
This sequence comes from Clarias fuscus, assembly GCA_030347435.1. Taxonomy (NCBI): domain Eukaryota; kingdom Metazoa; phylum Chordata; class Actinopteri; order Siluriformes; family Clariidae; genus Clarias; species Clarias fuscus. Next base: position 5,966,303 of record CM059220.1, on the reverse strand, counting down.
TTACAAAAAAAAAAAAAACATTGAATAAGAAGGTGTGTCCAGACTTTTGACTGTACGTACATAGAAGAAATACACTTACAAAGATTAAGTAGCATCCTCCTGTTCAGAGATACAGTTCATGTATACAGATTACTGTACACAATTGTATTCAGTGATTGTTTTTTCTTTAGATCTATACCTATGTATAAGACTGCATTAAATTAATGTTCTTTCAAATGCATTACATATATGGAGCATTTATGCTGTGCTAGCGGTTTACATTTACATTTATTCCCTTGGCAGAGACTTTTATCCAAAGCAACAAATCAGGCAGAAGAAGCTCTCGTATTGTGCTGAGACGTCGACTTACAACCTCATTTGATGGAGGTACTGTATAACTGTTACACTATAACTTTGGGAAGGGGGGGGGGGGGGTTGGGGAGGAGAAGTGAACATAGAGGAAACCTGCACAGACAGTCCGCATAGACAGTAACCCAAGCTTAAGATCAAATTAGGAATCCCTGAACCACCATGCCGAAATATTTTTTCTTAAAAAATTCTTGATATGCCCTCTATTATACAATCTTCAAATAAAAAAAGTGTGTGTGAATATTTGGAGCTCAGATTCTAGTTTATTCCCTGGTATTCATTTATCTTCCGTAAGGGGTGCATTACATCCTTGAATCATAGGTAGTCTGACACTTCAATTCGATTTGATATTTGGGCTTTGCAATTTTAAATTTAAATTGATTCGATAGCAAAAATGTTATATGTCTGATTTGTCTCAAGCAGCTATATTTCATACAAATTTGAAAAGTATACTACTAAACGTAAACGTTCACATGCATTGAAATGCTGTGTAAATAATATTGTTGATTTTTAAAACATCGTATCTCACGGAAAGCAACAATCTTTCTCTCCATTTCGGCCAGTCTCCAGTCCAGCAGGTGGCGGTACCACATCAACCACCCATAAAATTTACCGCCAATTAGTTCATGTTTACAGAAGATTTAAGTAGTTAAAAAATTTCTTTGAAAGCTGTGTATGGAAGTATAATAGTGTCAAAATTGCTCAAAGCAAAATAGCAGGTTGAATTACATGAACTGAAAAAACTTGTTGCAATAAAAATGTTTGAATTTTTTTGCATTGCAATTTGATCTGAATTGAAAAAAATCCTTAGAGCATTTACAATGTTTGAAATTTTTGCCACTACAATTTATTGTGGTTGCATATTTCAAATGAAAATGTAATTCAAGCATTTAAAATTCAAAGCAAAAATATTCAAGTTACTAAATTGCAGTTAAATTTTTTTTTTTCAAGTGTTAAAAATACCGTTCGGTTTGGTTCCTTGACTTCTTGAAGAAATTCAGAGTGGAGCGGAATTTACTTCACTGGTTGTTGATGCTGAGAAGAACTCCACAGACTTTCCAGAGTAAAGAGTACTTAATGATCTGCACATTTTAGTGATTTCAGGTCTAATACACATGTTTTCATTCAGACACTTCAGGTCGCCAACACGTATCCTTCCATGCCTAACTAAGTGTAACTGGCGTAGCTGGCGACCAAGAATTAGTGTGAAAGTAGTTTAAAATTCTTACTGGTACTGTGTAGTCAAAAGGTGAGTGAATAAACCACGGAGGTGGTCATATCAGTGGCCCTCCTCTAATACTGGGATTTAAATACTATATTCTCTATACTAGGGCAACAAATTAAAGGGAAATTCAACATACAGTGTGTTAGTAAGGTTCTGGACCATCACAAACTGCCAGTGCATATTGGCATAGATAATACAAATACTGATGTTCCAAAACATTCAGTGTTCCCTCAGTGTTTTGATGAATTTGATGCAAAGCACTGTGTAATACATCCGTCCATAATCTCCTTTAAGTGCTCAATTGATTGACATACTTTGCATCCACATCAATATTTTTCATTAAGCCCTGATGTCATGTGTACGTACAGGTCATCTAGTGGAGTCATCGTGGAGGGAACCGTTCGGAACAGGATGGAAATGTTGCATTATTGCATAAAGGTGTTAGAAAAGCATCATATTGACTTGCACTGATGCTTCCCTTTTAATGGACTTTAACCATGTCAGCAGAAATCTATAAATGCCTCTGCCACTATTACCAGATTGCCTGCAATTTGTCACCCATCTGTAGTTCCCATAAGGCCACCAATCTTTATTACATCCTAAGCATGATGACACTTCCCCATTATAATGATGGCCTTGCTGATTCAGCTACAGGTTTACTCTGTTTGGTGGCTGTCGGCCCACATTAATCAAATACATCCCTGGAGATCATACAGCCAATGGTTTACAGAAAGTTTACTGAAAAATAAAAATTAAAACCAGGATCTGGTTCTTTGCTAAATTGAAATGTTTTCTGTGTCTGTGTTTCCTCCAGGTGCACCAGTGTTTTCCTATCTCCTAAAACCATTTTGGTGGGTGGGTCATGTAATGGACAGTTGTGCTATACCTGGTGTATAGGCCTGAGATGCTGTGCAATTTGGGAGTACAAGAATAGTTGCATCATCAATTATTTTATGATGCAACGTACTTGAAGATGCAACTAAAGTTTGGATGTCACACAAGCAATTCAATTTGCAAAAAAAGTTGTTTTTTTTGCAACACTTAGCACCCTTGTGATATTCCACTTGGGTGTGTTAGTGGTGTCACTGCAGGTTAATGGTTTGGTGTGAATTGCTGGTCAAAGTTGCCAGCTGCATACAACATTCTCAAATGGCTTGACCTCTTATTTTCTACTTTTAGTTTAAGAGCATAATTCCTAAAATTCGGTTAAGGAGTCTCTTAAGTATTATTAAAACCGGAAAGGACTGTGCTAAACTGTCCACTTAACATAAGAAATTAGGTCAGAAAAAAAAATCACAAATGACAATATGAATGAATGGTCAGATGATGACCTGAATGTACTAAATGACCAGGTTATCAAACCTATGAAGTTTTTCCTCCCTGATGGCACAGGCATATTCCAAGACAGTGATAGTGGTTCTGGGAGAATGAGGAATCATTTAAACACATGAACTGGCCAACACATTGAGCACCAGAAGTAAAGCTAAAGGTGGACATATGAAATTTTAGTGAATACAACATGAAAAAAAAAAAAATTTTGGCCAGTGTAACTGTCAAACTGATTATAGCGTATGTTCATTTTCCATACACGTTGTCAGGTTTCAATGCAAACAGCAACTTATAAACTTCATGTAAACATCTAGTATTTAGATATTTATAAGATACACTATGAGTTCTATCAGTGCAGGAGTATTACGAGCTGAAACTCTACACTGTTTAAAATGTGACGCCTGTTGAGCTCCCACATGTCGCACTTTTCCGTTCCCTCCCTCGTGGCCACCTGTGCCACCAGGTAACTGTAGATCCCCTTCCTGTCAGCAGCCTTTTGGGAAAGAGCAGCTCTGGCAGGACCATATGTTATCCTGGCCCCCTAGTGCCCTTCACATCCTATTTACTTCAGTAAAAATCAATAGAAGGGAGCATAAAGCTGAACCCTGGGGCACAACCCACCAAGGCACAGATTATAACTGGCAAGGGCATACAGGCCAGGGAAAGAGAAGGTGAACTACATTAGAAGATGAAAAGAAGCATTGCAGAGATTCATAAGCTGTTCTTTTTTAAAAAAAATTTTTATATTGATGTAAACCCACATTACCCATCACTGCTATTGTATTTTGATGCAGATTTCTCCCATTGTTCTGCAAACTGATCTGATTACTAAACAATAATATAAGGTACATTTTATTCTTTTCTTCTTCATACTACTTTCATAAAGCTCAAACCTAGTTAAGCCTCCTTCATTTTGCCAGGAATGCACATTTCAAAATTGTAAATATCATCTGTTTACTCTAAAGCTATTTGCTGCAGTGTCTTGGGCTTCCTAATTAGAATTTATATTTTGTCTGGGGGGGGGGGGGCATTCAAGTCAGACTGGGACTTTTGATTATGCAGAATAACAGATGTATCAATAACCCCTAGCTAAGTAATGTAACAGTAATGTGCAAGTGGTGTATGTACACTTCCTTCAAACAGATACATCGGTTTCCCAAGTTGTAACAAGTTATTCATCGATTTTCAGGGATCAGGCATTCCACACTGAACGTTCACAGCAACATCTGCAGTGGGCTCTGAGCCACCTCAGCCAGGATTGTCATTTACAGATGTACGACCTTCTTTAAAATGTTTGCATCAAAATGTATTACTGAGACTAAGGTTATTTGTAAAGTTTTCTGTAAATGCCACTAGGTTTTACGCCTTCATTCACCACCGGGCGCAGTTTGGTTTGAATGCAACTCGTAACTGAGCACTTTTCACGTAAAAAGTATTCAGGTTGTGTTGCAACATTAGCAGCAACACCGGAGACATGGCAAAAAAAATTTGAAGAACCGTGGTAGGAGCTCCAAAATGCCAGGGGAAAAAACTTCAGACACTTTAAAGTAACTACATAAAATAGAGTTAAAGTTCCTGCTTGATTAAATCTTTCCAAGATTGCCTAACTGATTCAGTTTTAAAGGGAAAGAATGAAATCAAATACACAGTACATTTGGGTTACTGTTTACTACTGTTTCTAGTTATTTTATTTATTATAGAGGCATGTTTGCACAAGAGGCAAGTTTTTGTAATTTAATTTACAGAATTTTTGCCCAAGTGATTTCCAAATAATTTACTCCATAAACCACTTCATGGAAAAAGAAATTGCAGCAAAAGAGCTGGTCACATTATACTACCAAATGTAATCTTTCATGTTCAAGTACCACAGGAGGACTGGCTCTCTATTGGAGGAACGAAACAGCAGTACAGCTTGTGGCTATGGCGACTCGCCACATTATGGTCCTCAAATTACTAACAGGTTTTCTGCAGGAGGGAAAATAAAAGCCAGCATCAGTTCTTTAAGATACAACACTATTCAGTGTGTGGGTTGTATTAAGTGTTTTATTTCTTAGCATAATTACTAATAAAACATTTTATGTGCCAAACAGGCAGAGTTTTATGTACCACTTGATGCAATAGCTCAGATGGGGTTATGAAAGGCAAATAAATAGTATAATAAATAATTAATATTGCGAACGTTATTAGGTATGCGTGTCCACTGGTAGTGCAGTAACAGTAAAAACTGTACGAGTTAACATAAGAGGGCCTGAGGCGGGACCATGGGGTACACCACAGCAGTCTAGGACTATGTAATGTTTCTATTGCACCATATTTTAAAGTCAACTGATCTCCGAGGTTTTCATTTAAAATGTAGGTGAATAAATGAACCATGTACTGCCTGAAGCAGCAGAGGCGCACAACTTAATTTAATTTACATCATAATACTGAGAAAATATGCATATACGATATATGGGGATATACGGGATATATGTGTACAGATAAGTGCTAAAACTATCCACCCTTTCTGAACAGATCCTCAGTTTTTTCTTCACTGTGGGTCAAACAAAATTATTACTTGCCACGTTATATGATATGATTGTAATAAAAGCTTGACTAAACTTTTTAATGGGTTCTATGAAAAAGTATCCTCCATGCAAATGATCCTCAAACTATAAACTAGCAAATAAAAAAAAAATACTACCATCTTTTTTGCCATTGATCCAAGCTTATGCTTAAAGCAGAGACTCAATCAATAAACATAAACTTGAGCTTGAAGTAATAAGGATGTTTTTGAATTATTAGATGATGTCCTCCTATTGCTGGATTTAAGACCAACATGGTAGCAGGACACCCTTTTTATAACACTGACTGAACTTCGTCATCACACTGGTCATGGTGATATTAGATCAACCACCAGTGGCCACATCTCATTACGTATTGCAAGACCAATATGTATCGCAAGATCAATATCAAAACAGGTTCAAGAAGTGTGGGATTTCTGTCTGTAAAAGCAAATAATCATAGACTGTAAAATCCATTTTTGCTTTTTACACCAGGACTGTAAAATACCATATTTTAATATTATAACACACAGGACAAGACACAATACTGACCATACACAAAACTACAAATAAATGCTTGCTTACAGTCATGGTTTTGGCATAATGTCTGGGAAGACATTTATCTTCCTTGAGTAAGTGTGTTTTTTTTTCTGGTGATGATTGAACATAGAAAACCAAGGAAGTTGGAAATGAAATGTTAAAATGCATTATATTTATCAAATTTCCCTCAGGATTAATAAAGATTTATCTTATCTTAAATGAGACCGTGAAATAGAGTGCTTTCTTATACTGCTCATACTTTATCCATTTCGATTTTCAGCTATTGTTTGAAAAATTTCACAGATGACTGATGTTTTAAGCGAATCTGAAAGACTCTCCACAATTTGTCATTTTACTTGCTCATATGGATCCGTCCATGTGCTCACAGATGGGATATTGTAAATCCTTTTTAAATACAAAAATTCTGGTAAACTCAATAAACATTCCTGGACTTAAAGAAAAGTGTTTTATTTTACAAAGACCGGCCTCACTGAAGCATTTCCACACTTTGGATCGGGAACAATTTACTTGGGGCCGAGCATGTCCTGGGGACGGACCCACTGTTCAAACTGCTCCTCTGTCAGATAGCCCAGCTTGATGGCGACCGCTTTTAATGTTGAACCCTCTTTGTGTGCAGTTTTAGCGATGGTAGCAGCTTTGTCGTAACCTGAAAAAGACAGAAAACAGACATGTGATAAATATACAACCCTGCCTGTTTGATAAATGGATAAAAAAAATCTGAAAAACAAAACACAGGCACATCCAACAAAGTTTTTTCCACATAGAAACATTAATAAACAAGAGGGTTTTCATCAAAACTAGCACAATTGAAAGACCCTGGAGTCGGCAAGCTTTTAATCCCAATGATTTTCAGACCTCGTAAGAGATGAGCTCTTTAGTTCGGTCTAAGATATTTGCAGTCTGCACAGAGATCATGGCTCTAAACGTTGCTGAGTGCAGCAATTTCCATGTGCTTCACTTCTTCGGATAGAGAGCAGCTCTATAGACATCCTTCCCTTTTTTCTCATCCCTGTATTAAATGTAATATTTCACTATAGTAACCTATCTACATTCACATTTTATTATTTTGCCCCATTGAGATCCAGATAGGGTGTTTTTTTTAGTTTCATAGTTTTATCAAAACTATAGGTTCTTAGGTATTGGTGAAACAAAGGGGCAAAAATCATAATCATAAATGCTGTGACTAAATTAGATTTTGTAGGTTTAAAGTTTTTGCCTTTTTTTTTTTTTTTTTTTTTTAACTATCCAGTCTAGGTTTTCTGTCCTTGTTCACATTAGTGTCTATACCTACACAGTTTAACTCAGCCAGCAGTAACAGCCCTTTAACCTAAGCCCTGGTAAACTTCTCTTCCACACAAGAGTAAAAACTCATTATCTCATTAAAGCCTGCTTGCTCCTGAATCCAATTACTCCACTAGAAAGTAATCGGGTTTGAGTTAATGTCCTGCGTTCAATGGCTGGAAAAGTCATGTCCAGAAACTGATCTCTATATTAAAAGTGTCCAATCTCATCTGCTAAGTCCTGGTCTAGTCTAATGGCAGGCTTTTTCGTCCATCCGAGCACCTGTTAGTCGACTGGTGGCCAGGATCAAGCGATTAAACTGGTGGAAACAGCTGCGATTTCTGCTTGACTGGAACAAAAACAACCTGCAGCCTCACCAGCCCTTTGTGTATACGATTGGACACCAGTGTTCTACGCCACGCCAGTTAACCGTGCCGGATGTTTCAAGAGTGTGTGTTAAGATTCTCAAAGGCTCTCGACAGCTGCTCTGGGACAGAACTAACGGCTGATTGGCTGGGCTATGCCAAGAATAGGCAATGTGTCACTTCTGGATTTGCAAGTCTGATGAAGGTTCTTAGTAAGTGTGAAGGCCTGCTAGACTAAGTGAATATTAGCTGCTCCGATTTAACACACACACGCACACAAACTGCATCCTAGTCTCTGAAGTTCAGTACACCATTCTGACACTGTACCCTATATGAATCCACAGACTTATTGATATGAAATGATCAATCAGATCAACTGAAATGTAATGTGCAGCTTGGTGAAAAAAAAAGTCACCATTTGGATTTAAATAAGCATATACTTAAGTGCATTTGACTGGATAATTACTGCAGCGCTTAATATGTTTCAGCTGGCTACAAAAGCTTTTAACGCTAACTGATGCAGTGAGAAACCATGTTGGAAGATGTATTATGTGCTCATAGAAGATATTGGCCAGGTTTGAGTAAAATGTTAGTGATTGGGGGAAAAAAAAAAGTGATTGTGATCTTGCTAGGGAGCATAAAGACTGAACTTTGGAATAATAGAAAAATAGTCACGTGGTCTGAATAATCCAGACAGACTCTCTTCCAGAGTGATTGGACACGTCAGAAAAGGGAAGCACATGAAGCGATGCACCCATCACGCATAGTGTCCACTGTACAAGTCTATGGAAGCAGTGTTATGATCTGCGGTTGCTTCAAGTTACTCAGGTCTAGACTCAGCAATGTTATGTGGCAATAACCACAATCTTACAGCAATTAAAAGTCTTCGCAATGTGTCATAGAATACTTTATTGATTGCTTCGACTCTTTCATCATCGATACAAGCTCTCAGGCAAAAGTTAAAGCAATACTGGATGGAAATAAATGTTTAGATATTGGCGAAACAATGCCATGGTAAATGTGTGACATAATCACACAATAATAGAGCATGCGATGTTAATGTGACCACCTCTACAAACGCATTTATTTTCCGCGAGAGTTTGATTGTCTGAAAAACTTTTGCATCATGCCAAAAATAAAAGACATCAGAAATAACTTTAGGGAAGCATCTACTGCTGCTTAACAATCTTCAAATCTCAAAACTTTTAAAGGCCTCCTTCAATTCGAAACTCACCATTCTACAGTGAGAAATGACTGCCTACAAATGGAGAACCTTAAATCTTTAAATAGTTGCCAATCTTCCCAGCACTGGGCGTACCAGATTAGGGCTGCAACAACTAATCGATAAAATCGATAATTATCGATAATGAAATTCGTTGTCAACGAATGCCGTTATCGATTAGTTGGACTGCTCATGTTACTGAGGAGCGCGACCACAAGATGCACAAATACACAAAGATACACAGCCGCTCGTGCAATGGAGGTTACAGAAGCGTCTGCAGGAAAAAAGCGCGCGCCTATGGCGTTATATTCCTGCCACAATTCTGAGCGCGCGGTTTGACATTTTGAGAACAGACAAAGCACTCTATGCGCGTGCAGTGTCTCCACTGCACGCAAAACAGCTCGATTCTGCGCGTGCAATGTCTCCCCTTCTCGCTCAACATCTTCTCCGCGCACGCGCGACTCTGCCTTCACGCGCAAGCAACATTTATTTTCTGTGCGTGCTCGACTGCCTGTACGCTCGCTCAACTTTGTCCAGTGTTACAAAACTGCCACAAAACCAGCCAATTACAGACTTCCACACACTACTTCTGATTGGCTGTTCCTTGATCAGATCAGGTGGCAATATCTGCAATTATTGTTAAAATGCTGTATTTTGCATACTCAAATGCTGTTATTTATTTTATTTTTTTTTAGAAAGAGTCAGCATAAGTGTGTTAATTAAAAAAATAAATCCCCAATGCACTCCACAACAAGCAGCCACTATAACAGATGCCATCCAATATAATAAGAGTACAACAATTGTTTTGCTTTTTTATTTATTTATTTATATTTTGGATATTTAGAGGAGTTTTACTGTTCAAAAACAAACTTAAATTTAAAATTTAAAATGTCAAAATTACAGATAATTAAACTCTGTGGATTTTGCATTTTTTAAAGTTTAGTTTTATACATAACTAATACCCTGATTTATGGTTTTATATAGTTATAAGCAAAACATCAAATTAAAGAAGCGGTTAGTTTTGATCCGATTAATCGAAGAAAAAAAAAAAATAATAAAAATAACTGCCCAACTAATCGATTATCAAAATAATCGTTAGTTGCAGCCCTATACCAGATAATTTATTGTTTAGGTTTACAACAGTGCAATCAGAAAAAGACTGAAGGCCTTCACTTAAGGGTGGCTAGGAAAAAGACCCCCCCCCCCTTACAAAAAAAATTAAATAAATAAAAACCCTATGCGTAAAAGAATGCCATGAAATATCAATATGAAAAAAAATCTAACAAAAAGATTCAAATATTGAAATCTTTGCTGTAACCTGTGTCATTTATTGATAAAAGTTGGTTAGGACCAGATCACTGTTGATAAATAAAAACAGCAGTAAAGGAGGGGGTACTTTCTGTGTATTTCACCAAAATAAACAGGAAATGTGCCCTTTTAACCTTAACTAGCCCTTCAACCAATTATCAAAGTAATGGGTAAGAAACCTTATTAAATCAGCAGTCTCTTGGAACTTTTACCTCCTTTCAGTGAAACCCGAACCAAATGTCTAAATCTGAGTTTCTCCCTTTTCACTTTCGGGAGTCAGCAAACTTTAAAATACTAGAACTTTTACTTGCGAGTGTGATGTGTGCACGAGAGAAGCATATTTCGGTTCAGAACAGCATGTCCGTAGTTTTATTTATATAGCACGCCATGTCAATATTTCACCTTGTGAAGTCTTTTCCACAGAGTTTTGACTGAACTACTGCCTTCAGACTGAAAAAACTTTGCACCGATCCCAATGGGCGTCGAGCTCTTTTGAATAGTGAGAAATAAATAATTGGTATGATTGACACCATCATTAGAAAGATTAAGGACTGGAGGCGTGACTGGGTGTTTAAGTGCAGGGTGACAGTGAAAATGAATGACGGATTGTGCCACAGACCGCCCCCTCTGTTCAGTTATGAGATCATTCAACTGCCTTTAATATACGGTTGTGCTGTTTAGGTGTAGAATGCCCTCATACGACAGTTTCAATGTTTATAGAGTTTGACTGAAGTCTTTGTTTGAAACTGCAGTGGATTTATATGTTACTTTAGCATATATATATATATATATATATATATATATGACAGAACACCTTTGCATTTCTCATGTGTTCCCCAGATTTGCAAAAAAACAGTCTACCATCCATGTATACTAATTAATGCCATCAGTAAATCAACTGGGATATGGCTGAGGTCACTAATCCTGCAGCTAATGATGCTCTGAATAAGTAGCACACGATGTTGCTACTACATAAAAATGTATGCTTTATGCTCTGTCGTATATGTGGTGCCGAAACAACTCACAGAAGAGCATAAACAGAGGCGTTTGGATGTTTGAAAACAAAATTTGAAGTGATGCTCTAAGGAAGGTAAAGGTTTCTTAAAGAGAATCATTACTGTTGATGAGACACGGATGCACCTGAGGGTAAACGCCAGAGTCTGGAACGGAAACATCCTCAATCGGCGATCGAGAAAAAATTCAAAAGTCAACTGAAAAATTCATCAATGCTTACAGTTTTCTAGGATTCTCAAGGACTGGTATTGGAACATTATCAGGAAAAAGTTCAACAATCGACAGCGCTCGCTACAGTGAGACGATTATTACATACTTCGCTTTGAAGTGTTAAAGCATCTTGCATATAGTCCTGATCTCGCTCCATCAGACTTTCACCTTTTCGCTTCCCTGAAAACAGCCCTATGAGGATGGAAGATTCACTTCTGACGAGGAAGTAAAGACAAATGTGAATTTGCGCCTCGCGGCTCAGCCTAAAAAAATGAAATGAGGGAAATACGAAAAATTTATAAAAATTATGTATTCGTCTTTTCTAAAAGTTCATTAAAATAAATTACAGCCAGAGTGCAGAAAATTTAGGAGTCACCCTCATACACTTATGTTTCTTCTCCAAACTTACAGTTTAGATAGTTTCCTACGGTTTGGTACCCGAGCCTGCAATAATGAACTCAATATTAACATAAAAATATCATCTGTTATATTGATCTTTCCGCTGCTTAACAAACAGTATGACTGCAAAACAATCCCCGCTATCCGTTATCACCCAAATGAGAGTCTGGTTCCTCTCAAGGTTTCTTGCTATTGACATCTGAGGGAGTTTTTCCCTTGCCACTGTCCCGTCGCCCTCGGCTTGCCCACCAGGGACAATCTGATCATTTTCATTTAAAAATATTTTTCCCCATTTCATACACATTTAAGTTATTTCCTATTGAATCTGTAGAGCTGCTTTGCGACAATAACAATCATCCAATAACTAAAATACACATTTTTATTGGTTAATTTCACTTTCATCACCTAGATTTAGACTACGAGAGATGAACAATGAAACCCACACCGCACGGAAAAATGCCTATACAAGTAAAATGGAATTGAATCAAACTGTTGCCACAAAGTTCGATTTTGTTTGTTTGTATTATTGTATTGTATTTTGTATTGTTTGGATTTATTGCCATATCAGCTTCCCAGGCTATTTCATGGCAGATACATATCAAACATTATACATACAACATATAACCATAACTCGATATGAAGGACAATTTAGGACACACGAGATATAAAATGTGCTCTCTCACTGGGCTGGTAAGTTACCGTTTCTACTTTTCCATTTAATTTATTATTTTTAATTTGTTCATTAATTTGAATTCCGTCATCTAGATTTAAACTACGAGAGAAGAACAATGAACCCCACACCACAAGGAAAAATTAAGATCTTTTGGGACAGCTTAACTATGAAAAGTATGGAAGTATGTACCAGTAACAAAAATTAAACCTTGACTTTTGACCAAACCTTGTGAAGGAGCGCCCTCTGGTGGCCGAGTGATGAACATGTACTTGCCTATGTGAGGGTTGAGAGCGGTGACGAGCATCAGAGACTCGTTCATCAGTTTGTTTATTCGATCCGTGTTGGCCTGGATTCCAACCACGCAGTTTTTCGTGAAGGAAACGGAGGCATCGCCTAGCAACCGGGCGGAGTTTAGCACGTTCTTAATCTGTCCAGGGAGACGGAGATAAGCAAGAAATAGTGACAAGGTTAAATTCCTGAGCAGGGCACACCTAAAATGTGTAGATATAAACCATATAATAGACGTCTGGAGCACACCAGGCCACACGGCACATAAATCTTAACCAATTAAAAGATTTGTTGAACTGTCCCTCATGAAGACCTTCCAGGGAAAGCAAGATCAAATCCTACCTCTGCTGCAGAGAAGTTCATTTAGAAACTCATTTGAGTCACCAGCCTCAGAAATCACCAATTAACAACCAGCACCTCAGATTAGAGCCCTTATGAAGACTTTACAGAACACAAGTATCAGATGCATCTCAATATCTGCTGTTCAAAGGAGATTATTGTGTATTTTGGACACCTTCAGCATTGCTTTACAATCAATGTATAAGGAAATAAAAATCAGGAATGACCATGGAGTTAGAAATGATCCCAAACATTTGAGCGTAGTGTATTTCAAGTAGTTAATTTACATTTAACTACATTAAATTGAAGCTGCACAGAACGTTTTTTGAGTAAGTACTGGAAAACTCTCTTTATTGAACAATTAGCTGAAGAGCAGGCCAAAAAGGTTTTTGAAACAGGTATTGTTCAGAAAATTAAATCTTTGATATGAAAGAAGGTTATATTAAAGGTTATTTCATAAATCTGATCGACTGAATTTGTACACAATTCAAAGGTGAAGTGTGATGAAGGGCTTAAAAACAGTTCAGTGTACGTAATAAATATTAATATGGGGCAAAATATAATTTTAAAAACCAGCACCGAACTTCACTAATTTTGACTACTGTACTATACAGTAGAATGTGACATCTACCATTTTTCAAGTAATTTTCTAAATAAAATTAATTGAATATCCACTGTGGTCCTATTGTGTTGTAAAATGAACAGTAACAGAAATGAGCAGCACGAGTTTGTGGTGGAAGGTGATACGAACGATCATTGGCTTGAACACGTTGAGCTCGAAGTGTCCGTTGCTTCCTCCGACGGTGACGGCAACGTGGTTCCCCATCACCTGGGCAGCCACCATCGTCATGGCCTCACACTGCGTAGGATTCACTTTACCTGGTTCACACACACAGAAAAAACACACACACGTTCATCAACACCTGTATTATCACCTAGAACATCAGCAGATAGATTGAGTTTAATTATTAGGAGTTTTGATTATGTGGAATAACAGAAAACAATATTAATTATCAATTAAAGGAGTTCCTGGGAGACCCTAGGAAGTCCGATTACGGCTCTGGCGTACTAAGAAAACTTTTCCACCTTGATGGCATCCAAACGCTAGTGAAACACTGGGATAAGTGCATTAGCGTAGAAATACAGTCAGTTTTTACTCTCGTAACTGTGCTCCGTTATTCTACACAATTAAAAGTCCTGGTTTGACTTGAACACCCCTCGTCGATTAGATTATGAAATATAAAACTGGCAGCAGTCAAAGTCCAAGCAGTCTCAAAGGCCTTGAAGTGAACAAGGATCCATGTGAGGAATGAAGCAGTGCAGCATTCTGTGGAGGTCAAAGGTCACAGAGCGTCTAAAAGAAGACTTGAAACTTTAGAAGTGTTTCAAAGGTCCAGAAGAAGAAGAGCCAAACAAGTTGTACTGCTTCGAGCAACATAGACAGCTCATTATAGCACAACTGAATATCAGAAACTTAAAAATACTGGCACCCTAATAAAGTAAGAAATTAAATAATCGATAAAAAAAAAAACAGTGGTAACGGATAAAGGATCAGATGTGACAAATTTGATATTTACCTCTCTTTAAATAAATGTATATTGTATAAAAACAGCATTTAAAATACAGTGGAACTTATATACGTGTACTGTATTATGCATGCGCTTTGTCTGCCGAGGGTCACATGATCACAACTGAGCCAATGGTTCTTCTCTCTCTCACACTGTGGGATTGTGGGTAATCATCTCCCATGCTCAGTCTCAGTTCGCGTACATCACTTGTATAGTCAACATCAGTGCGAGCGTGTACTGTTTACTATAACATCGTGTGTGTGTGTATGAGTAAAGTGGCCTCGATGAAGAAAAAAGATCAATTAAAAAGGCTAGTGTCATCCTACACAGTAGCCTCCTCCTCCTGCTCCTGCTTCTTCCTTCGGCTAACACCGGTTCTTTTCAAAGGTAAAGTGCAGGTTAATTTGTTTTTTGTATTTTTACTTTATATTTTGTATTTATTATTTTTATATGAATATTCTGGGTTGTGGAATAAATCATCAGAGTTTTCATTAGTTCTTATGGGAAAACTCACTTTAATATACGAGTGTTTTGATATACAAGCATGCTTCCGGAATGGATTATGCTCGCGATCCAAGGATAACTGTATAACTTTAGAATTTCTAAAGTGCTTGTTGTAATAGCCTTAAAAACCTAAATTAGCTCAGGATGGACAAAATAGGACCAGGACATGAAACCGATATCTGAACTGACTGCCTACGTCCAAACGGACTGCACTGTATTTTACGTTTCTTATATTTTTAACTGTTTTATTTTGTTTTTAAATCAAATTTTAAATAGTTTTCAAAAATTTTATTGCAAACTTTTATTTTTATTTTAAACCTAATTTTAAAAAAGTTCTACTTCATTTTATTATTATTTTCTTCTCTTTTATGTAAAGCACTTTGAATTACCATTGTGTATGAAATGTGCTATACAAATAAACTTGCCTTGATATCCATGCATACTGTTTCCTGAGTCTCGTGATGTGTTTGATCTTGGCCCCTGCCACTTACCGGGCATGATGCTTGAGCCGGGCTCGTTCTCTGGCAGGATGAGCTCTCCGAGACCCGAGCGAGGCCCTGAGCCCAGGAAGCGGATATCGTTGGCGATCTTCATCATGCTGACAGCCACCGTGTTCAAAGCTCCGCTCAGCTCCACCAGGGCGTCGTGGGCCGCCAGAGCCTCGAACTTATTTGGTGCGGTCACAAAGGGCAGGCCTGCGTATGATCACAAAACATCATCATCATGCTCCTTTTGTGGTTTCCTTATACACTATTTGATCTGGCACAAAACTACGCATACATTACAGACACACTTAAACAATATTTAGAAATAGATAGTCGACCCTGGAAGCACTTTGGTGATGACATCTGAGAGGTTAAACTATTCGTATTAAATACAAAAGAAAAAAATGCATCCAGCATCGTAAAGTACATCAAATCAACACTATCATTTTACTCAGAAACAAAAAGACTTCAGCTAAAATGTCAAGCTGTCTTACATACATAACAAAATTTTGTATAATACAAAGATCAGGATCAAAAGTTGCGCTGCGTTCTAATCGCACGTGGACAACATAAAGATTTCAGCCATGCTGATGGCAATGAGATTGCAGCTCATTCAATGGTTTTTGTTTGTCCACGTGCCTCTTGAGGATTGACCACAAATTCTCGATGGAATTAAGGTCTGGAAAGTTTCCTTGCCATGGAGCCAAAATTTCCATGTTTTGTTTACCGAGCAACTTAGCACTTTTGCTTTATGGCAAAGGTGGTCTGTCATGCTGGAAAAGGGTTTTTTCCATCACCAAACTGTTCTTGATTGGTTGGAGGAAGTAGCTTTCAGAGGATGTTTTTGTACCATTTCTTTATTCATGGTGGTTCGTAGGCAAAATTGTGAGTGAGCCCACTCCCTCGGCTGAGGATCAACCCCACACATGAATGGTCTCAGGATGTTTTACTGTTGGCAAGATTTACACAGGACTGATGGTAGCGCTCATCTTTTCTTCTCTGGAATCAGAAAGGGGATTCATCGAAGAAAGTTTTGAGAGCTTAGCAGTTAGCAGTCCTTAGCAGTTCAATCCCTGTACCTTTTGCAGAATATCAGTCTGACTCTGATGTTATTTCTGAATACGAGTGGCGTCTTTGCTTCCTTTATTGAAATGTATAAAGATGAGCACTACCATCATTAGTGCTACTTTATCATTTATTTAAACAAAAAAGAAAAAAAGGAGTGAAATAATACACGGCGAGTCACCTGTGAGAGCTGCAACTCTGTCAGCCACTTTCTCAGCAAAACCGATACGAGTGTTCAATCCGGTGCCAACTGCGGTGCCACCTGCTGCCAGCTCGTACACGCGGGGCATTGCCGCCTTCACTCGCTCAATACTGTATTTCACCTGCTGTACATAGCCTCCAAACTCCTACACACACACACACACACACACACACACACACACACACACACACACACACACACACACACACACACACACACACACTCGCATCCATTAGGGAACCTAAAATTCAACCAAAAATGTTAATTATAAGATTTTCCTTTGCTTTACCACAATTTATCACCCGACTTTCTCCCCTCTCTCATCTTGGCTTCAGCCTTTTTCAGTTACTAAATTTTTTCTCTGTATACTCCTCTGCTATCTAGACTTCAACCATCTACATCCATGAGCCTGCTGAATTAAAATCAGTTTTTTTTTCCCCCTCCACCTCATTATACAGTGTAAACAGGTCCTAATCGATCCTCTTGCACGTAAACTCTGCATGGTTGAACATAACATGAATCCACATTACTGTTTTTTTTCCCTTTCTTTATTCTACCTGTCCAAGTGAAAGAGGCACAGCGTCCTGTGTGTGCGTGCGGCCGATTTTGATGATGTCCTTAAATTCATCGGCCTTGGCGGCAAGAGCATCGTGGAGCTCCTTCAGGCCGGGCACTAGCACCTCGTGCACTTCTTTAGCTGCAGCGATGTGCATGGCAGTGGGGAACGTGTCGTTGGAGCTCTGAAACATGAACACGCACACAAACAAGGGAAACTTGTTCAAAGCCAGTAATGGGAAAAACCTATGAGGAGATAAAAACTTAGGTTAAATATGAAATTTTCTTCTTTTGATCAGCATAAAGAGTGTTTCTTTGGAAAATATTAGGCGCATGCACCGATTAAACTGATACTAGTCACAATGGTTTTCTTTTTTAAACAATTAACAAAAAGCTTAAACGGTATTAACTTAACTACTAATAAAACTTACTTTTTTAAAAGTATACATATAATGTTCATTAAGAGAAAAACAATTAAGTCTATGCCAGGGTGGTGTAATGTAATAATACTTAAAGCAGTGTGCAAAAGGATTTTACCCCCGCCCCACCCCTATTTATTAATTAAATGATGTAGATTAAATGTAAGAAATTTGAACAAATGTTTTAATACAAAATGCCTAAAGATACAATTTTAAAATTAGTTGTTTATGTAATAACCTCAGCAGCGACCTCATTTCTCCTCTCGTCTGTTCCATCCACTCATCATTCAGATATACTAAGCACCGGCCTGATCATCATATTGAATGATTCATAGTTCACTGTGTGGCTTAACAGAGAAAAAAAAAACATTCCTCTGAAACTGCTCAGATCCAGGGACTAGAGTGAAAACGAGAGACAAAAAGCGTCTTTCAGGAAGCCTAGAGAACTACAAGACTGCGTTAAAAATACAAAAAATGAGAGGGCTCAATACTTTTGCACAGTACTGCATATAGAACTTTTCATAAACCAAATACAGCTCACTGCTTCATAATACAAAATTTTATTAGAATAAAATAATAATAAAAGCAATAGTAATTCAAAAAAGAAAAACTAAAATCAAATAAAACATTAAAACCTAACAAAGCAATTAAAAGAAAGCATGGCGTTGCTTCTTAAGTCTATACGTCGTGTGATGCGACGCTTTTCACACAGCCACCCACCTGACTCTTGTTGACGTGGTCGTTGGGATGCACGGGGTCTTTGCTGCCCAGTTTCCCCCCGAGGATCTCGATGGCCCGGTTGCTGATCACCTCGTTGACGTTCATGTTGGTCTGCGTTCCTGAACCTGTCTGCCACACCACCAGGGGGAAGTGCTCGTCCAGCTTCCCAGCAGATACCTGGAGCATGGATGCACAGTTTGCAGAGTGTGAGATGTCTCATCAATTCTTAAATCTTTCGAACAGAAGCACAATGATATCATTAACGCGTGTCTTGGATGTGGAAAGACCTGAAGCTATCGATGTACTTTAATTATTTTTACACTACACAGTGCTTACATAACTTACCCTTAAGAAGTGCTCTGTGGTTTTCTTTGGTATCAGTACTGTAGGGTAAATACAGTAATAATTCATCGCCCCAAGGCGCATTTTCCCTCTACGGTTGCTTTGGGTAACTGATTTGAGTACGAAAAAAATATTATAGTACTATAGAGTATTATATTTTATATGGAAATTTAGCTGAATTTAAGTTAATATTTAAAACGCATTAAAAATTATATATTGTCATAGAAAAAGCCATAATTTTTTTTGCGGCTTCCGCGACATTGCGGGGGTTTCCACTGACAAGTATTAGTTAGGATCGAAGGAAAAATCCATGAACGACTGAGGCCGTGACCTCTGAACCGCGACTTTGCGGAAGTCGACTGTATATGTTGTAGAAATGCATGATGTTTTTACATCATGCATTTCTACAATGCAGATTTTTAGAACTGTATGCGAGTTATACCTGTAGTCATAAAAAATAAATAGATAAAAACTGATGTCAATTCATTTAATCGATTTTCTGTCTTTTCTTGAGATAACGATTATGTCGCGTGATCTTTTCCAGTACCTCATCCGCGGCCTGAACGATAGCGTTGGCAATCTTGGTGTCCAAGCCGTAGTCCTTATTCACCTCAGCGGCTGCTCTCTTCAAAATGCCAAACGCTTTAATCACCTGGATCTTAATCACACACACACACACAGACAATATTTAGATAGTGATTTAGATTTGCTCTTTTTCGCTCTGTACTACAACCTGAGAAATCTCTCTAGTCAAAATAATCAATGAGAGCCTAACTAAGGGTAACGTAAACCTCTTTATCTCTCTGGACATTCTGCTGCTCTATACAAGAGTTGACAACAGTTACTTTTTAAAGTAACTAATTACATTACAAAAAATTAAAACTCCTTTGTGATTCCTCATGCATGTTGTTTTATTCAAGACCTTTATAATTATTCTACCATCATCACTCAGCGAAGTCTGGCCCATAATCCATTAACTACTAACAGCAGGAATAACAGAGCAGAGCGGGTTATTGGGGGCGGGGCTTGTAGGAGGACTCTCTCTCTCTCACACACACACACACACACACACACACACACACACACAGACTCTAACGGAATGACTGTTGTCTGGCTCACAGATTACATAAATTGTTTGAATAACGGATTACATTTTTTGAAAACATAACTAAATAACTGAGTACTTAAATGGCGGATCTAACGCATTAGATTACTCGTTACATCACAAAAGTAATCCGAGTACTCTAACGCTCTTACTTTGTAACGCATTACATTGAACACTGGTTGACGAAATAAAGCAAGAAAATGACGTCAAATATGCTTTTGTGCCAAACTCCACTGATCACTTGAACCTAGTGTTGTTTTGGGATTTTTTTTTAATGCTCCTTTGTTTTGTTCAAAAGTCCTAAAACCAAGTAAGCTTTCTATATTCAAAAATGACGTTTTCAATAAATAAATAACAATAATTTGTGTTCAGCATTATAGATTTTAAAATGGAAGTTTCAACTGTCGGACATTTGGAAGATTATATTTTACAGCAAAACACAAACACACTTTGCACAACGTTTTCCCTGTTTTAGGACTTACCGGCATCCTCTCTGTCACTCCACCGATTTTGAAGTTCATGGTTGATCGCACAGTTTGAGCCCCGTAGTATTTGTCACTCGGCACTTTCAGCTCCCCAAAGGTGTCCTTTTCGATTCTGTAAGACTCCGAACTCGCCTGAGAGTCAGAGATAATGCGATTGTGTTGTAGAGAGTTGGATATAACAAATATCTGAAACCTAAAATTGCTTCTCCCTACCCATCAGTATGATAGAAAAACTTTAACCATACTCACTTACAGAGAGAGTGAGAGAGAGAGAAAGAGAGAGAGAGAGAAACACACTATTCGACTTTATTTTAACTTTATTTAACTTTATTTTAACTTTATTTACCTAGGAAATCTCTTTGGTAAAAGACTCCTTACTAATATACGTTAAGATACAAGAGTGTATCAAAAAGTTTCAAGACTAGTTTTGTAACATGCCAACAGATGGCAGCACGAGGCACAAGGAGCACTGACCTTCATAAGTCAGTGTGCCAAAAGACATTGGGCTGTGCAACCGGTGCTATTCTGACCATGTGCGTTACTACGCCAGCGATTTTATCATAAACAGCAAGTTAGAAGAAAGAGCATTGGTATCCCGAGGTACAGCTGTACTAAACATGCAAACACTTGTTTATAAATAATGAGGTTTGAATTAAACTCATCCAATAGACCATTTTGGCTGGACAATACTGTGCAATACTATCCAATATCGATATCATGATCCTGATAACATTTTTAAAGTTTTAAACTATCAGTATCTTGGTATATTTATTAATTTTTATTAAATAAATAAAAATATTTATAAAAAAAACATACGATGTACAACTTTACACTGATTCTTTAAAATTAGAAAAGGCACATGTTCACTCTCTTTTATTATTTAATTGCGCTCTTTTTAAATGACTAAAATTGCAATATCTTAGAAAATCATTCAATTACTAAAGTTTTAGGATTAGTACTAGGAAGATTGAAATAGAATAAAAGCAGTAGCATTTGCTTAACTACTAAAGTTACACACTCAGCTACAAATAGACTTTGACCTTGTTTCAAACTTTTCTATTAAACATGTCATGCAAAACAAATTACATACTTTTTGCACTCATGCACACATTACTCATTAAAATAAACACGAGACTCGAATAAACCCCCAAACATGCCAATATATTTCATTTACTCTATGCTAATTTGATAACCATATCTTTTCCCTATCCGTTTCCGACAAATCCCACCCCCAACACGATGATTGGCCAATCCCGGGTTCCACCAGCAACACGATTGGTTAAACCACACTCCCTCGACGTAGGATTGGTCAAAACTAGCCAATATTAAGCACAAAAGGCGGAAGTTGTACGAAAACGGCTATGGTTGCTAATATCACCTATGCTAGGCTAGGTAATAGAAAAAGGTCATCTGGAGCATTACAGGACACTCGAGGTTGTTTCTAAACACTGTAAAAAAGATGACCTTACCATCCTGAGGCTTCTGTGGGATAACGCAGGCGTCCGGCTGTGTGTTTGAGCGGCAACGCAGCGCTGCAGAGCCGAGGAGTGGCTTTGGAATCGCTGCAAGCGTCTGAGCGCGGTGCGGTACATGGCTGTGCCTAGCTCGGGTTCTGACACAGGGGCGGAACCAATGTGAGCCAACCAGCACGGATATATTAGGGGCGGACACATATAGTGGAGACACCGAGTGCGTCTCAAATTGACTCAGCGACTGCGTTCACAATTGTAATGAAAATGCAGTTACAGCCTTTATACTTATACGTTTCTTTATGTATGATCACTTTTTTAATCAAGTGCCACTTTGCCTATATATTTTTTATCGCTTACTCAAACCACAAAAAAGGATTTTAAGCATACGTATGCTATATGATCACCTGCCAAATCTTGAGTAGGTCCCCTTGAAAGCTGCAGTTTTGGAGTTGCTTTTGACCCAGTTGTCTGGCCATCACAATCTGGCCCTTGTCAAAGTCACTAAAATTCTTACACTTGCCCAACTTGCTGCCAGATATATCTCACCCACTTCCAGCCGCAGTTGTAATGAGACATTGAATATGTAGCTAGTGTGATAAGGGCCAAATTGTGGCTCTTCGTCTCCTTTATCCGACACTCCCACAACCTCGTTATTCTCTACGTGTTCCCTTTTAGTACCACTCAGCGTCTCATTGGAGTTATGTAGATTGAAACCCTGTCCAATGTGTACCTCGCCTCGTGCACTATGTCTCCCACGACCTTGTACACATGATAAAGTGGATAGACAGTGAGTAAGTGAATGATGGTTGGAGATTCTCCCTACAAAAAAAAAAAAAAAAAAAAAAAAAACTCCCCAACAAATTCTACAATCATCTCTGCCTACATGGGGTAGATCAGGAAAAATTTATGTTAAATCATTATACTTGTTATACACCGCTGAGGCTAGCCAAAATTATCTGAACACCTAACTAGCACACCCATATGTGGCTCTTCCCAAAACCTCCCTAAAACAGAATGTTTTTGTATCCTGAAGCATTACAGTTTCCCTTCACTGGAACTAAGAGACCCAAACATGCTCCAGCATGTGACGTCCATGAAGACCTGGGTTGCCAAGGTTGAAGTGGAGGAACTGGAGTGTCCTTCACAAAGCCCTGATGAACTGGAATGCATGCCCAGGCCTCCTGTCTGGCCTCGTTAATGCTCCTGTGACTGAACGATTACAAATCTCAGTGGCCTGCTCCAAATCTAGGGGAAAGCCTTCTCAGAAGTGTGGAGATTATTTACAAATAGTAAATCGGGAATGGGATGTGTAGTGATGGTCAGGTGTCAGCAAACTTAAGACGATATAATGTAAATTAATTACAGTAGAATGTGGAGTGTCCAATATGTACATGCAGAGATGCACGCAGAACAGATGCGGCTGTAACAATGTATAACATTTTACTGCTTTTGATTATTATTATTTATTTATTTTTCGCTGTTATATCTTAGAAAGCCTGATTAATATGCTGGGATGGGCCATATGGTCTAAATGCAATGTCTCTATGCTCACTGCTGTTAATTGGCTGTTAATTGCTTCACAGTGAAAAATGTGGAAATATTTCTAGATTATTTAATAAACATCTCATTTAGGTGAGGATTTATAGTCACATCCTAATCAGTCGACTCACTGGACACTGTTGGTATAAGCCACTTGATAAAATGTAATTTACAGAGGCTTGAAGTGAGGGTTGATTTAAGACACATAAAGTTTGTTCAGGGGAAGCAATTAGAAGTGACACACAAGCGGCATATCAAAATTATAGACTCACATAATAAGAACAATTATGACACTAAATTTCAGTGTACATTAATGAAATAATAATGTTAATGTAATGTGATTCTGTTTTACAATATTTTATTAATACAATAAAATAGGACACGATTTAAAACAAACTTTATGTGTATAATTAATGTCAATCTAATATGGAAATGTTCCATGCGGTTTACGGTTTCAATTAAATTCAGTTTTATCTGTGCGTTTAAATGGACATTGCCAGGTTTATAATATGGAAGCGCATTGCATTCACAAAAGGAAAAAAAAAATTCACAGGAATTCTCTCATAATTATGACACCCTGATCTCATAATTATGAGTTAGTAAGTCATAATTAGTAAGTCATAATTATGAGATACTGATCTCATAATTACAATATGACTTAGTATCTCATAATTATGGCTTAGTATGTCATAATTATGAGATAAGGGGGAGCAGTCTGTTGCAGGGGGACATTTTGCACTAAAACAGATGGCTCCCCCTTATCTCATAATTATCAGTTAGTAACTCATCACTTCATCAACAACCACAGGTGAGAATTTAACTCCCCATAATAATGTTTATTAATAATAATAATAATAATATTATTATTATTATTATTATTATTATTATTTCAGGTTTTACTGTCATATGTACAATAAAAAAACATGTTCCCCCGCTACAATTAAATTCTTTCTTTGCTGTCCCCTAATGAATGCCATGAAAAACTAAAAATTTATTAAAATTAAATACAATTAAATAAATATAGGTATAAAACAAAAAGGATATATTAAACTTAGAATTAAAAGCAGAATATGAAACTTTTACAAATATGAAAATATGAGAAACTTTGCGGAATTTGCACACTACGTGGACTGTTTACAGTATATAATTTGACATTATTATTATTATTATTATTATTATTATTATTATTATTATTATTATTGTTGTTGTTGTTGTTGTTGTTGTTGTTGTTGTTTCAAAAAGTTAATCAATCGTTTACCCAAACATTACAATCTCAGTGTACCTACTGTTTGAGTTAGAGAAGGGTTTCTGGAATGTGTGCTCGTCCGCTTTCTGTGATTGTAGATGAGCACCACAGGGTGGCGTGAGTTAGTTTACTCTGTTTGCTAAATGACATCTTAAATCTTTTACGTATGATGTGATAACAGCGCAGTCCTTCTAACTTTTCCGCATTTCAAAGCAGTTATTGTAATGGATCTGTTTCTGTTGAGTTAAGAGGAGCTTTAATGTTAATCGACAGCACATTAATCACGGGTTGACTGGACTTGTGAGACTGTTAGTGATGATCAAACACTGGATTTATTCCTCTTATGCTTAAATGTTAATGCAAATTGGTGGATGTCGACAGCACCTGACCATGACATAAAATCGAGACTGTGATTCATAAAAGAGAATGAATGAATGAATGAATGAATGAATGAATATTTTATCATATGTTTTGAGAGAGATTTTTTTTCTGTTTTTTGTTTCAGAAAGTCCAGCACGAGCTGGCGTGCGTGAGTGTGTGTGCGTGTGTGTGTGTGTATTAGCAGTGTGATGAGTTTCTCTTGACCTCATCAAACCTACACTTTGTTTACAAACCGCTTTGTCAGGCCATGAATGGATGATAGCAACTATTGTTACTGTCCTTGAATCTTAAAGCACTCAGTTAAACCACTGGATAGCGCACTGATCGGCGGGGTTTTTTTTGGGGGGGGGAGGGGGGGGGGAGAGGAGGGGTACTTATCATGAGGAAATCATGATAATCATGAATAAATCTATTAAAGTTGTGCTCCATTAAACTGTCCATAAAAGTCAACAACAACAACAACAACAACAACAACAACAACAACAACAACAGCATAATAGTAGTAGCAGTAGCAGTAGGAGTCTCGTGACTATCATCATCATCATCATCATCATCATCATCATCATCATCACTATTACAATATCACTGATAAGTTTGATATTTGTGACAATTTTCTAACTATATGAATATGCCTAAATGTTGAGGAGTTTCGCTCGTCGAATATTTATTTGATCTGATTTTTGATTTAGTTAATCGAAAACAAGACATTCAGTCCCTTTGGTGCTCAGCTCGAAACTTTTCCAGTTTTGGATTATAAACAATTTCTTACAGAAATAAATATATAAGAGTAATGTAACGTATTTACACATATTAATTCAGAGATTTATTTGTTTATTTACAGTATGTATCTTTTTACTATTTTTTTTACTTTTTACGTGATTAAAAAGATTAAAATGTTCTTTTATTCCTCAACAATTGATTTCTTCAACTGTCCAAAAAAGGCTAAAAAATAAATGCAGTCTAACTGCGGCTTCTTTTCATGTTATTTAATGTCCTGCGTTTACCGAATTATGCACACTCATCGTCCACTTAATTAACACACTCAGTTACCTAATCAGCTAATAATATGCAGGATGTAGATCCAGGTCAAGAGCTTCAGTTAATGTTCACATCAAACATCAGAATGGGGAAAGGTCTGATCTTTATGATTTCTTTCGTGACATTAATATTGGTACCAGGTGCTAATTTGCGCACTTCGTTAACTGTTAATCTCGTGGGAATTTCAAACACAACAGTCTGTAAAATTTAAACAAAATCGTTACTTAACAGGCGAGCGAGTTGATTAGATAAATGCATGAATCAATAGGTGTACAGGCGTTCTTAAAGTGGACAGGAAGAGTAGATTCAGTACAGTGCATTCATATGGTACGGGGACAATTTTGGTTGTTCCTTTGGAAGAATTAAAAAAATAATGCTTTCTATCTAAGTTACTATCAAAAAAGTAAAACTTTTTAAAAAGATAGATAAGAACCGTACACTATATACACAGAACAGTTTGAAGAACAATCGAGGAACACTTTTTATTACTGTCTGTAATAATAATAATAATAATAATAATAATAATAATAATAATAATAATAATAATAATAATAATAATAATAATTGTTGTTGTTCCTACTGCTGCTGCTGATTTCTAAAATTTTTACTCTCTTTCTTTCTTTCTTTCTTTTTCACCTTTTCCTTATTTGTTCTTCTTTGTTTTCTTCTCTATTATATATATTTTAAAATATATCACAGCGTCTCCCATAAGTCTGGATGTATAGGCAAATTCTAATAACTTCCTTATTTAATAATAATAATAATAATAATAATAATAATAGCAACAACAATAAATAAATAATAATAATAATAATAATAATAATAATAATAATAATAATAATAATAATAATAATAATAATAATAATAATAAGTGTTAGTAATAATATTCATAATTATTATTGTACTATACTGATACAGCTCATCATAGATGCAGGTGTACTTAGCCTTGTGCTCTGCCTGTCCACTGAAGGACCAATCAGAGGATGGACATATACCTGCCGGAAGTCGATCCTGGAGCTCTGTATCTCCTCCCTCGCTCTGCTCCAGATCACTAACCCGATGTAGGGTGAACGGGAGTAACTCCGGTGGGCGGCGGATCGAGTGACGCGTTTCACCTACTTATAAAGGAAAAACACAACAAACATAACAGTGACTAACTTTCTGATCAGCGGATACTCACACACACTCTCTCTCTCTCTCTCTCTAACACACACACACTCACAAACACTGATAGACACATACACACCGACCAAATCATGCAGTACCAGCCAGCGGCCAGGCCCGTTCCCCTGTACGCGCCGACCCCGGTTCAGCCTGCGCAGCCCACTCCGTTTTACATTGAAGACATCCTGGGCAGAAGTGATGGCACACCGAGCTCATGCTCTCCGCTCGCCCCTGCGCCAGCACCCACACCGGCTTTACCCTCACCGAACTCATCATTCACCAGCTGGGTGCCGCCTTATCGGAGCGCGGTGTACGAGCCGACCCCGATACACCCGCACCATAGCCCGCACCCGCACCACGCCGCGCTCGCCGCAGCCGCCGCAGCCGCATACGGAAACCCTCTGTACCCGTTCCACCGCGCGCTGCTCGGAGACTACTCACACGCCCTCATCAGACACGACCCTCTCGGTAAGTCAGCAATAACACACTTTTATTATCTTTATGTTATGATACAGAGTACTAGGATAGAGTGTATGCACGGTGCCATTCTTCAAAATAGGAAGGTATTAAAGAACCATATGTGATTCCCTTAAGCACCTTATGATGTGTGATTATTTGTTCTTCATGTTGGTGCCACAGAGAACTGTAGGACCATTTCATATCCCATATATGTTTTGTTGAAAGTGTAACATAGTCGGGGAATTTGTAAAGTTATCTAAGGGGAATAAATCTCTAGAATACGCCTACATCTTTACGCAAATGCAGAGTTTGTTTTAACACTATGCATTAAGATTGTGTCATTTTCGTTCTTAAACTTTTATCCTCTAGGGTGTTCAATTCCTTGGTCATTCGTTTCTCCAGCTAAAAGCTTTAAAATTATGTCACAATCATTATGACTATTATTATTATTATTATTATAGTTATTATTATGGCATCTCCTTAAATGCTTTATGCTAGAGTGTTTACTGAGGCTATGTAAAAAGTATATAAAAAAAGGATTTCTAAAAGATGTCGTGCGTGTTGTGTTAATGTTTAATAACAGCTCGTGTGGTTAATACACCTCGACCAAAGTGACCAAAGAGGAAGCTATCGTCTCTTATTTCGAAATTCCAGGAAATGCATTGCAATGTCATAGTCTGTTGCTCTTCAACAGCCATTTATTAAAGAAAGAATAAAGAAAAGAAAAAAAAATTTTTTGGAAATAAATGTGCTCAACGTCAAAAAAAAAAAAGAAGAGATAAATCATAATAGAACTTAGCTACTTTTTGAATATATTGTTCAAGCCTTCATCCAAATGAAGCTACTACAGTGCTACATAGTTTATACCAGGTTACTAAAATATTTTTTGCACGAGTTATCATAATAAACAGCATTTTTGGCACACTTCTCAGTGCGCCATAGTCTGTGCGGTTTGGGACTCAACCTTAGGGTGAAACCATTGTGATTGGGTCTGAGGTTTTAAGTGCCTTTTCCGGTGTATGGCGGAAGTCTTGTGCCTCTTGATAGGAGCCAATGTGCTTTCAGGAGCAGTGCAGGGTTTTCCGGAGCGGAGTCGTGCGCACTGCTGATTGTTTTTATCGACATCCTCAATACAGACACATTCAGGAAACACTCGGCCTCTGATAGCCGGGATCCGTTTTTTCTGATTATTGTTCATTTCCTTCTGTGGCCGTGACTTCAGAGCAACTAAAATAACCAAAAACAGCTGGAGATCAACACTAAGAATGAGCCGAACAATCTGTGAACCAAATAAAGTAATTAAATCATAAAGAATACATTTTTGATATTGCAGTGTGCGTTTTAATATTTTTTTTCCCCCTTCCAAACTCGACTTGAGACTTGATTTAAGCTTCTTAATATAGAGCCAAAAAGTTACCACGAAAATATGACTCACCACTAACAGCAGAGAAAACCCCATGACATGTTCAAATTGGAATTGGATAGCTTTTTCTAGAGTGACCTCAGAGTGTGTGATAAGTGACAGGTTGTTTGTTCATGCAAATAAGACTTAAGGTTATACAAATCGAATAACATTCTCTATTTTCTATTATTCTCTATCTCTCAGTGCCTTAGTGAGGACAGATAAATTTTTTTTTACCCATGGGATAAGGGTAGTGTACATAATGGTAATACTAATGTGATAAAGAAATTCAGCACAATCGATGTACTTATATATTTACCGATTTCTTTCTTTCATTAGCTTTAGGATGCTTATTTTTTATAATCTGTAAAACAAAAGACAAACGTGTGTGTCCCCGTCAATTCATTCATTTATCTTGCCTAAATCCTGCTCATTTCACCGAACAAATCCAGACAGGTATCAGACCTTACTCTATTACAGCAGCCATGTAAATGAGTTGTTCACGGAACATAAATCAGTTTCCTATGTATTTTTTGGTGACTGGATGAGGGACGGATGTTCAAGCTATTCAGCCGATAAACCAACAGGAAACACATTGGCGGAAATTTTGCCATAAGTCCTCCTGGCCTTCTCACAACTTAAGTTTCGGCGGATGTCAGCACTGTCAACGAGTCTGTAACAGAATTTTCCTGCTGCCTTCAGCCGAAACAGAAAAGACAAGACAAGAAAAATAATATGACCCCACCACATACAAATTCATTAACTGCTTTATTAAGGTATAAAATTAATTTTGCCAGAAAAAAAAAAAAATTGCCACCAAACATTTTAACATTTCAAGCCATAACAATGAATGAATTACATCCTCACTATATACAGTATACTGTATGTGTGTGTATGTTTCTTATCAAACACCGGATAAAAAAGGTCTTAAAATTGCGAATATGAAATGTTTGTGTAGTGTATATAATAATAATAATAATGCTAATAATAATAATTATTATTATTATTATTATAACAATAATAATAATTATTATATAATTATAATTATATAATATTGAAGTTGTCACAAAAACAAGAACGATTAAAAGTCTATAAAGGTTTGAGTACGTTTTAATTCTCTCTTTCTCACTTCCTTTTTCTTCTATACTATTTTTCTCGTTTTTAGATTTATTTCTAATTCCTTCCTTCCTTCGTTTCTTTCTTTCTTTCTTTCTTTCTTTCTTTCTTTCTTTCTTTCTTTCATCTTTTCTTCTCCATTAGAAATATATACTATATATATACTGTATATTTATATACTGTATATATAATAGCGTCTCCCAAAAGTCTGGATGGCAACTGTTAGCATCTTCACAATTTAAACTATTGTTTTGTGCAAAAGAAAATGATTTATTAAAAAAAAATTTGTTAAATGTAAGGGAGTCTTGATCTGAAATGATTCCTAACTTTCAAAAATTTGCTCATGTTTGCGCTTTTTGCTTGTGTCCAGGTAAGCCCTTGTTATGGACTCCGTTCATTCAGCGTCCTTTGCATAAGCGGAAAGGAGGACAGGTGCGTTTCTCTAATGATCAGACTGTGGAGCTGGAGAAAAAGTTCGAGACGCAGAAATATCTCTCACCGCCGGAGAGGAAACGACTGGCCAAGATGCTCCAGCTGAGCGAGAGACAGGTATACAACAACAACAACAACAACAACAACAACAACAACAATAATAATAATAATAATAATAATAATAATAATAATAATGTTATTCACGTCTTATAGTGTTACTTCAATATTAGAGGACGCTAAAACGAAATTATAAAATAAGATCACAAGTACAAAAGCACAATCGTTTCCTCCAAAGCCGTGATTCCCACTCATTTAATTAAAAATATCCTATTATTAAGGATACCAAGGATTATTATACAATATATGTATTATTTATTAATCAAAATACTCACTCGAACATTTATCTTTTACCCATGTTGGTATTTTTGTCGTTTATCAGTGGTTTGTTCATGTCATCCTGCAGGTAAAAACATGGTTTCAGAACCGCAGGGCCAAATGGAGGCGACTGAAACAGGTGAGAGAGTGAAACATTCACACTTATAACTCTACCCATCACATGTTACAAGGAAACAACCCGAATTAAAGCTCTTTCGCTTTTAATCTGAATACTCACTGATAACGTTTATATATTTATTATCTGCGTGTGAAAACTATTATTTCTCATCAGAAAAACTTTTTAAAAGAATGCGTTTCTTGTGTAAAAATAAATTGAACAACTAATATATAAGGAGCTTTAAGTTATTATTAAGTTAATAGTCAATATTATTAGTATTAATATATATAGCTCAGTGAATCCACAGACAATATTAATAGGAAAGTAATGAAAAGGGCAACTCATTAAAATAATAATCTAAAGGGCTACTACTAACATCATCATCACCACCAACACCACCACCACTACTACTACTACTACTACTACTACTACTACTACTACTACTACTACTACTAATAATAATAATAATGAGATAACAGCAATAAATAACAACAACAACAACAACAACAACAATAATAATAATAATAATAATAATAATAATAATAATACTAACTACTACTACTAACAACAACAACAACAACAATATTTTATAAATAATTCATTAAAAATGAATGAATGAATTCATGGCTGATGATGATGATCACAATTCTAAACTTTGGATGGAATTTCAAAAAACGTAATTACTACTCCTACTACTACTAATAATAATAAACTTTGAATGCAATTACAGAAACAAAGCGCAACTATACAGCACGCGTGGATCTGATATATATATATATATATATATATATATATATATATATATATATATATTCATTATTATTATTTTATTATTCTCTGTAGGAGAACCCTCAAGGCTCTAAGCGCGAGCTGGACAGCGAGCACTCGGACAGAAACTGCGCGCTCGCGGAACCCCGGAGCTCGGACCCGCACCCCACGCGCTCCTCGTCATCGTCCTGCTCCTCGCCGTCCTCACGCGCGCTGCTCGAGTCGGAGGTTTCAGACGATTCAGACAGAGAGCTGGACATTGAGGAGGACGCAGACATCTCATTAAGTCCTCCGCTATGAGGACGGCTCTGTAAACACGGGGCGAGGGGACACTTATTTATGCACGGATTCAGATGGACTTCTATGCTGTACATAGTCATTATGAAACTTTTTCGTGTCATACCTTTTGTAGGATCAGACTCTTCAGTGTTTCTAACACGCACACACGCAGATACACACTGCATTTTTTTAAGCATTATACCATGGCGCCAAAGTTTAACATAAATTTTATGTTAAACCAGTGTTTGAGCCATGTGTTAAAACAACAAATGGACAATTTAATTCTGATAAGTGATGTAGTAAATGTTCAGCATTAACCATGTAAATATTTAATGTATAAAATGCTAATAAATGGTATCTTATTATGTCTTGGATACACTGCTCATAATTTAAGTAATAAATGTTTAAGTAATGCATATGACAGAAACTGAATGGATTATTTGGTTGACTGGTTGAAAGAACAGTGTTAAAAAAGAAAATATTTTTTTTAGGAGGAGAAGAGAGATAGAATTTCAAATGGATCTTTACAGAATATTAGGACTCATTTTCGATTACATTTGTTATTATATTATGGCCACAGGTCTACTACATGACTTTAAAATATGGTTTGCCTACTATCAGATCAGTCTTCCAAATTTAGGGTAAGCTACACTGTAAACTAATATGGGCTAATCCTTTTTTCAACAAAGTATAATGTCACTCTATTACAATTCATCCTAAAGTTGTTGAATTCAAATTTCTGTCTTGGCAAAACATGTCTACATGGAGCTCACAATGTCTACATGGGAATTGTCATGTCGAAACAGGTTTGGGCCTCTTAGGTCACATGGGATTTTAAATTGTAATATTAAAGCATTAAAAAACACATTTCAATGCACTTTGCTGCTTTCAAACAGTTTGGGGAAGAATCACATGGGTGTGTTGATCAGCTGTCTAAAAGCTTTTTTCCATATTGTGCATTATAAAATATGCACTTGTAGGAGATGTTTTTACCTGACGCACCTGCTAAAATGTTGATTGTTAGGTCAGTTAAGGGTCTTGCTGAAGGACTAAACTGTGGTTCCCCAGAAGTGCTCAATGTCAACATACAACCTTGTGGTCAATAACGTGGTGAATGAAGGTGATGGCCACGTCAGATGGACTTATAGAATTTAACACTCCAATTCGAAGAGGGTCTGAAGTTTAGCCAACATATGGAGATCAAAGCCTACTAACAAAGCAAACTGACAGAGCTACAGGTACTTATGTTACTTCAGCGGAAATCAATATTTTTACAAACTGCAAGTATAGGCCATGTTGGGGGTCAATAATTGGGGGTTGGGGGTCAATAAATATTGTCAAAGCAATAATTCCATTTTTTTGGCAGTTAGAAATGTACAGTTGAAAATTTGTGGACACTTCCAGATGCATGCCATACCAATAATAACTTGCTAAATGTTTATATCAACAATACCAAGTGAATAGCTTAATTTTTTAAGGAGTAGTCTACACATTTCTAAGTAGAGTGATTTCCTAAATAAAAAAGGAGCAAAAAGTTATATGGAAAGCAATTAATCAATTCTAGTATGGAACAGTTATTAAGCTCACTCAAAATAAACCTTAAACCTATACAAATATCAAAGTTTAGATAATTTAGCCCAGTATTATTAATGTTAAAAGTTTGTCTGCAAACTTTAAATATTTAATTAAACATGTCTATTAAAATCTAGGATTGAAATATTGCACAACATCTCATTTACATGCTGCCCATAAAACAACAACAATATGCTATATAACCTTGAAAAAACCTTTGTTCCATCAACACCAAATGAACAGAAAATATATAATCATTTATTAATAAAAAATGTAAGACTTACAAGATTGAAATCAGCAATGGGCGACATGCTGAAAAGCTTTTGAATCTAAGTAAACAACAACAATAACAACAAACACATTACACGCATTCGTCCAATTTCAGATGAATGTGAGTCATTGAGTTGTAAGTAACAGGTTGATTCCTTTTCAGCAAAAAATTAGCAGTAAAGCAAAAATAAATGTTGATTGGTTGTAGGTGGTTAATATTTGACAATATTTGACAATTGACAATTTACGCCATAAAAGCACTCTTTACTTGGGTTTAAAATGTCTTTCAGTGCTTCCTCACTGAAACTATTTTATTATAACACTTGTCATTTTCCAACAGGCCTTAATCCAAGTGTGCGCTCTTTTCTGTCAAACCAGCACATCGACCAGCATGTCCTGCACAAGCTCGCTCTTGTCTTTGACTGCCCTATCGGCAGATTCAGCTTCAAATGGGTTATCATTTAGCGGAAGGTAAACAGACGTTAATGATTGCAGAAGCCTAGAGGGTACAATGTGATAAACGGTTGTGCACCGTGCCCCCTAGATGCTCACCTGCATGGTTCAACAGCCCCAGAGCACTGTCAGAGTGTGGCCAAAACCAACAGACGATGCATCGATTTCACTCATGAATTGAGTAATGCTTCACAAATCCTATAACCAAAAAGCCAACACAGAAACAGGACAGTGAAAATGGTCAATGGAGAAGAAAAAAAAAATAGAGAGAGAGGGAGAGAGAGAGAAAGAAAGAAAGAAAAAGAGAGACATTCTTTGACGGGACCTGGGTTCCAAAGGTCTGAAAAGCTACTAGGATGTTTGTGTGCATGTGTGTGTGTGTGTGTGTGTGTGTGTACGCGTATGTGTACATATTTTATCTAATATCCTCTGGACACTGTGTGCAAAGTGTCATATCCTGTCCTTGTATGGCTCAGCAGGCAGATCAAGCCATTTGGATGAAAGCTATTTATGATGTCCACAGTGTTTTTACTTCCATTGGCGCACCTGTTTGGACAAGTAATCATTTTATGGCTCGGAGTGAATTGGAGATTCAAGCAGAAAACGCTGAGCTCATTTAGAGTAGCGGGTGAATGCTTTAAAAAAGCTCTATCTCCACGTGAATGAGGCCTAATTGAAAAGCAAATAGCACAGTCGACTGGGCAATCGCTCGCTGAGTGATATTTTCCTAGGCTGCCGGAGGAATCCAGGCTGGAGGAGCCTTTTGCGCCGTTCAACATGTCACTGGACGGGGATGAATTGATGCTTTAGATATTAAATCCCGAAAATGCCTGCTGGTAAAAACGAAGGGGATAAGTGGTCTCTTAGACAACAACTGGCCAAATATTGACCCAATCGTCAGCGAACAGTGAGTCCTAAAGGTTGGCCAACTTAAGCCGAGGCAGGTCTAATTGTTTAATTGGCAGAAAGTTTGTGCTCCATCAGATCAATTAACAGTGTTTTTTTTTTTTCACCACTCCTGTGTTAGTCATCCTTTCTATCATGTACATATGAGTGTGTGCTTGATTGCATGTGCCTTCCTCTCCTCCCTTTCTCTCTCCCACTAAAACTCCAATCACTCTTTTACTCATGATGGCTGAGAGCGGCTTTGTCGCTCTAATGGATTGTTTGTTCCTTTTCTGCAGGCAGTGATTAAAGCTGGGGAATAAAGCTGCTCAATAGTTTAGCATGCTCATGTGAATGGGCGGTGATAGCGAGCCAACTGATTGTATCTGGCGCTCGAGGCCAGCAGATAGGCCATGATTGTTCTATCTCTTACCCAGAGGATGTTAGTGATACATGCAAACAATGCATCCATTAAAGATTATGAAGGAGTGATTGAGTCTCTTTTTAAATCCATTAGGCATGTACCTCAGAATAAAGGCACAGCAGTCCAGGCTAATTGGGTTTGCACTGTTTTCTAAATGGGAGATGTATTTAGATATTATGTGGGACAATCATTTGATGAGAAAAAAAAAAAAAAAGATTTTGTGGCCCCTAGCATCATAACTTCTGACACTAGATGTTTAATATTAAAATACTTTATAAAGAATTATACTTATATAAATATACTTTCATAAAGATATTGTCAATAAATCGTATGGTAAAAATGTGTCTCTAATTCATCTGTGAATGAACTTGGAAGAAGAAGCTGACAGATTCTCAGCTTATTTAGAACCTTTCAGAAAAAAACTTTTTAGGTAAATCTCATGAAACTGATTCAGAACATGCGAGAGTTAAAAAAAAAAAAAGAAGCTCCATTAGAATAATTTTATGGATTTAAAATATGAAATATTCTGATTCCTTGGAACGTTACTGGATCTAAGGATGTTACCTCAATTGATCTTTTGATGATGGTGATGGAAAGCACAGTCTAATACAGTACTCCAAAATCTGTTTGAAAAAAGGTGTGCAGTTGTGGTTAGGATTTCCTGATTGTGAAGGCCATCGCATAATGTACGATTTACCTCATGTTCGTTCACCGAATGCTTGTGCCCCATAGTTGGGGGCAGTTTTTATCTATGCACTTTGAACATTGTCTTTTCAAAATATTTGTATTAATGTGCGTATAGGCTACTTTTCTTTATCCTGGACAGCCATAAATTGAAGAAATATATCAAAAGTACTTATTAATGAAAAAATAAAAGGAATAAAAAATACAAATAAACAAGGTTGGGATATAAAAATGACTCCAGTACACACTCAATCTTCAAACTTATATGAGGGGCATTCAAGCAAAATTTCTTGTGAATGAAGGTATAAAACTTCATACAGAAGAAATTGACAGAAGACTTCAAGCCCAATACGGTGATGAGACTTTTAGCCACAGTAAAACATTTGAATGGTGCAAACATTTTTCGAAGAAGGTTTTATGTCCGTGAAAGACGATTCTGGCCGAGGTGACTCGAAACTCACGGTACTGTAATTGTTTGCGTGAACATTCAACAAGGGGAATGCATGATCCTTGAAAATTGACAGACAACCGTTTGCCAACTTTTAGAAGAAAGAAATCTGTCTTTGGAAACTACACATACACAGTCATTTAAGAACACCACACTTGCACATTACAGGAATACGGATGGAAGTTATTGCTACATAGTTCGTTTAGTCCTGCTCATGCTCAAACCCATTTCCATATGCTTGGGCCACTAAAGGAGTTCCTGGGAGGGCAGTTCGAACGTGAAGCAGGCAGTCCAATCATAGTGTCGGCTTTACTTTCTACATTGATGGTATCCAAGCACTAGTGTAACACTGGGATAAGTGCATTACTGTAGCAGGGGAAACGTTTTTACTATAATTAACTGGGTTCTCTTATGTATTCTGCACAAATCAAATGTCCTGGTTTGACATATATATGGCATACATATATCTTTTATAAAAATAAAAATAAAAGACAAACCAGTAAAAAAAAGTCCAAATGGTCTTCATCCATTCTAATGATTTAATGTAGTTATTGCGCAATAAACTAATAGTTCTGTTATAATGAATATCTGCAACTTATGTTCAAGGCCGCGTATTCAGCAGAACAGCACAATATCGAGCGTGGTTTTTCTTTTATGCAATATACCCCCATATTAAGTGTAGTAACAGTTTCAATGCAATGAACAATTGCTAAAATTGGAATTGTATATAATGTACACAAACAAGTACAATGATACAGACAAGAACATGTCCCAGTCTGTCTAGTCATATTAATGTACATAAACAAATTGGAGTACAAGCCCTAGTTTCACCCTCCTGTTACCTTCAAATTTACTAACAGTTTTTATCCTTGGGGTTAAATTTGACACCAGCAATTTCTACCTCCAAATTGTTACCCAAGTTTATGTATAAATATCACTGAATATAAAGCAAAAAAAAAATTTCAATCATTAAATTCGAGACTTTAAACACGGAATGGGCTCAAAATGACCTCAAAGATAATAGGAAGGCTAACACAAAGTCCAAGCCATATAATTATACAGTGTAAAATACACTGTTCATAGGCATAACAAGCATAATACTGTACTTAAATATTCAGATTTAAAAGCCTATGCAGAAGGTAAGTGCTCAGGGATACAAGCACTGTAGAATTATATTGTAAATGTTAGTAAAAGCTAATTGAGCTGGTCCATGTGCACATCTATCAGTATAGTGCAACTGCTCTTTAGAGCACAACTTGTGTAATAACTTCTTTCTTTGTGTATTTTAACTTGTTGATTTCACATTTGTTTCTATTTACTCATGGCTGTAATCTTCAGAGCTGACCTGTTCATTAAGCAATCTTTGCCTTTTTCCTATCTATATAGCTTTGTCACTATATTGCTCAAATACGTGATCATTTGAGGGCAATATTAAGCATACTATCTGACTTAACTAATAATATTCACTTTCTTTATGTTAACATTAGCTGTACAGTACAGTAGGAAGCTGAATAAACTATACTGTAGTACTTCTGAATCATAAAACTGTATATTATAGTTTGTAAGCTGCCTTTAACACTCAGGTAACCATTGCTTTACAACATATACAGAATATATAATATGATCCAGATGACCAATATCTTTTTTTTTTCTACATATAAGCTCTTTAGTATTAAATTTCCATTAAATTGTGATAATGAAATGGATAGTTTATATACATATACAATTCATCATAGTCCTAAGTTCGAACTAGTTACAAAAAATGTTTTAATCTTCCATTAACTTTGTGTAAATAGGTTCAGAATCGTAAGCCTGTAATACACTGCATTGCAAGTTGATACTGATAGATCTAGCATATAGTATTCTTATCTTTTATTGTATAAAAAAATTTAACCTAGCTTGGAGCAATCACTGATGAATTCATGATTTCCTTCAGGCCTGAATCGTGTGCTGTATTATCCCTAGCTTCCACCAGTCTCTTTAGACTTCAGAAATCCATCCTCAAAGAACTGAATGTACTGTATATAATCATTTTCAATGTTCAATAACATACAGTACCAAAGATTTATCTTTTACTGCGATTCTGAAGATGTTGTTTTTTGTCAATGACAAGTTGGCCTGTTTTCACTTTAATTAAGGATTAACTACATTACCCACAATTGGTGGGTATCAAATACAGTGTAAGTGGGATTCCACTTAAAGAGCACTATCAAACGAAAGTGATGCAGCGGCACTTTAGTACTTTAGTCTGTCCAGCTTTTTCATCTCCTCATCTATACACTTCAAAAACTAATACCTCAATCAACACCATCATTATTGTAAATCACTAAGCCACCAAAGTGAGTCTCTGCTATTAAAAGCTCTATTTTGGGATTCTGAGTCCAATGATTTGTGTTTACAGCTTCTACAGGGGAATTAACAGGACTCTGATCCTGAGTGAGAAAGGGAGCTGTTGCTCTTTTGGTCTAGGAGCTATTAAGAAAATCTGACTCTTATTCCCTACTGTATATATATATATATATATATATATATATATATATATATATATATATATATATATATATATATATATATATTTCAAAATAAGAATTTATTTCGGGATAGTTTTTTTCAAGATTTTTTAAGCTCTCTGACATTTATGCATAAACATATTGAAAAGCTAGTAAAAGTTTTTAGAAGAAGTTTTTATTCATGCCAGTGCAGTTTGTCACTGCGGACTCACTGAGCACTGCTCAGAGCAACAGTATCAATGCAAACAGCATGCACTCATCAATTTCCCAAACTGAGATAATGGTGTTCGTTTATCCAAGGTCAACAGTCCCTGCAAACATACACACGCACACACACACACGCACACACACACACACACACACACACACACACACACACACACACACACACACACACACACACACACACACACACACACACACATAGTGTGGTGTCCGCATTCCTTAGTCACTCGATAACCACCACCTCACCTGCCATATCATGACAAGCATTTTTCGATCCGTATCACCCAGATTGTACCTGTACCTGAGTACTTGTCACATAAAGGTGCATTCGCACCTCACGCCCAGTGTTCCACAGCAACTATGACCAGGATAAAATGCACAATGTGTGTTAATCCTATAATTCAAGAGAGAAAAAAAAATCAAGATGAATTAAAAAAAATAAATAAATTCCAGACAGCCATGTTTAGTGAGTTGTATACTTTATTATTTTGCATTCTCTCCCCCTCACAAGCCTAACAGATGATCTGAGGAAGCTTTAAGGATATAAGCAGCTGTACTATGGGGGATATCTACAGTATAACATTACTCAAGTTCAACAAAACTTCAACCTCTTAAATAGCTAAGATGAGCTTATCACTGTGTCAATCCAAGGGTGCTGGAGACAGAAATGAGATTAGACAAGTGATACTATTTATTCGCACCTTTAGGAAGGATGTGAGCAGACCAGTGAAGAGTGACAGGAAACAGAACGGGTTATGACACATCTATGTGTCCATGCAAAGAGAGATATGCAACTGTTTTAATTCTCGATTAGAGTGAGGAGGTGACAGAAAATGAGAAATCGAGAGAGAGGGAAGTAGAACAAAGGCTAAGGGACATAGAAATAGAGAGCAGGGAATAAAACACTGGTCTGATTAGAAAAAAGGAAGCCAGTCTGCGACGAATCTGGCATTAGTGGCCTTGTACAGACCATAAATGTTCCCTTTAATACCTTATTCGTTTATCGATCTCCTCACACAAAGGACGTGTTGTAAAGCGGCGTGTACGGGATGGGCGAAAGCGAGCAGCGCTGGAATTTAACTAGCGGGATCAAAGCGGTCATTAGCACGCTTTATCTTCACCACCCAGTGTGTATACAGTAGTCTAACATTAGCCATAAATCCTGATGCTTATTGCTGTGGTAATGGACGGCACACACCGAGCTTATCGGATCACATGAACAGCAGGTCTAGCCCAGTGATCGGGAGAGTTATTGATTGCCAGTAGTTTTATGAGAGGTCTTGCGATTGTTGTGACTCACTCAGCAAACAGGCTCCTCATAAAACCGCCCGAATGGTGAACAGGCCTTCAGCTGGGTCAGTGAAGCACACAGATTGTTTGCTTTTTTGTTGGGTTTTGTGTGTGTAAGACAGAAAGTTTGAAGAATCAATAACAGAATGTTATCACTTGATAATGCTGGACAGACTGTTATTGCTTGTTAATGGTGGACAGCTGAAAACCAAGGATCTATAATTAATTACGACAGCTCTCTCTCTCTCTCTCTCTCTCTCTCTCTCTCTCTCTCTCTCTCTCTCTCACTAACTTTTAAACTTTGTTTCTTTAAATTTTGCTATTTATGCAGTTAATGTTAAAAAATTAGCGTTAGAGTCGGAGTTGTTAAGGTAGAGTTGGTGTTCTTGGCAGCGCTAGTCTGTTTATTAGCATTAATCTTGCTAATGTACTGTAGTTCTTCCTCTAGCTAGCTGACTAACATTTTCCAAACCCAATTCAATGTTCTTGATCTAGCTAACATTAACTAACTGTAAACTAGCTAACCACAATTTTTTAAAATCAATTTATTAGTAGTTAATTCTACAGTTTTTCCAAGTTGTATCAAAATCAGATTGGCCGTGCTTCCTTTGGGGGGTGGGGGGGGGGGGGGGGGGGGGTAATAGGTATCTCACGCTTACACTCTTACATCAATCATAGTGACACTGACCAATCATGGGTGTCTGTGAGCTCATGCAAGCAGAAGGGTGCATAAGCAACAGGTCGAAAAGATGCGATTAGAGGAAGCGTGTGTTAGTCTTCGTCCTGGTTGGTAGCTTTCTCTGATGTGGGTGTGGCCTAACATAATGGGTGGGAATTAGACGTAACTAAATTATGGAGAAAATTGGGTGAAAAAATAAGTTGTGTTATAAGTAGTACATTCAGTTTAAAAAATAAAAAATAAAATAGACTTTGGTAGCCCTGACTTTCCTTATCCATGTGTTTGTTGAGATGTGCTAACATTAACTTTACTTTCTTTGCATTCTCACCATGTGTCGATTTAGATTAATGACGCCCACAAAAGTCCATAAAAGGCAAAATTCATAGCTGAAAAATTCTAAATAATGAGTAAATGGCAAAACAGTGACTCACTGACACATTATTATTATTATTATTATTATTATTATTATTATTATTATTATTATTATTATTATTATAAGTAGCATTAGTAAGAGCTTTATATTTAGATTAACGAGAGGGCATGGTTTTGCCCTTCTGATGCCGGTAATGAGGAATTCTTTTCTGTAAATGCTTTTGTTAAGTGCTTTTGGTAAGGTCAGGCTGCCACTGAAGGCTCATATCCTGTTTTTCGACATTGTGCGCCCTCAGCTCAGGGTCTCTCTCTCTCTCTGTCGCTCTCTCTCCTGCCGTCTCTCTCTAAACCAGTTTCCCTGCCTCCTTCAG
Source organism: Clarias fuscus (assembly GCA_030347435.1). Classification (NCBI taxonomy): domain Eukaryota; kingdom Metazoa; phylum Chordata; class Actinopteri; order Siluriformes; family Clariidae; genus Clarias; species Clarias fuscus. Next base: position 5,923,776 of record CM059220.1, on the reverse strand, counting down.
CTAAGCCAGGATGTGGCATAAGGGAAGTGATGAAAGGATGAGTGAGAGAGAAAGAGAAAGAGAGAGAGAGAGAGAGCGAGAGAGAAAGGGAGAGTTTAGACTTCAAGGCCCTCAGTAGGCTGCTAGCAAGCGGCCGATTTCCTCTCAACACAGACAATCCACATGACTCAGGAAGTTATTCTTGCATGTATGCTTCCACAAATAATGTTATTGGGAGAGCTTGGGGCTCTGAACAATGGCGGATAATTTGTTTGGCTTCCCCTTTGGCCTATGGCAGGCTGTGAAAACAAAGATGAAAATATGAGGAAACTCCTTTAAATGAGTGCTGAGGAATGCATGGCTGGGGATTTTGACTGTGTGGAGCCGTAGAAGCACAGGGTGGACGGTTTAAATGCTTCCCATCGCTTTCCGATGCTTGTTTCATTTCACGTGGTTATTTCTGTGAGAGGCATTAAAAAGGAGCACATGCAGGATCCTGTTTTAAAGTTAATCTCTGATACAGCTTTTCTTTTTGACAATAGATAACAGTCCTTACTGGTAAATCTGCTTACTGATATGATAGCTGGACATGCAAATCAAACAGGTTGTTCTAAAATAAAAATGAGAAGAATGTTGACAAAGTGTTGATTGCTTACTTTAATGGGGGCAAATCTCACTCACTCATCGTCTACACCGCTTTATCAGGTATACAGGGTTGCGGGGGGCCTGGGGCCTATCCCAGGAGACCCTGGAGGAGGTGCCAATCCATCGCAGGGCACACTCACATACACACACTCACACATTCACATGCTCATGGCAGTTATGCCAATTATCCTAATCTGCATGTGTTTGCACTGTGGGAGGAAACCTGTGTACCACAAAACACAGGGAGAACATGCAAACTCCATATGACAGACCCAAAGGTGAGAATCAAACCCGGAACTTGGAGGTGCATTTAAAAACATTATTAATAACAGAAAAAATATATTTTGATGTGTACACTGACTGCTAAAGAGGAATGGTCATGTTTAATTATCTGTAGTTCATGCTGTTTTTATAGTGAAGGAAAAAGACCACAATGCAGCAATAGATGTGTCCATTACTCACTCATCATCTATAGAGTCCATGGTCAGGAATCAATGGCTACTATGTTAATCCACAAATAGTTCACTATTTTAAACTTGCACACAGTTGTTAAGACATGTGCATGCTTCCTGTACATTAAAATGTGGCTTATTAACAGAAGTTAATGTGTGTTATATTATATCATATTATATCATTTTATATTATAGCGGTTTAGAGGGTAGAACTGTCACCTTGCACCTCCAGGGTCATGGGTTCGATTCCCTCTCTGTATGTCAATGTATGCATGGAGTTTGCATGCTCTCCCCATTGCTTGGTGGGTTTCCTCCAGGAGCAGATTGCCCGTAGGGTACGAATGCGCGTGTGAATGTGACCGGAGGTCCTACAACGGTCATAAAATGGAAATAAATACAATGGTTTTATACTAGCATGCTGTGAGGGATCCATTAAACATATACTCATGGCATTGTTTAATCATGTGCAGCATATGTCTTTGGAATAGCAGGAAAAGCCATCATGAGTCAAAACCAGGAAGTACAACTAGACATAAGACAAGGAACTGGGGATGCTATGGCTCGACGAGACTTTGCAACACGACACAGGAGAGTATAAATAGACTAATCAAGGGTTTTAACACAGAACACCTGGACACACTTGGGCAGTACTCCAAAGAAAGGACAGGGGCGAGACCGACGCACATGGCCAGACTCAAGCACAGAACAAAAACAAACAATGATGAGAACTGTGTTCATAGTCGCTTTGAACCACAGCACAGAGGGGGAATTTGCAACCCTGGGACTTAATATAACCTTACAAATTCATTATTAGTGCTGGACAGACCAACCACTTGATACACTCAGCATTTATAGCAGTGTAATGTATGCTACTGTATGAGAAAGTTATTAAAGGACTGTTGCTAGATACTGTAACTATGAAATGTAAAAAAAAAAAAAAAAAAAAAAAAATTACAGTAACTGTTTAAATTGCTACAGATGTGTGACGAATTAGAAGCAAATATCTTTTGTGGGACTTTTGCATTTATATTACTGCCATGGTTTAACTTCACCTAAAGGAGGAAGGAAGAAGGAAGAGTCACTACAAATCAATAGAAACATTTCTATCCTGATGAGTGTGATCTCTTCCAGCATGACAACCCCTCCCTCCATCAACAAGTCATACGAAACATTACAGTGTCATATAGCCGGTGGCCCACAACCTTACTAAAACATTCATGTTGGCTTTTCATTATTAGTTAATTGCTTTTTATAGTTTATACCCTTTAATATGTGCATCATACACGGAATATGACATGAGAGCCTATCAAGACGATCAGGGATATTGTTCAGTAAGAGTAAAAGTACAAGCAAGAGTAAACAATTTTACCTCTTTTCCCATGACATTTGATAGAAAATTTGCGCCAGTCCAATGCAGGGCACAAGCACACACTCGCTCACTATAGGCAATTTGTCAGGCAGCGTTATGCAGGAAATTGCAATTAGCCTAATCTGCATGTGGGAGATCCCACATTTTTAAATTTCAGGGCTTTAAACAACATTTATGTTACTCATCATCTATACCACTTAATCCTGTATTCAGGGTCATGGGGGGCCTAGAGTCTATCCCAGGAGACTTAGGTCAAAAGGTGGGGTACACCCTGGACAGGGTGCCAATCCATTGCAGTGCACACACACATACAGACACTCACACACTCATTCACACACTACGGCCAATTTGGGAACGCCAATTAACCTAACCTATATGTCTTTGGACTGTGGGAGGAAACCGGAGTACCCGGAGGAAACCCACCAAGCACGGGGAGAACATGCAAACTCCATGCACACAGAGACGGGAATCAATCCTGGACCCTGGAGGTGCAAGATGACAGTGCTAGTCACTACACCACCGTGCTGCCCATTTATGTTAAATTTAAAAGAATTTATGGATAATTATGATTATTTTGGATTATTCTGTAACCTAGCTTTTGTGAGCAAGCTTGTGTTACAGTAGGTTAAGTAATCTCGCTTTCTGCACTGTAAACGGTTACGAGAATTCGGTCTCATCTAGAAACAGATAGAAATGTAGAAACTGAGCGTGGGACTTGAATCATGTTTTAAATAGCAAATTAGAATCTTAAGAACAGTAAAGGTCCAGATGTACAGGATTCACTTGAGGTTTTGTGAAATCTTGCAATAAAATCACTATTTGTTTCAGGAGAATCGTTTATTTATTTTATTTTCTCTATATTTTTCCTTTCACGTCACTTTGGGGGGTTCCACAGTAACTCACGTTGTGATGGCTGATCATTGATTATATTTCGATTTATCCCATTTATAATAATAATATTAATACAAATAATAGTAATAATAATAATAATAATAATACACTTAAAAATGTTATGATCACTTACTGTTCTGATGCTTTTAGTAAAATAAAACTTTCTTTCTAAAAACAAGTTTTCAAATTCTTTTAACATGCAGCTAATCTGAACGGCTCTCGCAGGTGCTGCGAAAACATTTTTTGTTTAGCGTTCACACTGCATTTTTAGACAAGAGATATGAAGAGATGAACTTTATTCTGGGAGCAATGAGAGAGGAACAGCACTTTGGTGTGAAAAAAGCAGATTCTAATCTCAGGACCTGAGAAAACGTGTATGCTTGAGAGATGCTGAAAGAATTGATATGTGTTTTTTGTTCATATTTTCTAAGTAAATATTCTTAAGTGTCTATGTGTTATGTTGTTTTTTTAAGCTTGGGGAACTGTACGGATTGCCCTGCTGTGTGACTGTTATTTCGCTGGGTGTTAGAATTATTGTTATCATTACAGATCCGGGTCACACTACATCTTTAAGTCTTGTTGCACAATCTGTCTTGTCTGCTTCAGCTTCCCGTCTATACGCACCCTAAGACCGAGTACAATCACATGCACAAAGTCATATATTTGTACACGCACTGAGAATCGCATTAGTGAGAGGCCTTACAAATGCTAAATTTCTATGTTGTAACTTTCACAATTGCGCTAAACAATCATACATCTGCCTTTCCGAATTACTGTACGCTGTGTCAGTTTGTAACAATAAATCAGAGGTGTTTAGCATTATTGCTACTGTACATGCATCAGGACAAACTCTATAATCAGAGTCGCATTACAGTAATAATGGTTATAATGCTTTGTATCACAACACTGAAGCTCCGAAAGATCTGAAAAGGAAGACGCCAGTGTCAGCGCTTTGTACCAGCCGGAGGTAAATACAGTGTTTGGATCTTGCGGTTTCTTAGTAACATGATACATAACAAGCTGATTTTTTTTTTTTGTCTTATTAACACGAAGTGAAACAAATAAAAGAGGTGCTGATACGGGAGCAACTGTTTATAGCAATAGTGATAACAAGCACTAACCTGTTTAATGGAGAACATTAAAGAAAAGACATGATGCGTCATACTTTTAAAAATATGAATATATAAAAGTCATCATTACTGTGGTTTAAAAGGAATCAAACATGCTGTTACTAGAAAATGATCAACAAGTTTCGGGAAAGGCTATAGGTACAAGTCTATAATGAAGTCTATATGTACAAGTGCATATTGAGCTACACGTTTATAGTGTCGTCTATAGATTCACTTCTTTCATGGAGTCATAGATACAGGATTATTGTGAAGTCTATAGGTACAAATCTATAATGTAGTGAAATCCTTAGATACAGGTCTGTTGTGAAGTCTATACTGTAGGTACACATGTATAGTCAAAGGGCACTAAAATAGCAATTAATATACTTCTATTGTATTTGTCGTTACTGTTGTTGGTCTTTTGGATGCTCCTATCAATGGGTCGCCACAGCGGACAGCTCGGCAGAGGTTTTACACCGGATGCCCTTCCTGATGCAACCCTTCCATTTTATCCGAGCTTGGCTTGGGTCTGGGCATTGGATGGGAATCGAAACTGGGCATTGTGCATAAACTGGACATTATAGTTTTCTCATTTTTTTTTTTATCTAATGGTGCCTGAACCTCCACAAAATGAGAAAAGAAAAACAGTCCAGTCATAAGGATGGTGGTTTGTTCAGAACTGCTTCTAGGCTATTGTTTCTGATTACCTAGGTAGCTAGTTCAGATTTCAGTCAGCTTAAGAGTGTTTATCACAACAGACAGAAATAAATTGTGTTGTCATTAAACAATGTTTTCACCGGGCACACAAAACGAGCCTCTATGTGAACCCAGCATTTAATCCAAATGAATCATTAATAATAATATTCTTCCTTAACTAACTGACATGGCAATATTTCCAACCCTATGACAAACGGAAAAATCTTTCTTTCTTTCTCTCAGTCCTAGATTCCCCATTTTTCCACCTTGTTCGGGCAGAAAAGGAGAGAGAGAGAGAGAGAGCGACAAGCAGAAGACGCCGAAAAGGACCTGAGTGAAAGCGTGTGTCTGCCTTCATCTGTCTGCTGCTATTTCTGTTCTGCCTCTTTCACAACATACGAGAAGTCGCCGAGGGACACACACGCACATTCGCTGACACACACACACACACAACACACTCACAGAGACTTTTGGCTGGCGACAGTGTAACCCTGCGAGGTCAAATGTCAAACGGGGGGAAGTGTGTGCGTGTGGACACAATGGGAGATGACAGAACAACAGTACTCAAGAAAGACATTATCTATGTAGTCACTAACTAGTGAGGGAATGTTGGACTGACCTGTAGGGGCTTACACCCCCCCCCCCCCCCCGCCCCCTCCACATGCAGAAAACATACACACACACATGAAAAAAAGCAACATATTTCTTACAAATGAATGGACAGTGTGATCACACATTGATGACTAAAAACAAACAAACAAACAAAAAAAAAGAAGTCTTGGGTTTTCCTCAGCTGATCTATTGCTCTTCTGTTAAATGTCACCTCCTGTTTCCTTTAGGCATGGACAATCTTTGTGAACTCCTGCACAATAAGCATTGATGATCCATTCTTTCGCTTTTGCTTATGAAGTCTTAAAACACTTCTCAATAAGAATTATTCATTTTTTTCAGGAAACAAGGAACTGCTTTATCTTGGTCAACGTCATTGTGTAACATTACAATATATACACACCATACAATGATAGCCTTTTATGATTGCACTCTAACAACATTTCCCCCAGAATGAATAAATCAAGTGATAGACATTGACATTGGCAGCAAACATTGAAAATGGTTGTTGGTGCCAACGATAGGCTGGTCTTAGTATTTCTTCTGCGTAAACTGTTGATCTACTTGCATTTTCGCACACAACCATCTCTAGGGTTTACAGAGAATGGTTTGAAAAAGGGGAAAAAAAATCCAGTGAGAGCAGTTCTATGAGAGGAAATGCCTTGTTGAGGCCAGGGGTCAGAGGAGAATGGCCAGACTGGTTAGAGCTGATAGAAAGGCAACAATACCTCAAATAACATCTTGTTACAACCGGGGTATGCCGAGGAACATCAATGCACAACACTTCAAATCTTAGAGCAGATGTGCTACAGCAACAGAAGACCATACCGGGTGCCGCTCCTGTCAGATAAGAACAGGAAACTAAAACTCGACAACAGAAAATTGCCTGGTCTGATGAGTATTGATTTCTGCTTCCACATTCAGATGTACTACAGTTTCAGAATTTGAGCACGGATCCACCCTGGCATGTAGCAGCAGCTGAGGCTGGTCGTGTAGATTAGATTAGATCAGATTAGATTAGATTCAACTTTATTGTCGTTGTGCAGACTACATGAAATGCAGTTAGCGTTTAACCAGTAGGGGTCTATTTACAATAAACAATATGTTATACAGTACAAACAGAAGATGAATTTGGTAATAGAGTTATGGTATATATAGTGATAGAGTAATGTACAGTATAACTGTGCAACATTGTGCAGTGAATGTGCTATAGTAAACAAAAGGGGGCATTAGGTAATAAATGTCACAACCTACCTGAGCATTGTTGCTGACCATGTCCATCCGTTTCTGACCACAGGGTTACACTTCCTGCCACAAGGCTAAAATCATCTCAAACTGGTTTCTTGAACATAACATTGAGCTGGCTTTACTCACGTGGCCTCCACCGTCAGATCTCAACCCTTTGAGATGTGAAGGAACGAGAGATTTGATTATGGATTTGCAGCTACCATAACAGTGACAACATAACAGTTATTGTTAGTCTTTTGGCTGCTCCCGACAAGGGGTCGCCATAGCGGACCCACTGGTCAGCACATACAAGTTTGGCACAGGTTTTATGCAACACTCCCATTCTATCCGGGCTTGGGCCCATTGGCTGGGGTTTGGGCACTGGCTGGGAATCGAACCCGGGCCTTTCACATGGCAGGCAAAACACCTACCACTGAATAATGTACCTAATGTACTGTACCTAATAGACGTCCATCCATCCATCCATCCATCCCTCCATCCATCCATCTTCAACTGCTAATCCAAAATCGGGTCGCGGGACCTAATAGACAGCAATCATAAAAAGATGGAACGATAAATTGTTAATTCTGCATTTAATTAATGGAAAATGTTTATTTTAAAAAGTTTATGAAGTGTATTCTTATAGTCTACCGAACAAAATGTTTTTTGCTAAAGTATTGGCACCCACACAACTGTGCAAATTTCAATTCGTATCAGAAATATAATTACAATGAGGCGAAGACACTTGAATGGCATGTTAATGTTGTAATTCCTTCCACTATTTTTTTTTTTTTTTTATGAACACTGACTTTTCAATGTGGGATATCTTGATAACAAAAAGTGGCGGCAGCCAAAATTAATGTGACGTCTTTAGCAGACGGTAAGATTTCCGTTGTAATTTTCCATGTTCATTATTTTTTCATTTAGCAAGGCAAAATAAACTTCCTGTCATTGATGATAGAAAAAAAAAACCCATTCAGAACCACTTGAACGTTCATTACATCTTAATCTCTACATCCAAACGTCTAAGGGTTGCTTAAAGACTGAATAAATATAAAGGTGAGGATTTTCTGAAATAGGCTTACATCATTGGTCATATAATACTCTACAAGGTTGGAGAAATTACATCAGAATGCACTTATCCATCCCCTCTGAAAGAGGCTATCAGGTTTTCACGTAAAAATATCCCACTAAAGCTCACGAGAGTCCCTGGATCAACAGCTAAAAAAATGAATATATAATTCCAGTAGGCTTATGTTTTGTCATTGTATGCAGTTCCTGTTATTCTCGAAACATCTAAAAAAGTATTTTAATTTTGGGCTTGGCTAAAACAGAACATGATTTCATTTATACTGTAATTCTAATGATGTTGCATTTTGTAGCTTGCACTCAGGAAACGTTTCATTTATGCAACCCTTCCAAATAACTTGTGTGGATTTTGAAAGCTAGTAACCACAAGAATCAACTGAACTGTGCAATTATGAAACTGTTATCATTTGGGTTCTTCTTTTGGGTGTTGGGGGGGGGGGACGGGGGGGGGGGGGGGGGGGGGGGGGGGGGGGTTGGCAGAATGCTCATCTGTCCAATTCCTGTCAACTGCTTCTGCTACTTATGCTTAAGAATTTTGTTTCCAAGATCTCTTCATGGTAGAACAGTTTTCTGTCATTAAACTCTATAATATTTCATAGCCTTTCTGTTACACCTATTAAGGCAATATGAAGCTTTAGAATTGCTTGTTTGACGGTAAAGAAGAAGCTACTGATGTGAATGTGCAAATCAGCAACTTAACACACCTTTTTTCACCAACCTGAACAGTACAGTGTTTCCTCTGTGATAGTGTCAAATGCTCTGGCTTGAGCCAAACAATATGAAAAATTGGCTCCCTGAGGGATGAACAAGTTTTCACAATTGCCTGCAAACAGGAACTGAAACTTCATTTCTATTTTTTCCCACAAAATGACAGAGTTGTTTGCAAGCCAAAATATTATTTGAAATGTCAATAGGTCACAAGGAAAAAAAAGGCGTCCAGTATTTTGATGTCATAAAAATTGTTTACGTACTGTATAATACATACAGTCACGTGTTTCTGTAAGAGTAGCGGATTTGCAGTATCCAGTTCACGTGCATGGCCTGATTTTGACTGGAAACCCATGTGCTTATGGTTGCTGGGTGCTGAACGACTAGTGACCTATAGTTTTTAAACATCATCTCTGATGAGTTGATGGGTCAAATCTTGGTAGTACTATGTTGCCCTGAGTTTGTAGTTGTTGGTTGATTTTTGATACTTTTCAAATGACCTCCTTCAAGCTACAGTAAATAACTGGATGAGGTTAATAGTCGAGTATAATATTAGGCAGTGGATGTCACCACCATGAAGTTCTTAATTAATTAGTTGATGTACTACTATTTGTACTAATTAATGATACGAGTAGTTTCTCATTTCTTAAACAACCATACTGGAAGATGCGTCCCATTGTTATGGAAAAGGTCTTAAAGGTCTAAAAAGATCTTTGTTTGTGATCATAAAACAATCATGAATTAACATGACTGAAGATCACTTAAAAACTTGGTGAAGATACAGTGTAAATAAATGGACAGTAGAAATCAGAGCTATGGTAAATAGTTAAGGTAGGAGCATTACCACATCCATAATGTGGTGAGAACTAACAGGACTGGGACTAACCAGCTGTGTAAACATGAGAAAACCACTTGTTAGTGAGGCATCAGAGAATGAAAAACTCAATTTGCTAGAAAGCATAATGATTGGACTTGGAGCAATGGAAAAAGGTCATGTGATCTGATGAGTCCAGATTGAGCCCATTCTATTACTCTGGATAAGAAGGGAAGCGCATGTAACATCCTGCATAGTGCCCAATGTAAAAGTGTTATGATCTGGGGTTACTTCAGTTGTTCAGGTCTAGGCTCAGCAACATTATGTGGTAATAAAGTGAAATCAGCCCCCCCAAATTGGCTCAAATTGGGTTGAATGGTTCAGGGAGCAATTATTTCCACACATGAATTATCCACCATAAAGCTTTTACCTTAACCCTATTGAAAGTGGAGAAGTCTTTACTGAGTGGTTCAACCTTTCAGTCATCTGTACAACTCTGGATGGAAATAAATTTTGTGATGTTACATAAGGAATGTGTGACGTTACAAAACAATGCCATGGGGATAGTGCCCTGTTATCACATCTAAAGGCAGGTCAACTAAATATTAGAATGTGCAACGATGGCTGCACGGTGTCGTAGTCGAGTGCACTGTGGCATTTTACCTCCAGAGTCGAGTGTTTGATTCCTGCTTGTGGTCTAAATGTGTGGAGTTGCATGTTCTCCCCATGCTTGGTGGGTTTCCTGCAGGTACTCCCAAGGCATGCAGATTATTTTCCCCAAAATTGCCTGTTGTGTGTTGTTTGTGTGGGTATGCACATGTGTCTGCGAGACCTGTGATGGATGGGCACCCTGTGCAGGATGTACCCTACCTCATGCCCCAAGTCTCTTGGGATAGCCTGCAGGCCCCCAGTGACCCTGTATAGGATAAGCGATGTAAAAGATGAAAGAATGAAAAATACCTTTCCCTTGTGTAGTGTAATTAAATATGTTCTTGTATCATCTTATGTTCATGTAACACCATGTCCTAATGTGTTTTATTGCTTATATAAAAGCATTTATTTATTTAGACGCTTTGAAAAAAGTTCAGAAGATTTTTATCTACCTCAACATGTTATTCATTTACCCAGCTTAACACATATTATTCAATAATGACAGTGCAGCTAATAATAATGAAATATACAAGAGTGAGAAATTTAACACCTCTGTACTAATGCTGTACATATCTCTGACATGGTGCTAATGGAAAGCATATTTATCATTTCCTGTCCCTCAGGTTGTTTTTAAACCTTCGTTCTGTGATTAGATTGCGTTACAGTGGCAGAGAGAGAGAGAGAGAGAGAGAGAGAGAGAGAGAGAGAGAGAGAGAGAGAGAGAGAGAGACAGTAGCACAGACCCAGAGGAATTGCTATCACAGGTTGCATATGTTGCCTATGTGACAACAGTACACTATCAGGGCCAGACAGATTTGCGTGTTGGTCTTATTGAGAGCCGAGGTTTCTGCAGAGCGTGGAGGATTCTGAGAGAGACAAGTGTTTCACTTCTGCTTTCCAAATGAGCACCGAGTCCTCAGCCAAGGCCAACGCACGCTTGTTTCACAAGACTGAACGCCGAACAGTTGGCGGTGAGCTCACAATCCAGCTCAGAAAGAAAGAAGGGTAAAAGATAGAGAAGTGACAGCAGGGTTTTGTCTCTGTTTCACTCAAAATGCTGACATTATATCTTAATGCTAACGACTCATTAGTGAATCTACGTATATTATTACTTAGCATTTACTAAAGAATAACTGGGTGAAGCTCACTTTCGAAACGGCAGAAACCGGCTATTTCGGGTTGCTGCTTCTGCCAAGACGGTGGAGGTGGGAAGGAGAACTGTGAGCGAAGATAACGGACTAGATTGCTGATAATGTCGTCATATACAGAGGCTACTTCACAAATATTTCAAGTCAATTCATTTTTTATTCATTTGATGGTAGACATTGTCACGGAACCTTTACAGACGTACTGTAGACCTAGAAACCTAATGAACAAGCCAGAAGCAACAGTAGGGACAACAGACCAAATGAGATGACATGAGGAAGAAACCTTGAAAGGAACCAGGCTCAAAAGGGAACCTCTTTTGGCTGACAATGGATAGAGAGATTATAAATAATTACTTCATTTTATCTTACTTCAATATGTGTCAGCTTTTTCCGCGTAAGGAAAGCAACAAGAACGCACAGCTGAGACATTTAAAGACGTTTAATATGTAATTACACACGTGGACAAAATTGTTGGTACCCTTCGGTCAATGAAAGAAAAACTCACAATGGTCACAGAAATAACTTTAACCTGACAAAAGTAATAATAAATAAGAATTCTATGAATGTTAACCAATGAAAGTCAGACATTGCTTTTCAACCATGCTTCAACGGAATTATAAAAAAAATAAACTCATGGAACAGGCCTGGACAAAAATTATGGTACCCCTAGAAAAGACTGAAAATAATGTGACCAAAGGGACATGTTAATTCAAGGTGTGTCCACTAATTAGCATCACAGGTGTCTACCATCTTGTAATCAGTCAGTGGGCCTATATATAGGGCTCCAGGTAGTCACTGTGTTGTTTGGTGACATGGTATGTACCACACTCAACATGGACCAGAGGAAGCGAAGGAAAGAGTTGTCTCAGGAGAGTCGAAAGAAAATTATAGACAAGCATATTAAAGGTAAAGGCTATAAGACCATTTCCAAGCAGCTAGATGTTCCTGTGACTACAGTTGCACATATTATTCAGAAATTTAAGATCCATGGGACTGTAGCCAACCTCCCTGGACGTGGCCGCAGGAGGAAAATTGATGACAAATCAAAGAGTCGGATAATCCGAATGGTAACAAAAGAGCCCAGAAAGACTTCTAAAGGGATCCAAGGTGAACTTCATGCTCAAGGAACATCAGTGTCAGATCGCACCATCCGTCGTTGTTTGAGCCAAAGTGGACAACATGGGAGACGACCAAGGAGGACACCATTGTTGAAAACAAATCATAAAAAAGCCAGACTGGAATATGCCAAACTACATGTTGACAAGCCACAAAGCTTCTGGGAGAATGTCCTATGGACAGATGATACAAAAATGGAACTTTTTGCCAAGGCACATCAGCTCTATGTTCACAGACGGAAAAATGAAGCATATGAAGAAAAGAACACTGTCCCTACTGTGAAACATGGAGGAGGCTCTGTTATGTTCTGGGGCTGCTTTGCTGCATCTGGCACAGGGTGTCTTGAATCTGTGCAGGGTACAATGAAATCTCAAGACTATCAAGGGATTCTAGAGAGAAATGTGCTGGTCAGTGTCAGAAAGCTGGGTCTCAGTCGCAGGTCATGGGTCTTGCAACAGGACAATGACCCAAAACACACAGCTAAAAACACCCAAGAATGGCTAAGAGGAAAACATTGGACTATTCTAAAGTGGCCTTCTATGAGCCCTGACCTCAATCATATTGAGCATCTTTGGAAGGAGCTGAAACATGCTGTCTGGAAAAGGCACCCTTCAAACCGGAAACAACTGGAGCAGCTTGCTCATGAGGAGTGGGCCAAAATACCTGCAGAGAGGTGCAGAAGTCTCATTGACACTTACAGGAATCGTTTGATTGCAGTGATTGCCTCAAAAGGTTATGCAACAAACTATTAAGTTAGGGGTACCGTCATTTTTGTCCAGGCCTGTTCCATGAGTTTATTTTTTTTATAATTCCGTTGAAGCATGGTTGAAAAGCAATGTCTGACTTTCATTGGTTAACATTCACAGAATTCTTATTTATTATTACTTTTGTCAGATTAAAGTTATTTCTGTGACCATTGTGAGTTTTTCTTTCATTGACCGAAGGGTACCAACAATTTTGTCCACGTGTGTATATGTGTTAAATGTTTGCGTCATAGCTTTAAAGATTAACAACCTTATTCTCTTTGCAAGACTTTTCCTGGCTAAATTTATTCCTAGAGTACTGCATTTAACAGTTTATGCAAATTACTTTCTCTGGGAACAGGAATGCTAAATGAATACTTTCTAAATATTATGTTCTAAGACTTAATAGGGTATACTGTACGAAGCAATATTTTATATCTCCTGCCGAGCTTGTAAAAAATGAGTTGTACTCTATACTCCATAGGTTTGTAAAAAAAAAAAAAAGAAAAATATTCTACCCTCTGACAAATGTTTTAAGTGCTCTTTCTTTGTTTAAGTGCACGTTTACCATCGCTCTGTGCTCTGTGCTCTCAAGGCCTCTTGGCTGTTCACGGGGGCATTTGAGAGACGAGTGGGATTTTACTGCACTTACCGCGTCTCTCTCTGCCCCCCCCCCCCCCCCCCCCCCACACCTATGTCCATCAACCAAGTCCTCGTTGCTGATACGCATACAGAACTCTCAAAACCCCGAGACACAAGAGAGTTTCGCTCAGTGCTCCAACTCCACTCCAGCCTACAGACCACACAGATGCATGTCAAGAGAGCCCTATCTAAACAAATTAGGGGTTTGGACATGAGATTTTGGTCAACATACAAAGTTTCAAAGGTAGACTGGTATTGATCCCAGAGAGTAAACTGACCAGACATTCAAACAGGTGATCCAAAGAGTAATCTAATCTAGGCTTCGACAAAAAACACAATTAACTCAAAAATAAACGCTGCGCAAACACGAATGGAGCCCTCGCTAAACCTCTGATAGGAGTGGGGCCTGGAAGGCGGCAGGCTGGCAACCCGAAGCCTACTTGGCCTAAAAACCTACTGCTAATGGTTAAAGCATGTCCATGTTGGAAGAGGAAGTCGACAGTGTTTGCTTGTCAACAGGCGACCAAGCCAGGCTTTGAGACTCATTAGTCAAGGGTCGGCTGTTTGTTGGCCTTTGAAGCTGACACGCGTCCTTGAAGAGAAAGCACATCCAGCAATCAGGCTGCACACGCACAAGAGAATGACGGGAAAGAGAGGATGTCGCTCTACAATAGGGATGAAACTTTACGTGACACAATAAGCGTATTGACCAGAAGCGAGGGAGATCCCAAATCCCAAATGACTCCCCATTGTTTATCCTATTGTCCAGTATATAGTGCACTACCTAGGGAGTACATAGAGAGTAGTGTGAGTCATGAACAATCCCGAATCCAAAATATCTGCTAACTCTGCAGGGTGCAGGACAATATAGGGCCTATAGTGCAGATATAAAGATATGTACTCTATATTAGACTACTGGCATGCCATGCAATCCATAAGGAGTCCTCACGACCATGAGTAGTATCTGAATTCTAAATACCTCCTTATTTTGCATTACATAGTAAGATTATTAGGAGAGTAGAAAGTATTCACCAATGAGATCTGAATCCAAAATAGTTCCCTATTGTGCAGGATTCAAGTCATTTTTACAGAAGCAAAAGATCATGAAGTTTATAAAAGTTTTTATTGAGAGATGTACAGTACATGAACTCTAATCCCAAATAAGAAATCCCAATAGAAATATGCATAGTGGTCCAAATGTCTGCATCCATATATATATATATATATATATATATATATATATATATATATATATATATATATATATATGTTTCCCCCCCCCAAAAAAACCTAAACTAACAATAGAATATTTAATATATAATAACTAGACATAATAGCGCTCAGCTTTTTTCTCTGGGCTGATCTGAAATCAGTTGTCTATCAGAATAATTTCTAAACAATCTACAGCACTAGAGAAAGAAATCACTTTTTTTTTGCATGGAATATCAACACTACTGATACATTAAGAACTGTTCAATGTACTTCAATTCAGCATCATGAAGTCAACAGTGGCCAATTTGAGCATTTGCTGTAATTTAAACTTTTAAACAGTTTTTTTTTTTTACTTCTGGATCCAGACTTTTGTGCCACATTATATAAAATTGACATTATATATTGTCTCATATATTTATGTCAGCACTATAACACATCAAAAATGCCTCTGTATTAAAGGAATGCTGCATCATTCCCCTAAATGTGTGAGACAGGAAAAAGATGTTTCGCCATCAAAATATTTTAAAGTAAAAAAAAAAAATGAAGGAATAAAAGAAAGATTTTTTTTTTAGATTTTAAAGAC
Organism: Clarias fuscus; assembly: GCA_030347435.1. NCBI lineage: Eukaryota > Metazoa > Chordata > Actinopteri > Siluriformes > Clariidae > Clarias > Clarias fuscus. The sequence goes on along the minus strand of CM059220.1, from coordinate 5,908,093 downwards.
TGATAATGTATATTAGAATGCAAAATAAATTAGTAGTTGAAAATACAATTTAAAGACTAATTATATTGGGAAACCTTGACCTGGTCCAATATAATCCGATCTGAGTGGTGAAGGGTCAGAAGATGATTAGGATATAAGGTTTCAAACAGTCACTAACAAACACTATTGCTCTTCTAAATCAAAATGCTACAACTGCTAGATTAGATCTAACTGTCACAGCCAACCCATTTATATTATACTGTACGTTTTGGCTTTCACGTGAATTCACATGTATATTGCTGTGATATTGATGTTCAGTTCATCATTTAGGTTCTATGTAATGTAACGTAGAAAACATTAAAATACTATATAGATTCTTTAGTAGGAGATCCATAACTGCAGTTCATTACTGGCATTACTGGACATGCGTTTAAAATATTTAACAAATTTAGTTTCCCAAAATACTGCATAATCAAACTAGTTTAAAATATGATGACCGTGACCAGGTGGATACTAAGGATGAGTGAATAAATTATGTTAATGCATCACACAGAGCTGCATGTTTATGCGAGCATCATGTGTGCACACTAGCATACTCCCTCATGAAAGGAAAAACCTCCCACTTAATATGACTTTCATTTTGTTAAAAAAGGAATAGTGCTCCTATTGCATATAACATACTGTACCGTATAGAGATATAGCATACAATATGATATGAAGAAGAAGATTTGAAACATAAATACCAGTTGTTTATAATGTGCTACATCGGCGGTAGAAGCAATTTCTGTATTTCATCATGTGAAGTGCACTTATATAATTATTTTTCAATAGGAAATACAGTGCTAATACTACATATCCTAAGTAGTGCGCTTGCATAGGAAGTAACAGCTTCCTGTGTATACAATTTAATAGTGCACTACTTAGGGTGTAGAAACCGCTGTTTGTAGTGTACTTACATCATCATGGTTTACATTCCGTACAAAATATGGTGCAAGACCCTTGGCGGTGCAAGGCAACAAATTCCATCCTATGTACAGTAGGGCACTTCCACAGGAAGGTCAATACTACATTCCAGATGTGTCCGTGTTTTAGAGTAATGTACAGAAAGACTTAGATACATGCAAATAAATGTTGCCAAGTAAAGATGACCAATGAGATAAAAATCTTTTTCATGACAGTGTGCACTAAACATGAATAAACTAAGCAAAGTGATGTGATGTGATGATCCATTTCATTTTTTAGCCATAATTTATGCAATGTACAAGAATATTATGTAAATAAAAGGTACGAAAAATGTAGATCGTTCCCTCTTAAACGTAAAATGTCAATCAGCTAGCCAGCTAATTAGGTCTCTCAGTTAGCTAGTTAGTTTTTTTTTGTTAATTTATGTTGTTAATTTATGTTGCCTGTAGCACCTTGGTCCTGATGGAATGTTGTTTTGTTTCACTGTGTACTAATTATATATAGTTTAAGTATAATACATTGAATTGAATTACTGGTTGGAGTTACTAAGGATCTTGGAAAGTATGACACAGTTATCCTTGGAACTTTTTTTGCAGACTGCAGAAGCCTTCGTTACGTTTTTTTATTGCCTGGAAAGTGATCTCTTAAGTAACATGCAGCTTTCTTTGTTGAAATACATTTTTTTCCTATAGCATTATTATTATTATTATTATTATTATTTATTTATTTATTTATTTATTTTTTGGGGGGGGGGGGGGGGGGGTCATGTTGGAAGTCTGATATTTTTGGTACTGACTCAACACTGCAGAAAATATATAGGGTGCCTAAGACCCTTGCAGAGTATTGTGTACAGTACATACAGTGTAGTGCACTAACTAAGGTGTAGAAGTCATTAAACCTTGTGTAGTGCACTTGCAAAGGAAGTAGGGAACTATTTGGAAGGCAGCCAGAGTTTTAAGGTGGCCGGATTGCTGAGGCACAGGAAACAGTTGAGCGTGATCAGGAAGCTCACTCTGAGGAGATAATGGCACACTATGACCGAGTTCAAGTACCCCGATGGGCCTCATCACGATTCCAGCAGCGCTTCATTATCTGGCCAGCCTTTTTTTTTTTTTTCATCTAGTGAAACAGTGTTAGGACAACACTGCTTCCGGCAGATAAATTAGCTATGGGAGGAAAGTCAGCAGAAAGGCCTGTGTGCACAATGGCATCCCGGCGGCCGCTGTTCCCGCGCTTCAGACACACATATCCGCTACAGATGGGAGGAATCATTAGCCGCTTCTTGTTTTTCACCTCAGCAATGAGGAAACCCCATTGTTTAGACTCATGGCCAGAGAGACCAATGAAGATTTGATGGCACTTTATAACGACAGCAACGAATAAGTCACACCTGAAGTACAGTGTGTTTTTCAGTGGTTTTCAGGAAAAATCTTAGGAACATGATGTCATCTGTATAGGGCTAGTGCAGGAATATATATATGGCTAGTCTTTATAAATATCACTTAATCAATCAATCAATCAATCAATCAATCATTATCTCGTCTGTTTACTTTTCCATTTGAAATTCATGTTCAGTGATTCAGTGCCAATTACAGTCTTCCATTTTTATTCACATCCTGTTTGCAGTCATTTTACTGGAAGACTATCACGATGACCCCTTTCACACTTAAACAAGCTGATCAGAGTCTGCTTGTCTGATTAGAGGAACTCCACCTACCAGCGCCACACAGTGGTTAGGTTATTAAATGACAAAGCTTACAGTGTTCCCTTCTTCCAAACATTGGCAATCAGTCAAAACATGTTCGGTGTATGAAGTTAACTTTTAACTACATTTTGGCTAATTACAGTATTTCCAGGAATTGTGTGATTGACGTGTAAAATCTGTTTGATTCTGCTCTGGTCAGCTAGTCATACAGTATGCACGGGTTGAGCGTGTCAGTAAAATGATAATGATTGAGATCTGAGTATTGGTGATATTTATATATATATATAAGCATTGCCACTGGTGTTAGGTCCATTGTGAATTTTTCCACAACACACCCATCTGATTCACTTAAATCAGCTAATTATTAAGCCTTGTGCGGGTTTAGGCGTTGAAGACACACATACGCGCAGAAACTGTTTGCTTTAACCAGTCTATAACGTTGCTTAACAGGAAGTAAGACAAATAAGCAAAGATAACAGCGTAACAAAAAAAATAAAGACAAGGAAACAAATAAAGGTTTTCCAAAGCATATTTTAAAGTCTGACATAGAACATGTACTTCTTACAGTTCAAATTTTTTCTTCATCTCGATGTCACAGTATTAAAATTAAGCTTTCAAATCAAAATACACCTTTGTGCGCTCTTACTTCATGCAGGCCAAACATGCATTTGAGCAAATAATTACCTTAAAGGACCCTGAGACACCAAATTCATTCACAGGCATACTCACAACATCATACTGTAACCCGTCCTGCAGCATACAAGGATACATAGTGCAGTGTTGTTTCAGATTAAGGAGAAAAATATAAGTAATTAAACTGAACTGGCACACCGTGACTGGTTACCCTTCTGTCTGAGAACTTTGTCCCTGAATAATAATAAAAAATCTCAAATACAATTTAGAGTTTGAAACCTGACATACGACAGACGTTATAGTCGTGTTATAATACGTCAGTAGCGATACTTGAAGAAATGAAGACAGAGAAGATGTTAGTCTTCTGTAAAATCTACCTTGCCTCTACAGTAAGATCTAAAAATCTGAGTCCAGTACCAACTTGCATGAATAAAAGGTATTCAAATAAAATAAATATATAGATAAAAAAATAACAGTTGAAAAATAAATATGATGTCATTTCAGTTAAGAGAGGAGAAGACCGCTGACAAGCAAAGTGTCAGCATCATGCAAACCTGCCTGGACAGAATGTAATGAAACTCAAAATTTAATGAAACGTAAAAAATTAATGAAATGAAATCAAAATGTTGAGTAGAAATGACGTTATGAGCAGTTATGTGCTTGATTATGTCACGGCATCTAACACTTTTGTTTGTAATTAAGTGCTTTTTCCACTCAAAGTGGGCGTGGCTATACATGTCACTCAACAGAGCCAAACAGCGCCATAGTTTACTGTATATAAAGCGTATGCGGAAGACACAAAAACGTCAAAGTCCTCACGAAACAGAAACAAAAGCGAAAGACGTAGACTACGAAAACTGAACCGTCAAAAATGTATGGACAGATCAATAGAAGGAAGTTTGTCTCATATGTTTTGAAACTGTGCCGATAGTAACAAAGCAGTAATGTGAAGCGCCACTATGAGATAAAACACAGGTAGTTAGAGCGAACATATCCGGAGCAGTCCGAGGAGAGGGCGTGTAAAATACCCGAAATGTGAGCCCAGTGTTATGCATTAAAATGCCCCCCCCCCCCCCCCCCCCCCCCCCCCACATAATCGCTATAAAATATCTATTACAGCATAATTTCATCACGCAAAAGTGGCTGGACAGAATTGAATAAACCTTTTGCAGTCATTAGATATCTGCCTGAAATTTAACCTGCACAATAAGTGAAATCAGTGACATGGTAATACTCATCCTTGCAAAATTTTATTTTGTTGTATTAATAAATTAGGCAAAGGGTTCTGCCTACATGACATGTACAGTCCATGGGCTTCATTTTTACAAACTCTATAACTGTCAACAACGGGTCCTTATGCTAGTACTAATCGTCTGAACCTAGGGTTAGGGTTAGGGTTAACCCTAACCCTAACCGTCCAATGCCTTAACCACTGAGCTATCCCAGACCCTAACTAATAATGGGGCTAATATATAAACATTACCAGCTCTAATGATTTCAGTCAATATTATTGTTGAGAATTAGAATTCATATTCTCCTACTACAACACAACTGGTTTCAGGTTCTCATTCACTGTGAAATAAAAAACAGTTGGTAGTGGACTCAGCTTGTACCACTTTCTCAAACTGCTTGTACTCTTTCTCCCTCTGGTGGTTTCAAACAGGATGTGCAAAGGCACAGTGAACTGGGCTTGCATACACTAAGAGTGTGACCTCTTTACGATTTAATAACTCCAAAAAAAAAAAAAAAAGGATATAAAATGAAGGGTGAAAATGGATAGAAAATATGGGCCATAAAATTAAGCCTAGTTTCCCAAAAACCTTGTAGCAACAAAACCTAATAGAAAAAAATAAATAAATTAAATTATCATTCCGTAAAGATGATACATTGCTTCCTTGATCGTGGTTTGGAAATTATGAACAGAGGCACTATAATTGAAATTGTTTTACTATGTCAGGGCCAGCTTTTCTAGACCCTTTTTTTGGTTCTTTATCTAAACTGTCTAAGATTTTGGGTTAAAGTTCCTGCATTAAAGTTTCTAGGAAAGGTTGTTGAGATTAGGAAAGTTGATGGATTAAAGTTCCTATAGTACACACTTCCAACGATTAAGCTCCCAATTTAAACTTCCTGATCTACATTTGCTTAGTTACAGTTCTAAGGCCGAATGTTTCTGGGCTAAATGTGCTTGGATGGGGAAAAGAAAAAAATCACATTTTATGAGCTTCTTGGGTTAAAGTCCCAAACTCCCTCAGAGGAATACATGGTAACTAGGAGTGCCATGTACCACTACCGCATAATTAAATGGGATGTAATGAACCTGGGAGTAATAGTTCCCTGATAAACAATCTAAACAATCGCAACACAATTTTTTATTAGATCACTATTTCAGATGACCTCATACTACTGTATCATCTCATCCACTAAATATAATCATGAACTTTGTGCTAAACTGTTTTGGGGAAAGCATAGCAAACTACTGCATAGTAGAGTTCCAGAGAGGCAAAAATGACCAAAGCTGAACCTGCTCTCTAGGAGTGAAGCGGTTTCCATCTGCTCAGGACAATCACATTCCTTCAAAGTATGATTTACATCATGGGCTTTACGTAAGGTTTAAGGATTGCATTTGGCCTGAATCAGCTCTGATTATTCTCCTTATTCTTTCTCTTTCTGCATCTCATTCTTATATCCTCTCTCAACCGTTATTGTGTCTCGTTGCATCCTATGTGAAGCCACAACATCCTGACTTCTGTGGTTTCTGCTCGACAATATCGTTAATTTGGAACTTCGGCTCTTTGGGCAGCTCCAGACATCGGCCAATCAGCTCCCTGTGAGACAATAACATATACAACAGGATTCATATGAGTAATACGTGCATGCTTTTAAGTATTTTTTTTATATGGTGGTATTTGGAACAAAAGTCTAGCTCAGAGGTACATTGTTGTACTCCTTCTGGGACATTGGAAAATGATTGGGAAAATCTCATAACTTGCATTGGTTTCTGAGTGAACTGTGCAAACATTGCTGCAAAAAGTAAGAAAGGCAATAGAATGCATGTGATGTAAACACTTGGGCTCGTTTGAAAGGAAGTACAACTGTCTCCCACTTATCACACTTTATTTCATAGTTGCCTATGCCTTATAGATAAAAGACTTCTATCAAGGATAAGATTGGCCGGTTTGATAATGCCATCCAGCACCAAAGCTAAGACTGATCTATCTGAATGCAAATGGAAATTCAACCAGAATAGTGTTGTTTCCCAGACCATTTAATATACAAGCGTAAACAAATGTATAGTACTCACTTTGCTGCGGTCATGAAGGCCAAATCCACATTTACACCAGTTTTAGCACTTGTCTCCATAAATATGACACCATATTCCTGTAAAGCAAAGCACAGAGTCAACGAATTAGTGCTTTTAACCTGTTAGAGAAGTTTTCAGAAAATTCTCAGCAATCATCCAGAAACAGCAGATTTAAATATGGATTTATTTTGTTTGTTTTAAAATTATATCTGGAAGTTGAGCCATGTCAACTGGACTTCTTTCTTTTTAGGTTACGACAATTATAACAGTTACAACTCATCAAAGAAGCTCCTTCAGACTGTAGGAAGTTGGTGTGATTCCACAAATTTGTATCCTCCAGGGTCACGTATCCTCACCCCCTACCTGAATGGGCTCATTAGGTGAACAACGGAGAAGGTGAAAGTAGGAGAGAGTCCTACTAGAGCATAGAAAAGGGACAGAGTTGTTACCAGTAATAGTGATGAGGGAGAGTCATTAAAATGTAACAACCAGAGAATGTAAGAGTAGATGAAGTCCTTAGGTGTGGATTTCCTCGTGGACCTGTGAAGAGGTCTTGATCTTGCTGGAGATGGACGAATGAAGGTCTTGACCTTGCTGGGGATGGATCTTGCCAGGTGCAGAAGACGGATGAACCATGTGAAAACTAGGAGGCAGGTTGTTCCTAGGTCCTCCAACTCTGTTGAGAGGATTTTCCATTCGCACGTAGATGGCGAGATAGATTTTCCTTCTTCCTAATTTCTGTTGAAGTAGGGGGTGGGGGACAAATCGTCAGGGTAGTGTAGGTAGTGGAAGTGGGAGTCGGGTATTGGTCTGTATGTGTGATTCTATTTCCAGACTCATATTGTTCCATATGAGAACTGCACAGTCCAAGGTTGTCCTTGGTGTCCTCTCTGTTGAACCTGATATTTGTGTCAGTTGCATTCATATCTTCACCCAGGTGTCGTCTACATACATGAACCATTGGGTTGGTGCAGTCCCTGGGAAGGAGTTGAGTGTTTTCTTCCCCATTTCATCCATGTACTGTATAGGTGGGCCAAGGTAGGGTAAGTTAATGCTGCTGACTATTGGTCTGAGAGGGGCTCCTTGTGTAGCTTGGGAAGTGCAGGAGGTGTCTTCTCCAAGGTACAACCAGAAACATTTGCATCATTCAAATGCTTATAGCGGCTAAGAGTCTCGTCACTGTACTGTTCTCTCTCTCTCTGATTTTTAATAAAAAATACTCCACATATTAATGCATTAAAAGGAAAAAAGTACTATGACACACCCTGGCCAGTCTCTCTCCATCCTCCCGTTTGATGACTCTTCCACTGCCCATATCAGCCTAAAAAACAAAATAATGTGTTTTTTAGGCTTTTTAGACAAAAAAATGTGTTTATGCACCGTATCTATGTGTGTAAAATTAGTGATTAACTTTTTATGTGTACCAACTGAAATTTGTTGTACCTTGTTGCCTAACAGCATGATGACTGCGTCACTCTGTGCATACTCATGGATCTCTGTAAGCCAAGCCTGTAAAGGGAAATTCAAGCAATCGGCTATCAGCAAAGGGATACCTGATCCTGGGTCAAATTTGGTTTTAAGTCTGGAAAGGTTGTACATTTTAGTTAATATTTTAATAATAAATATTTAATTATATTAAAAATTGTTAAATCAAGTGTGCTTACCCTGATGTTGTCAAATGATGACTTGTTGGTGATGTCATACAGCAGGAGAAGAGCTGTGTAACACATGTAGCACAGGTTTATATATTTATGATACAATAGGAAGGAGGTTGCAAAGGGAAATGCTGTTATGGCTGTTGTTCTTTCCTCTGAATTATATTCAATATGGCTACTAGTCAAATTATTAACTATGCAGATTTATAGTGATTTTTATACAGTATATTTATGTAGCTAGGGAAAAAAAAAACTCCTGTTATGTTTTACACCCACAGTCGTGCAACAGAACTGTCTCAAAATGATCAGAACAGGTATGGATTGATATGAATTGGGTTCCACTGGATGTGCCATGCCTCAAGTTTGAAGCAGACTCCAAGCTTCCAGTGACTCTGTGTCCAGGATAAGCGGTATAGAAGATTAATGAATGAATGAAAGAAATTGCCATTGGTGAGCCAGTCTGGTGTCATATCCAGGGTGTGTTCCACATTTGAGCCTGGTGTTTCCAGGATGTGATCTGGATCTATTTACTGAAGAGCGAATGAATGTGGAAATGCATTTGAATAGAGCTCAGAGAGATTGAGATTGAGAGAGAGAGAGATGTAGTGTGGTGGTACTGTATAAAGACAGATTCTCTCACCATGGGCATCTCTGTAGTAAGCATGAGTTACGCTGCGAAATCTCTCCTGTCCCGCTGTGTCCCAAATCTGAACCAGGAAGAAGAAAGACAAAAGACTGCTGCACTAGAACATCTCATCTGTACGTCCACTTACATTTCTATCCTGCTGGAAACACCATTCATCACTCACACATGGCTTGATAGTTTTGAGGAGCTGTGTACAACTGGTGTAGAAATGTGTCAAGTACAAAACTAACTAACTAACTAACTAACTAAATGCATAATCAACAATGCTTTCTTTTTAGCTTAGTCTATTTAGCCTATAACAGCTCTTCTCTGTATAGTTCTGACCGGATCGAAGATCAGACAAAGACAATCGTTTGAAAATTCTTGTGAAAATAACATTTGATTAAGCAATATGACAAGAGAGCGAGTGCTGTTGTAATGAATATCAGCACAACTGTGATGTGGCCATAGGCACGAGATGGCAGCCCCAAGGACTGAAGATATCACAGCCATGCTGATATTCAGCTCAACAGCACTGAGTACAACCTTGAGTGTGGTGTTGCTTTTATAACAGTTTCACAAACAACATTTATCATCATCACCTGGCCGAACTAACTAACCACGACTGGCAGTTAGTGTAAATTACAGGGGTGAAAGTAGTTTAAATTCTCACTGGTACTACAGTATGTTGCCATATAAACCATGGAGGTGGTGGGCAGCCCTGAGAAGCTTGCAAGATTTCACCTAATTTGCTTTTGAATATCAACCAACTTCCAGGTTCCTGGGTTGAATCCTAAATAGCCTAAAATGGAAACCACATAGAGTGCACTATCCCTTCTTCCACACCCCAAGTAGTGCCCTTGATCAGGGGTTAGAGAATGATTTGGCATTCAGCCTTGTGTTAAAAGCTACTTATCTTTGTCGCTCACATTAGCCGTGAACAGAACAACACAGATATTTCAGAGGCAACTGAGAACGATTTAGAAGCGATTACTAAGGGGACAAAGTGTTGTTTAAGACGTCATAACATTATCAGATGCGTTTTGCTGAAAGTGCTTCTGTGACTGGCTTTGAATGTAGGTTTCGGCCGGAAGCTGCTCTCCTCTTTCTAGCACAGCAGACCGTATTTCAGTCATGCTTTTGACTGAAAGTTAGTTATTATATTTTTATATAATTAATAACAATTTTTTGATGATTAGAACACCTGTGATGTGGATTGATACATTGTCCCTGCGCCGTTAGACTCTATTATCATCACTTGTGGAATGCCTCTCATCAGATTACTAATTACACAATATTCAACTTACTGTTCCATATTTTATACTGTATATCTATCTATCTATCTATCTCTCTCTCTCTCTCTCTCTCTCTCTCTCTCTCTCAATATATATATATATATACACTATGTTGGATAATCCTGTAACTGACGAAATATAAAATGACTGTTAATATTCCGATGAAACACACTAAACTAGATTTACACTCCATTTCACATCCTACAATATATCAGATTCTTTATTAAAACAGCTAAATATAAAGTTTTATCTTTGATTAAATGATTGAAAGACGAAAAGATCAACATGAAATAATAATGTGTAAATAAACCATGATGGTATTAAATAAAAGAACAAAAATAAAAAAATTCAAGAAACTCAGACAGTTAGTAGGCTGCTTACTCAACTGGGATGTGTTTATTAATGTTCATACAGTAAAACGTCCCCTTTTACTCACCTGTAATTTAACTTTCACGTCTCCGACAGTGACGACTTTATTCTGATGAAGTGAACAGAATGTGTAAGACAGCAGTACAGCATAATCAACAGCTTCAGTTCACATGGTTAATAGTGGTTTGGATCATATGTTGGGATATAACACATGACAAACATTACACTGGTGTGATGTCTGTCTAAGCAGAATCGTTGCAGCTGGGGTTTTCACATGAGTGCTGTGAAATGGCTTTTCATAAAAAGATGGATTTGAGATGAATCTCAAGTGAAAATGTGCGAAAGTGTTAAAATCCATAAAATATCGACTTTTTATTTCCTCACGGTAAATATGACTCAAGGCTTAACTTCTAACTCTGAATATTTATGTATATACAGTGGAACCTCGGATTGCGAGTAACTCGGTTTATGAGTGTTCCGCAAGACAAGCAAAGATTTTGAATAAATTTTGACTTGAAAAACGAGCATGTCTTGGTTTACGAGTGCCAAGTTTTTTGACACCGACACACACACACTCACACACACACACACACACACACACACACACACACACACACACACACACACACACACACACACACACACACACACACACTCTCGCCTTTACACCCCCCTTCCCCGGCTTCACACAGACACACACACTCTGCTCTACACAGAAACTCTGCTCTGTTGCGATTCTTTTCAAAGGTAAGGCGCTGGTTCATTTATTTGTTGGGATTTTTAAAAACTTTTTTAAAAGGTAAAGTGCAGGTTAATTTGTTTTATTTTGACTTTATATATTGTCTTAATTATTTTTCTGTATTTATTTTTTTGGGCTGTGGAACGAATTATTTGAGTTTTCATTATTTCTTATGGGAAGGGTTGATTTGGTTTACGAGTGCTTGTAATCCAATGTTCCACTGTAGTAATAATTTAGCAGGAGTATTGTTAAAATATTACAGGGAGCATTCATGTCTAGAAAAACAGAATCACAGAACACAGTTATGAGTAAAAACATCTTTTTATTTCTCTATATAATCCCCTGCAATACTAATGCACTTATCCCAGTGTTTCACTAGTGCTTGGATACCATCAAGGTGGAGCGTTTTCTTATTACACCTGGCCTGCCAGGAACTCCTTTGCTGGCTCCAACATGTATTGAATGAAATGTCTTGGAGCGAGTATCTTCCCACAGACAGATGCATCTTTTCCACAAGTTGACAACAAGTTATCCGTTGACCTTTTAAGAACCAGGCGCTCTACCCACTGAATGTTCATGGGAACGAATGCAGTGGTCTCCAAGCCACCCTTTAAAATGTTTGAACCATTTAAGTCTCATCACTGGACTGTGCTTGAAGTCTTCTGTAAACAATACTCGCTTTTATGCCTTCAAGTCCCAGTTTGACTTGAACACTCCGTGTATAAAAATTACTACAACTAATAGAATAACTCCTCCTCCTACTACTACTACTGAGAATGATAATAAAAAGGCCACCTATTAAAAATCGCCACAAAGCTCAAGGACAAAGTTCCAGGAACAGCCAAAATTCCAACTGTGAGAGTGAGAGTATGTGTGTGTGAATGAGTCACCGTAAAGCCAATGCCGACTGTGGCAGAGAAGGACCCTGGGATGAACTTTCCCTGATCAAACTGCACCAACAAAGATGTTTTTCCCACACCACTGTCTCCCACCAGGATGGTCTGCAAGGGAAATGTGGAAAAGAAACATAAGCAGAGAGAATAAAAAGACAATGGATGTGGAAACACAAGCAGAAAAGGTTAAAGAGAGTTCTAAAATAGATATATTAATCCTGATAATATACGGAAATACTGTGGAAATTGTGTACTGTACTGTATATACAATTTTTATTTATTTAGGATAAGAGGATTGAAGACAGGTCAGGAAAAAAGACAGTAGATTCATACTGTACATCTTATTGCAAAGTAACTCCAGGTCACAAGAGCAGGAAATAATGTTGAACATGTTTGGGTTTTCAGAACTGATGACACGGCTAATTTAAGGGACAAAACATCCAGTTATGTAACTTATGACTATTTACAGTAGGTACATCTGATGATCATGGGTTATGTTTTCCACATACGTTGTAGCACAAAGATCACTTTTAAAGCATGACCTAAAGGAGTGTCTCTACCAAGTCGAAACACGATGATTTCCTGACACTTTTCTGCATAACTAAATGCAGTCAAAGTCAAGCAGTGAGCACAGACGAAATAGAAATACGCAGACTCCTTCAGAAAGCAGAAATGGAAAGGACATATCCTATTTCACAATACTCAACAAAAATACATAAATAGGATAGGGATTTTATTTCCAACTCAGTAATGTGCCTTTAGCGCTGGCAGAACTGAGACACGTCTTTATAGATGCTACCAGTTTATTAATGAGCCAGAGATTTTAAGTTAAACAACAGAAACACACTTTCTGTACATGGTGTGAAAGCTTTCCAGTTCGCTAATATGGGCCAAAAACATTTTCCAAAAAGTTTGAATCCCAACATTTCTACTGATTCTACTGAAGGTGTTTATAGGCTGTTCAGTGGCTCAGTGATGCAGCATTAGTTTCGGTTGATGGCTTTATAGCCTAGGTATACAGTAGCAATTCATATGTTATTTCTGAGTCTGTCCTGCAGGTTCTTAAAATCCATCCCACCTTCCAAAATATGTTTTTCTGAACTGCACCTAGGTGTTAATGAGTGAACAAATGAAGGGGTGTAAAGTGTGATTGACTGGCATCCCATCCTGGGTGCTTTCCCTTCACACAGCATTTCTAATAGGCTCAGGATCTACTAAAGATGAAAGAATCAATGAAGGGATCAATGATGACCCCCCCCCCGCCCCCCCCCCGACTGTAACAGTCATGACACCATCACGATCTGCTTTCACCCAGATGAGCTGAATGATGAAATCTCACTTGATCTTAAATTGGAGTTGCATAGGATTAGCATGTCATTAGCACCGTATAAGTGTAAGTGCATATCATGTGTAAATCGGGTGCTAGAATTGGAGAGATGTCACTGAAAGGCAGTAAAAAGATGAACTACAGCAGTAGCGACTTTGAAGTACTTTGACATACTGTAACCTGAAACAATGTACAGTATATACAGTCTGTGATCTTCCAGAGAACGAGCACTGCCGTTGTAAGGTTTTCTGATTAAGATTCGAAAAACTTTCCCACGCCACTATGTCCATAAAATAACCCTCTCATTGCGGTTACTCATTGCTTGTATGGTAACACATCCTATAGTACATGTCCGGCTGAATATTCATGTAAATGGCTCACTGGAACCCCTTTGCATAGTGGAAAATGCTAATGTCATTTCCTATCCTCTGTCTGTCTCCAGGTCTCCATAAGATTTTTATCTCCATAAGATCTTATTCTAATGACTTCTTCTTCTGATGTACAGTACCAGTCAAATGTCTGGACACACCTTCTAATTCAATGTTTTTCATTTCATAATTGATATTTTTACATTCTAGTGCAGTACTAGAGATTATACCTCAAAACAATGAAAAAAATAAAATATGGAATTAGGTAAGTAAGTATCAACAACAACAACAACAACAACAACAACATCAGTCAGTTGTTATTTTGACATGTTGACATGAAGGGCAATGGTTCTGGAACAGCTCCTGCAAAAACAGTATCGTGTCAAGTGCATTTGCGAAACCCATCAAGCACCATGATGAAACTGAAACCTTCCCAGGAAAGCAAGACCAAAACTTACCTCAGAGGAGAAGTTCATTTAGAGTCACCAGACTCTCAAATAGCATCTCAAATTAGAGGCGTTATGAAGACTTTACTAGATAGTCCAAAGATAAGGAGCTGATACATCTTAATATAAACTGTACAAAGGAGATTATTGCATATATTTGGTGCGGTCAGTACTGTTTTGCAGTGTAGAACGAAAGAAAAATCAGGAAAGACTATTGAAGTAGAAGGTTTGTCCAAAATTTGTCTGGTAGTGACACCGAGCATCTGGCCAACAGGCTTAAATATGCACTCTTTAATATGATGATGATAAACAAAGAATGTGTAACTTGTGTGCTGGCTCTGTCTCCCGGATCGGAGCTGGCCAGAAAGCATATCGATGGACGATTTAAATAATTCTTCCTTTTATTCAGTCCTTAAAGGTGAATCAAAAACACAGTAATGGCAAAAGATGCTGTGAATGGTGTGTTGGCCATCCATGGGAGGCATGGTTAAAGAAATAAAATAGTATCCAAGGGTACTTTTTAACAGTCAAAATTGGATAAATAGTATCTCTTTATCCCAAAAATTGTGAATGTGGGTGTGAATATTGACTGGACGTCCTACCATGGTCGTACAAAATGGGAAAAAAACACAAAGACCACCATTGGCCATGATGGATGGCTGGATCTCACAAAATAAATTATTCAGTAAATATAATTCCTCTAAAATAATAACATATTTATTTACATCACATTTTTATGTTTCTCGATTTTAAAACTGTGTTTGCATGCAGACCTTTTGAATTTGGAAAAAAAAAAAATGGTTACGATCGTAAACAAGAGAATTTTTGTTCCGATATCGCTTAATGCATGAGGCCCAATAAGTGGTTAAGTTCTGTGTATGAAACAAACATGTGGTAGTTTCCGTCATCCCCCAACCTGTCACCATCTCAGACATTTTCTTCGAGCCGAGTTGACGGAGTGAACTTGAAGCCGAAGTTAAAAACACCAGGTGGCACCACAAACATGACGCAAGCATTAAACAAGTCAGCAACACTTCTCTGTGCACTGAGACTTAAAACCAACTGCATGAAGGAGGCCCTGCTGAGCAGAACATGCGAATCTTTATGACAAACCGTGAAGAGGTGAAAACGCCGTTGGAACTGCTTCTGTTCCTGTATAAAATGAGCCTTTGTGTGAAACCCAGGACGCTTTCGTGTCTAAATGGTTATTCTTTGAGTTGCGTCACTATATTTGTTTTATATACATGCAAACAAGTAATTAAAAAATGGATGAAATATTTTGAAATATACAGTATATCGTTCTTCAGCAACCAAAATAAATGACACTAACTAGTCAAGTCTAGGTCTTGTTACTGGAGATGGAGATGGTTAATGGAGATGGACATTGGTTAAGAGTGAATTGATGGATGGATGATGAATGGATGGATGAGTAAATGAATGGATAGACATGAATATGATTTACCATGACAGTTAAAGGATGTGTAGACAGAGAATGTATTGTATAGCTGGATTAAGACTTATTTAAAGAACTCTGCTGGCTTAGTGGTTAGCATTGTCGCCTTGCATCTCCAGGTCCTGGGTTCAATTCCTGTGTTAGGTTTGTGTTTGCAGTTTATAAGCTCGATGGGTTTCCTCTGGGATATTCGGTTTCCTCCCACTGTCCAAAGACATACAGATTAAGCTAACTGGCATTCCGAAATTGCCCGTAATTTCTGAATATGTGTGTGAAAGTTGACCGGAAGTCCTACGTACCATGGTTGTACAAAATGGGAATGAATACAATCGTCACCATGGTCCCTAGTTGGACTACGGGTGTTCTTAGATGGATGGATGGATGGATGGAAATGTTGAATGGATGGATAGATGGTTTATGCAGATATTTAAGTCTATTATTACATGTTATTTGTATAGCACTGTTAACAAGACATTATCATTAAGCAGATGTATACTGTAGAATCTAGAATTCAGATGTCTAATTAATAAGCCAGATTGGATAGCAGTGTGTAAAACCCTTCTGAGATGACAAAAGACAGAAACCTTGAGAGTATCCAAAGTCAAAAGGGAATACAGCCTGGGACTTCAACGTACATAATGTGCCTAGTGAAATCCAATACATTCCTTGAATTTTATATGAATGCATTAAGGCCTTTTGACACAAAGAAAATCATAAAGCTAAAAGTTTTGCTATTTAGCTTCCATTTGCATTTCTGTGCAAGATCTCCACGATAATGAGTACCAAAAGTTTCATCAGTTTCCTTGGGAATAAAATATTAATTAGGCGTTCGTGCTGAAATTCAGCCATCAGCCACCGTGACTGTTTCATAAAGCCCCAGCTGGGAATCACTGAAGCTTTCAGGCTGCAAGAGCAAAGGCTTCAAAATTAGAACAAGGTTTGCACCAAATGTATCAAACAAAAACAAAAAAAAAACTGTACATATTTATCCTTACAGTTTATAAACCCAGAGCTCTTTTGGCTATTTCTGCACATGCCTTTAACGCAACTAAACGAATCGACACCCCCGAGCAATTCTGACCTTTACACTGCTTTCTTTTACACAGTCAGAAATTCTTTTTTTAATCCATCCTCAAGGCTTTCGAATTCACACTCCTCCACACACATTAATGTTCACACATGCTCAACTTGACAGCGCCACGTCATTCAGCACCATGCCGGGGACTGAAGATGCGGTTGCCATGACTACAAGTCTCAGGCAAACGCGGCCCTCCTCTCCCCATTCTCCCTACGACAGGAAGCAATTAGGCGGAATCGCCACAGATGCTCTGGAAATTGTCAGTGTAAAGCAAATGCATTATGTGAGGTCTATTCTGTAACTGTATAATGTTGGCTTGGGTGTTAGAAAACATTGAGGAAATTATGATAAATGTGCGAAAATTATTTTCTACAATACCTTCATACTATTTATATACCTTAAACACAAATCTAAAATGTAAAATAAAATGAAAAATACTTTGCTCATTAAATGTTATATAAATAAACCCACAATCCCTCAAATCTTTTCCCCCTATAGATTCATGCACTAATAGACAGGATCTATTTAACTTTATGTTAGATAAATGAGTGGATATAAAGGCTAAGTGGTTAGACAGATTGAGTGGATGAGTGAAGTACTGTATGGGTGAACATGATCTAAGAACTATGTAGACTTGGTTGGTTGAGTGGATTAGGGATGGGTGCATAAATGGATGAATGCATACTTGTATGGATAGATGAATGAATTCCTATGATTTAGGTGATTTTTCTAGAGTGACTATGACTTATTTGAAAAAAAAGAAGATATTCATGAATATTACATTAACAATGAATGAGTGCTCAGATGGATGGATGGGTGCATGAATGGATGGATAGATAGATGGACAGGTGGATAGACGAAAATGCTCTGGATTGTAAAACATGCTTGTGTGAATATGACAGTTTTAGAATTGTCACACATCCATTGATGAATGAATGAGTGCATGGATGAATAGATTGGTCGACATGCTTTGGATAGCAGGACATGGTTCAATAAGGGGGCGAATACGAGATATTTACAGATATAAGTGTTTAAAAGCTTCATAAACTAATGGAAGGATTTAAGAATTATGTGACCGATTAATGAATTAAAGGAATGAATAGAAGGACAGTGTGAATGAGTAAATGGGTGAGTAGATTAATGCATGGATAGATAAATGGATGGATGGTATTTGATTTAAGAATGATGCAGTATGATGAAAGAATGGACAGATGGATACATGGGCGAATGGTTGAATGGGTGGTTGGGTGGTTGGATGAATTGATAAATTGATAGACGGATGGATGAATGAATGAGATTTGTGGTTGAACGAGTAGATATGTGGGGATTCATGGAATGGATCAACCTATGGATGGGTAAACAGGTGAATAAATGGATAGATGGATGGATGGATTTCTGACTGAAAGAGGACATAGATGATGGATTAATGGATTTATGAATGAGTGGATGGATGGATGGATGGATGGATGGTACACTATGATAAACTATAAGAAATACTGGACAGACATATGGAACTAAAAACTTTTTTTTTTTTTTTTTTTCCGAAAAATGCACAAAATCACATTTGACCTGATATTGCATAGTCAGTGATGTAACTCTGCACTGGCCACAGGGCTTTCTGACCGCACATGATCCCTACACACTCTCCATCCTCCCTAATGAGAATATCAGCTAATGGACAGTCATCCTCTAAAACCCCAGACTTCAACCCAGAATGTGACATTTCTCTTCTGCTTCCAGCTACACTACACAAAATATAAACCACCATTCAAACCAAATGACACCTCAGAGTGTTACAAACCACAGGCTTATTATGATTATGATTATGATTATGATTATTATTATTTTCACTGACACCAGTTCACAAGTTCAAAAGTTCATCCACATTAAATCTGCCATAAGGGAATAATTTTTCACCCAAACTGTGTAATACAGTGGACTCATCACTCACTCATCATCTATACCGCTTAATCCTGTATTCAGGGTCACGGTAATACAGTGGACATCTTCTAAAATGTCTTCTGAATCATTTTTATAGGGAAAAAAAAACCCCCGTTACTATATATAATGTGCCTGAGGGTAAACTCTCAGACTGACTTTCGTGTAACACAATCCGCTGACTGTTCCTGCAGGATTGGCCATTAAGAGTAAAGCAAACTGAAGCATTCATGCGTGATTGATTTTAATGAATTGAGCAGACACTTAAGTCGAATAAGGACGTTCTCTGTGCTCTAGTTTGTCTTTCACTTATTTCTTTAGCCAGATGTGTTTTCATGCTCTGAAACATCGATTAAAACCTTATACCATTTATTTTCTGAGAATGGAGAGTGTGGCAGGATTTCATTCAAGTGTTTAGATCCCAATAACCGAGTGTGCACATGTTAGCACGCTCTATAGCCTCTATAGCCTAGAACAAAAACAGTATTTAGAAATATGTATAGTTTTGCTATAGTTAAAAAAAAAAACATTTGGAAGAATATAATTAGATCAAATCTATTTAAATAAAACTAGATCACATGCATGATATATTTATATATGAATCAATCATTCATCTTGTATACCGCTTGATCCTGCGTACAGGGTCTCAGGGGTGATATACTATGGCCGGGGTGCCAATCCATCACAGGGCACACACACACACACACACGGAGGAAACTCACCTGGAGGAAACCCATCAAGCACAGGGGAAACTCCATGCACACAGAAGAAGGCAGGAATCGAACCCGGAACCCGGAACAGGAGGTGTGAGGCGACAGTGCTAACCACTGAGCCTTTTATATTATATATAGCCTATATATATATATAGACTGTGAAAATATACAGGCTCAAACAGTATTTATATACAGTAGTATGCTCTATGGGTATTTGATGAGCTATGTGTACTTTTCCCCCAATGCATAAACAGGCATCACAAGTTTGCACTCATTTTTGGGTTTGAAACACTTTCAGGGTAAGAAAATAAGCCTTTACAGAAAAGATTGTCTCTCTGTGCTTTTAATAAAAGAAGTACAGTATAATTGAGATACTGAGGTAGAGTCCAGTAATTGCTTCATTCTTTCTTCCTTGGAGAACAAACTGTACCTGTGCTGTTCCTCTTCCCTAACCGTGCAAGAAAAAAAAAAAAAAAAGATCTTGATTGCGTGATGATTAATTACCTTGTGCGTTAAATCCTGGTCGTAGAGGCCATACACGGTGCAGCTCTGCTCTTCCCCAGCCTCGGGTTCGTCTCTGGTCTCAGGTTCCATCGCGGTCTGATCTCGGGGATGCTCAGCGCGCGAGAGAGTCGGAGAGGCGCGGTCCAACGCGCGCGCTCCTTCCCAGCCTTCGTACGTCACCTCTTTCGCAGCCTCCCCGCTGAGTGGGTGTGACGTCAGGCTCAACGTCATCAGATACAAATAAATAAACAACCTTCGCGCTCGCGCGCGCTCTCTCTCTGACTACAGGTATGTTTGTTTGATCAGAAGAGTAGACACTGTGATGTCTATAAATACCTTATGAACGTTCATAGTGCAGTAACCACTTAATCATCAGAAATACTTTAAGTAACCACTAGATGGAGACAAAATCTTTTCTAAAATCTCTCCAATACATTTGATTTATTTTCAACCCCAAAAGGCAATCAGATATTATTCACTCACTCACTCACTCACTCACCTTATCTTTTATTCTTAACTCTCTTTATCCTATACACAGGACTGTGGGGGGCCTGGAGGTTATCTTACTGTATTCACATGCCACTCCATCCACCGCAGGGCGCGCACGCACACACGCACACACACACACACACACACACACACACACACACACACACACACACACACACACACACACACACACACACACACACACACACACACACACACTCAATCGCACACTATTGGCAATTTGGGAATGCCCATTTATCCTAACCTGCATGTCTTTGGACTGTGGGAGGAAACCAGAGCAAACAGAGGAAACCCACCAAGCACAGGGGAGAAAGTGAAAACTCTATATCTATAACCACTAAGCCAAACTTTTGTCCCATAATTAATATCTCAAAGATAAAAAAAGAAGAAAAAAAAAGCCAAAACGTTTCAGTATTTAGCTCTATTTTCGTCATTAATAAACAAGCAATCCTTTTGTCAAGTTCTAACAATTTCACAGGGATCATATTCATATAATGATATATGTTTACTTACAGTGCACCTTCACTCTTTTTCAGATGATGACATATTACATACTAGTCACGTTAATTATGTGTTTTTTTTTTTTAAATCTTCTTTTCAGATGTTAGTGTAATATGGTATAAGTGTAATTACAAGCATTTCATTACATTAACTTTATGCAGAGATTCAATATTTGTGGTGTTGACTCCACAATGACAAAGCACTTCATTCTGGTCAAGGTTGTGGTGGATCCAGAGCCTCTTCTTCATACACTGGGTGTGAGGTGGGAACATGCCCACGTAGAAGGGCACATGTGAAGGCAGTCCATCACAGATGTACCACAATTAAAGTGACTTTTTTCACTTTTGAACAGCCTGTTTATTTAAATGTCTTTCTCCAAAAAGTGACATTAATAAAAGGTTAAGTTTTTATGTTTGAATAAGTCTATTTAATCAAATTTGTTGTCTATTGTCCTAATCATGTGTAATGTACATTGTGAAACACGATGATTCATATCAATGTCATACAGTGGCAGAAACCGTAGAAACATGTCTGAGATACTGACTATAATGGCTATCTATAATGGTCATTGTGTATGTTTGCACAACACTAAATATGTAGCTACAAGCTTCTGTTACTTATTGGTCTTGGTCTGTTCATGACTTTTGATTTCAGTGGAAAATTGTGTTTATTTTCTTTCTAAAAGAAAGAAATAAATAAAAATAAAAAATGAAAGAAATCATGGAAATTCAGGATTATTTCCTGCTGTCATTTTCCAAATTCAACATGCCTCTGCACCAACTCAGCAGGTTATGTAACACTTACACCCAGGAATGTGGACTCAAGAAAAAAAAAATTAACTGGCAGATTCACAAAATACACAAAAACGCACAGGTGCAGCAAGCAAAAAGGAAAATATAGAAAGAGAATCTATAAAGAACTAAAAACAAAAACATCAGAAAAGATAGAGAACAAAGAAGGCTAACAGGAAACCACACCCATTTCTCTATAAAGTGCACTGTTTACACTTTTATGTTGTAGCAATAGGGGGCACACAGGGTACGCATAATACACAGTGAACACTGCAGTTTGTTTGAAATAGAAAGTATGCACTAGGCTACTATTTCAATCAGAGGAGAAGAATTTGTAAAGAAGGGAGGTGGGAAACCACAGGCTTAAATACTGAAAGTAAGGAAAGTAGGAACAGCTGATGGTGCAATGTGGAAAGCCAGGAGGGTCAAAAATGACCTTTAAAAAACAACAACAAAAAAAAAACATTTATGACATTGAGCAGACACCATTATCCAATGACTTATATTTTTTATCTCATTATACATTTGAGGGTTAAAGGTCTTGCTCAAGGGCCCAACAGGGCTCAAAGTGGTGCTGGGGTTTGAACCCAAGGCTAACCTGATCTGTATTCCAGCATCTTAACTACTGAGCTACCCCTCCCCACTCATGATATGTTTGGCTATAAATAATACTACACTGCCCAGTTAGTTAACTGTTGCTAGCTTATTATTAGCAGGGGCTAACTAGTGACCTATCTTTTTTTGTTTTTGTTTTCAGTTTGAAACAAGAGGCAACCTTTGATTCTGAAAAAAAAAAACGTGGAAATGCCATTGTGCAGTTCCTCAAATGTCCACTGGGAGGTAGCTCCAAAATGAGTCAATCCCCATACACCCCCATGTTAAAATGTCCAGCTTTACAACTTCACAATAAGCATGCCTGCAGCTTGGTACGGTTTTGATCTCAATAGCTAGATTTTCTATTCATTACAACTCTATGGCATGAATTTGTTTGTAACTCATGAGTTCAAATGATAAGAAGCCATATTAAGCTATTGCATTGCTGTAAATGCAAACCGGTCTCTGCTATGCATCACTTTAGTTTAACGCACTACAAGAAATAAAGCAGCTGTCACGGGACAATGTGTAGGATAGAAATGACAAACTTCAAATGTCTATAAATTATCATATATTATCATATAAATTAACGTTAGCCTCCTTAGCTTTTGTTTTTATTTTATGTAAATCAAAGGATAACTTGTGGAAAAGACACATCTGTCTGTGGGAACTGTACACACACTCATTTACCAACACCACTTGCACATTACAGGAGCTAGGCTGGGAGTCATTTTCATCCGTCGTACAGTCCTGACCTCTGAGAAAGCTTACTACCTTGATGGTATTCAAGCATTGGTAATGGAGTAAGGGCAGCTATATTAATACAGGATTATATATAAAAATAAAGGTAGTTTTTGTTCTCATAAACGTGTTTTGCTATTCTGCACAATCAAAAGTCCTAGTTTGACTTGAATGCGCCTTGAATTAGTATTGCCAGCTATATGGATGATCCGTTTAAACTGTTATTGAGTCTTCTGTATAATTTTACATAGGCTGCCACTTGTCCTGTTTTGCTGATATTGCATCTTTTACTAAAAGTTATGAACAAGAATGATATAAAATGAAACCTGAAAAAAAATATAAACAGGGAAAAACAGGAAAATGTATCGGGTGCATTTGTTGCCTTGTCCTGTAATAATGTCCATGGGAGAAAAATATAAATGAATGTGGCTAGAAATTCTGTAAATTTACTGTAAATTTCCCAGCACAGCTGCGTCTTGAGCAGTTTATTGTTCTCCCACTTTCCAAAATGTGTCACTCCAGACCGAGTCATCATCCTCAAGCCTCAATAAAAAGACCAATGAAACCACTCAGTACACTGTTAAACAACCCACTGAAATGTGATACGATATAGTAAACGCAACATTATTTAATGCTACATTTTTATCCCTTTGGAGCTCATTAGCATAACAGACGATAGCATTGAGCGAAGAGCATGCTGTGCTGCCGTCGACTCATGCACTCATCCACTGGGTCTGACATTGCATTCATACTTTCCTGGCTCATTTGCTGTGGAGAAATCTGGAGGTAATTTGGAGCACCAGCATTCATTGCAATCAGACAAAGAGACTCTATCAAGGCGCGGGTCGGCTCAGATTAAACAAATAAAGCATGAAGAACAAAGCCAAGTGACAAAGATGGATAGGTGTTTTGGCAGGAAGTTAAAAAAGCTGGAATCCGGTATGCTCATTTCGTGAGATTGCACTGGCATACCACACATTTTTGGAAAAAAACCTCTGGATCGATTCTTACAGATTGTGTGCTCTCTGTTGATGGAAGAACCTGAAGAACCAGTGAGCTTTCAAAGCAAACTCAGCCTAAATCTCCTTTCGAACCACCAAACCACATTGTTGATGTTTGTGACGAGATTCACAGAACACCATTGTCTTGGTGTAAAGTTTTATTACTAACCACAGATATTCTCATTGAAATTTTATGCCAGCGAATCCACACACACACATACAAAAAAACACACATGCTATATAAATACAAATAACAAAGGTGACGATGGACCCTGTGCGGATTTGGTGAAGATCATGCCGTTCAAGGCACCGGATTATGCTGTAATATTGTATATCCATATTCAATTCAATTCAATAAAATTTTATTTGTATAGCGCTTTTAACAATTGTTATTGTCGCAAAGCAGCTTTACACAATCAAAAGAATTATTTACGTTTGTATGAAATGTGAATGTGTATGAATCAAAAATGGTCAGATAGTCAGATAGTCCCTGACGAACAAGCCGAGGGCGACAGTGGCAAGGAAAAACTCCCTGAGATGATCAGACTTGTCGTATCTGTGTTGTAGAGATGGCTCGGTGTCTTTTTGCAAAGCAGTCTTATCAGGAGCGGACAAAATGATGGGAAATTATATTTACAGTAAGCAAAATTATACATTATGTGTCATTGCAACTGAAATATTAAATACAATATAATAAGTGCAAATTAAATATAAAAAGGTTAATTTTATATGTACATTAAATGAGTTTAAGTGATCGACATGTTTTCATGTATAAAGTAACTTATTATTTACACTATATGGTCAAAAGTTTGTAACATTACAGACATTTAGTATGTGCTTTTTGAACATCCCAAACCAGTTTAAGTCTCCCCTTGCCATTTTATACTGTGTTAACCTCCGATACTCTGGGAAGGCTTTGCATTTAGCCACAAGACCATTAGTGAGGTTTAGATGAGGAATGTTGGGACTCCAGTGACATTCCAGTTCAACCAAGTGTTCAGTTCAGTTGAAGTCTTCCACTCCAACCTTGCCAAACCATGTCTTCATGGAGCTCACTTTGGGCTCCGGTGGATTGCCGTGCTGTAAAACGTTTGGGTGTTTTTGAGTACCAGTGAAGGGAAATTTTAAATGCTACAACAAACAAAGGCATCCTAAACAATCATGTACTTCCAGGTTTGCGGTAACAGTTTGAGGAAGAAATAGATATAAATGTGATGGTCAGGTGTCCACAAACTTGTCCACAAATGTGTCTAAAATTGGTAAAAGATGTCCTTTGTATATAACACTCAATTAATCTGTATTTAATAAAGAATATTCTTACATATTACAGGTCTGAAAGTCAACTTTAATATCTGTCCCAAAGATGACTATTAAACAAATTAACGAATGCTATTTAAAAAAAAATTTTTTTTTACAATTATTATTATTTTTTTGCAACAAGCAGTTCGAACAGCAAAAACACTGTTTAAATATTCAAGTACAGAATGAAGCTTTTAGTGTGGCATTAGGAGACAAAACACTCTTACAATTCATGACAGATGGTCAACACTCTTTACAACCAGCTCTGAGATCTGATAGCAGATTAAACCCCCTCATGCCACATTTGTTATTGTCCTCATTTGTATCTTGGAAGGCAGCTGAGTTTTTGTGAAAGGCGTTTATTTATTCAAAATGCATGTACACAGAGAAGCTTTAATAATAGATATTATTCAAATAGAATAATATAATAGATAATATCTTAGAATAGAATAATATAAGAATAATATTCTTATAGCGACATTCAATAGTAACTTGGAATCCATAAAAAATTAATGTAGAACAACCTGTAACATTACACTAATGCAGAGGTGGGTAGTACCGAGTTACATTTACTTAAGTAACTTTTTTGGGGAAAAAAAGTACTTCTATGAGTAGTTTTACCGCACCATATTTTTTACTTTTACTTGAGTAGATTTATGAAGAAGAAACGCTACTTTTTTCCCCCTAAACTCCGCTACACTTGACTCGTTACTTTTCTAACCATTTATACTACTCTATGTGTCTGCCAGAGAAATGCAGCCGGTGGACCTACCACGTGACTGTGTTTCACCAATCAGACGTAGCAACAATAATGACATGATGCCGTTTGACCAATCAGCCGCAATAACACTAACCGCATGGAGTCACATGACCACACAGAAGGGGAGGGGTCTGTCTTCAGCAGTGGCAGACAGTGAAGCAAACATGTCGTGGTTAGTTTAGCTGTTTTATTTAATGTTGCAATGTTAAAATATATGATTAGCAAATAAACAAGAGGCTAAAAATATATATAATTTTCTTACATTTGTTCTGCTGGACACAGTTTATGGTAAAGTGAGACTCTTGTACACAAGTTCTAATGTTATTTAATATCTGCTGAGTCATTTGCAGGGCGACTGAATATGCAGTACATCTTACACAGGAAATAGTTACACTGTTCAAACACACATATGTCACCTACAGTAGGGATTTATTTCAAAAGCTTTATATTGTGAAAAAAGAGAGATTAGAAAATTTGTGTTTCTTATTCATTAATTTGCTATTTTGTACAGATATTTAGTTTTATTCATTTATTTAATTAAATGTATTTTATTTATTTGATTACTTGGAAATGTTGCAATTTGTACATTAGTTATCATTTTGGACATTTATAATACTATAATACAGTATACTTCAGCCTTATTTTTATTTAAGGTCACACCTCCTTTTTTTCAATCTTTTTTTTTTTTTTGTCCATGAGGAATGGTTCTGGTTTCCTCCAGGTACTCCGGTTTCCTCCCACAGTCCAAAGACTTGTAGGTTAGGTTTATTTGGCATTTACAAATTGGCCCTAGTGTGTGAATGAGCATGTGAGTGTGTGTATGTGTGTGTGCCCTGCGATGGATTGGCACCCTGTCCAGGGTGTACCCCGCCTTGTGCCCTAAGTCTACTGGGATAGGCTCCAGGCCCCTTGTGACCCTGGATACATGATTAAGCGGTATAGACGATGAATGAGTGAGTGAGAGTGAGGAATGGTTCTTCAGGCTGCCTGAAGAACTTTTCTGGTTTTCATTTTTGCCAACGTTTTGCCTCTCATTTTCAGTCCAGTCCCTGTCCCTGAGCAGTTTCAGGGTTTTTGTTTGTTAAGCCACAGACTGACCTATGAAGCATTCAAATTCTAACTTAAGGCATGAACCAGTGAGAAACGTGTGCAGATGATGACAGATGATCAGGGACGTGATCAGTATACTGGTGATGCTGAATGCTGAGTAGATGGAACAGACGTGAGGGGAAATGAGGTTGCGTCTAAGGTTGTTACATAAATTAATTTCTTTAGGCATTAGTTAAATAGGATACATTTAGTCATGGCAATACTTTTTTAGGAAAAACAAACTTTCCTAATTAAGAATTCAGGCCTATACATTATATTAGGTCGCAATGTGCTACAGTAAGCTAATGAACCATGTCGATTAACTGGTGGATTCTCTGCAGAGCATTTTTATGGACAGCACATTCACTGAGTAAAATTTGCAAGCCTCACCTAGTATCTTCTATCCAGTACCCTGCTTATACAGTAGGTGTCACTTTGTATTTGAATCGTTCAGATAAAACAGCACCAACCTCCTAACCAACTTATCAGATCCTTCTTTCTAATACAGCTCTAACATAAAAAGTGTGCTTCTGAGTTAATGTGTTGCTAAAGGAGAATTCTGTGTGCTCTGGACCTCAGCCAGATGGTGTTCTTTTTCATATTCAAATTTCAGGTTCATGCCGGACCAGTTAGGGTGTTTTTGTTTAAGTAGCACTGCTGCATATAAATTAAATGCCAGGTGTCCTGACCTCTTTTGCGTCCCTGTACGTTTAGATATTTACATATTTGGTGATGTTTTTAGCCGGAGTGACTTACACCTGAGACTGGATATTATTATTATTTACTACTATTTCTTTTGCCACCTTCCAGTCTGTTACTGGAAACCTTGAGACAAATCCTATTATGTGTCTCACAAAACCTCGAGACACAAAAGAGGATATTTCTTAATTTTTTTTATGTTTTTTTGTATCATAGCATTTAGAGATGGAATGTATATGTATATACAGTAGCTATTTTGCAGTGTACAAAAGTTTTATGCATGTGAAGAAATTCTGCAAAGCAAAGATATGTTCAGAAAGATTCTACTGTGAGGAGCAGGAAACTGCACTAAACTAAATAATGTCAATATTTGGCTTGAAAACCTCTTGCCTTGCTTTGCTAAGTAGTGCCAGCCTTTGTGCATTTTATCTGAAAAGTTGCCTATTAGGTAATATGTTACATTCTTTACTCAAATACAAACATGTCTGGTATTTTACTTCTACAGTACGTCAGACAAAGAGTTATAATGAAAGATATGAAAGACACGGCCTATTTTTAGACTCAGAAATAAGCAGGATCTGATAACAGGCAGAAGAGTGTGACTGCATTTTGGCTGGATGCTCTGCTGGAATACTGGTGTGCAGGAAACTGAGACAAGAAGTCGACACAGAACAGGCTGGAAAAAATTTTAACAGATTTTTTTTTTTTTTACAAGTAATCAATTACATATCTACAACAATATCCATCCTAGTCTCGTCTATTCTTCCTACTACAAATGAAGAATATCACTCCTGTACATATATTATTATGCAGTGTATACCCTCACTTCAGCCACAGCAGGAAAAAACATGAACTGAAAGAAAGGATTGTACAGATGAAAACAATGAACAACAGTACGTAGACAGCCACAGCCCTGTCCCTCCTCCTCCTCCTCCTGTCTTACTGTGTGCCTTCTGTTTGCTGCTCAGCAAAACAAGATGCAGGCAGGGATAGAAAGATCACATTAGAAGAAACAAATTATAACTGTAAGAGAATAAACATCAACGTTATTTCACTGTATATTATCACAGCACCTGCTTGAAACATCATGCATCGATAGCGCAGTTCAATGATTCAGACACTGCGGAAACGTCAACAGATTTAGCCTTGAAATGACTGACTGTGAAGTGGAGTCACAAATCTTGCAGAGTAGTATTATTTAACATTTTGTGTGAATGAATGAAATAACTAAAAAACAGTATATACAGTATACATTAGCAAAGCTTCACCTTTGGCACTAATATGGATATCTGTGTTTCACAACTTTTAGGATTCATCACAAATAACATTCAAGTCACGAATCTGAAACATGAATAGGGTTTATTTCTTCTCTCCAGATCTGAAATACCAACCATATTGTCTTGTCTCTAGGGAATAAGAAACGCTCAATGTTCTTTGAGTTTCCAAATTTACCTGCAGCCTCACAACAGTCTTGGGAACACAATCCCATACGGTTATGAATGATGAAACAGAAATGAACAACTTTAAAAAAATATTTTTTTTTATGTGCCTCTGCAACAGTCACCCTGGCCTACTTTTTCCTCTAAGTGCTGAACCAAAAACCCAGCCAGGACATGAAGACAATTTTTAGCTGTGTGAATAAAACTTCAGGCATGACAAGCATCTCTGTGTTAACTCATCATGACTGCTATGAGATCCTGTAAGACCTGTTTGGTGAAAGCTTGAAACTTAGGAGTCAAGTGTATTGCGTACATAATAAAAACACATTCCTGAAGTGTTGCAGGTGATATATGGTAATCCCTCATTGAAAGGCAGGGTTTATGTTTGGTTTGGCCATTTGAATTTAATCCTCAAGTTCTTAAAATGACTTGGTTTAAATATTTGACATTCTAACAGATGGTTCTCAAGGATGTAGGGTTACTCAGGATGTACTAGCCTGCAGTATTACTCACCATCAACGACAGGCTGTTGATTTATCACTGATACATTGTTCTTGCTTCATAGTCATGGTTTTGCTGTCGTATTTATTGTGTGGTTCTGATTAGTCATTATAACTATATTGATATCTGTTCTTCTGTTGTTTTTCCCTTTATTCGTGATCCTGTCTATGTTTAGTTTCTTTCCATGTTCTGCCTTCACATGCTTATGAACTTAAGTCAACAGTTCTTATAAAATAAACTGTTTCCGCTTCCTGGAGTAAATCACTCACACAGTTTGGTGTGTGACATTAAGGTGCACCCATGATTTTGAGTTTTCATAAATTAACTAGACGTACTTCTTGAAGCCACACCAAATCATACTGGACATGACTATCTGCCTGTCTGCCTCTCTCTCTCTCTCTCTCTCTCTCTCTCTCTCGTTTTCTCAATGATGCATTTTCGAAAGCTCGCTCCTGATCTCTTCACCTGTGATTCAGACTTTATTTACTTTAAACCACAGGAATTGGTCATGACCTGATGGCCTGTTTAAACCCAAGTCAAACCCAATTTCACAGAAGAAAAAGAGCTAAATGTAGCATCCAATTCACCCAGACCTTTCCAAACTCCCTCACGATGAGCCATGCTAGGAAATGTCAGTGATTCACGCTTCATTATATAATACCATAACATTAAAGTTAAAGTAACACACATGAACTGCTGCTGAAATATACAGAGAACAAGTAAAACCATGATGATGCATTGTAATATATTACATATTAATTAAACTGTAACGTAAAAGGATGAAGATCATTGAAAATAACAGTAATAAATAAATAAATAAATAAATGTGCCATGAGTCACATTTTCTGACTCATCACAAGGGTTGGCTTTTAACTTCAGCTGCATTAGCTGAATAGGTCCATGTTTTATGATGTGTTTGAGTTATATTTGGCACTGAGGATGGCAGTGCCTTCTATGTCCCGATCTGTACGTGTTCACTGATGTAAACCAGATTTGAGATTTCGAGCCGAGTGTGAATCATCTCTTATGATGGTTGGCCGTCGATTATTAAGTGCACTGAGGTGTGTTCAGTTGTATGCCGATTTCCCTAAAACATAAAGAAAAAATAATTAAGGAAACAATACTATCTACATCTAGGCATTTGGCAGATGCCCTTATCCAGAGCAACTTACATTTTCATTTTCATTTAAAATGTTCAAATGAATAGACCATATTACAACAGAAAGGGGTACATGACAATTAGCATGTCTTTAGACTGTGGAAGGAAACCAAAGTACCTGGAAGAAACCTGCCAAGCATAGGGAGAACATGCACACTCAACTGAGGTGGGGATCGAACCCAGACCCCGGAGGTGCAAGGCGCAGTGCTAACCACTAAGCCACCATGCCACCGCAAAATAATAATGTAGAATAAAATAAATAAATCAAACAATAGTATTAATAATTAATTAATTTAGTTAAATATTAATTCAGTTGACTTGTATAAATATGTTTAATAATAATAATAATAATAATAATAATAATAGTTATCATTAGTAGCCTAGTAGCGGTAAATTGAAATGTACAGTAGATATTTTTAAGTTTCATTTTATTTCACTTCACTTCGTTAGATTTACATACAGAATTCGAGGCTTCCATTTTTCATGATTATTTATTCTTTTTTTGTTTCTTAATCATTGCTTTCCTGCTTATTTGCTTCTCTGTGAAGTGAAACTGTGAACTCCAGCACTGTTCCCAGATCAGTCCTGCGGTGTTATTTGTGTTTAATGAAAAGCCACAGCTGGTCCGGGAACAGTGGAAGAAACAGTGGGGACGGCGAGAAAAGATCATGTGATCATGGCGTTCATAACCAAGACAAGCCCCGCCTACTACATAGGTTGCCAGATTGATGTTAACCACCGTATTTGCTTTAAAATTGCTTCAATCAGCAAGTACCCTAAAAAAAACCTTACCTTAAATATTTTGATGGACATTTTAAAGGAATAAAATGGCATAAAAAAAGCACATTTACACACTGTTTCCCTCTTAACTTAAACATACCCCAGCAAACAACCAAATATGTCTTTGGGGTCCAACTTTTTAAGTTGTCTATTTTTTTTCACTGTGCTTATCAGATTATGTCTATATTACAAATTAAAGTCCAGAATGTAGCTATTAGCAGATATGCAAATGTCTTTTTTTTTTACAGACACTTTAGACAAAACTCAGACAAGAATTTCACAGGAGGACCTCGAATGAATAAATAGATAAGCAAACAAACAAACACATATAATAGTTGTATAATAGGTTGTTTTATTGATTTTATTTATTGATTCATCTTGGGTACTTGCACACACACACACACACACACACACACACACACACACACACACACACACACACACACACACACACACACACACACACACACACAGTACCAACCTAAAGTTTGGACACAGTTTCTAATTCGACGTTTTTTGTTCAGTCATTTATTTTCTACAAGGTGGTATCAAAATATTACGAGACTAGTTTAACACACCAACAGATGCACAGTCACAGGGAGCACGACCTTCATAAGTTAGAGTGCTAAAAGACATCATCTTGTGAACACCAGGAGCTGCGCGACTGGTGCTCTTCTGATCACAAACGTTACCACAACTGTTATTTCATCATGTATTTCAGAGCAAGTTAGAACAAAGAGCAAACATGAAATTCTGCTTGAAACTGGGCAAATCGACAAGAGATCAGAAAGACCGTCATAGAGCCCAACCCCTGAAAATGTTGAAACCATTTGGCAGCTTGTGCACTTCATGACCCCAGATAATAATAAAGTATTAATAAGTAATAAAAAAATTAAGTAATAAGTAAAGTACTTTCTTGTAAACAGAGCTAATGTTGAACATTCTAGATCAATGATGGAGATTTCAAAACTACAATATGAAACACATACAATCACTTGTCATTTTAAGACACAAAGGCCAGCTGTTCTGGAATAGTTCTGGCAAGAACAGTATTGTCTGTTGAAACTGTCTCTCATGAAGACCTTCCCAGGAAAGCTTATAGCCGTCTTAGTCAGATTAGTGCCGTTATCAAGACTTTATAAAGCAGACACGTCTCGGGGGGAAAAAAAAAAAAATATATATATATATATATATATTGCATTTTTGGACAACTTCAGTATTGCCCAGGGGTAGATCAATGGTTAAGGTATTACACTGTGGATCAGAAGGTTCCAGGTTCAATCCCCAGCACCACCAAGATACCACTGTTGGACCCTTAAGCAAGGGCCTTAACCATCAACTGCTTACATTTATAAGGGCATCTGTAACTTGTAAATATATTGTTTTGCCACGTAGGAAGAAGAATGAAAATCAGGAAATACCATGGAATTAGAAGTGGTGCCAAAACTTTTGACTGGTAGGACATTCTACATACCCATATGTTTTTCAGAGATGGGATGAAAACCAGAGGAGCATGTGGAGAACACAAAGCTGAGGATTCTCTGTCTGTTTCCTGAATGCTACAGTATTTGGATGATAAGGGTTCTCAGTGGCTCAATCTGGCAACCTACGCAGGAGGGCGCTTTACTTGCTCGTACTGTAACAAACTTGCCACCGCGCCGCTGAGATCAGAGAAGATCAGAGCCGAAACTGTGTTTGGATCTGTGTTTGATCCGAGCTGATGAAGTCGGAGGTGAAGCTCTGGATACTGATGGTGAGTTCAGTGGGATTAGTGAAGCTTTTGTTTCACTTCGTAATGCTTCATCAAGATCAAGCTTAGACCTGAAACTCCTATACTGTACATACTGTATATATGAAACTCTGTGTTTTTTACATCAATGATGGATTCAGTCCTGAGTGTAATTTGTAGCCTTGTTATGCAGACGTGTGTCAGGAGTTTGAGAAAGTGTGCCAGTTATACAGTGCTGTGCTGCTGTCTTATCTTCATGTACTTTGTCACAGATTAATAACAAGGTCTTGAACTAATCAGGCAGTCTAATGCATCAACATAATGAATGCATAAAAGTAGCAATATCAACTCTGCTTTCTTTTCTGCGCACACTCCTATCTATACCTGACTGTATGGTTTATCATTAAATGCTTATTTAATGTCTGTTTCTCATCAACTGACATAATGTCCCAGATATTAAGCTGAAGTAAGCGTCCTTTTAATATCGTATCATCATGTGATAGAATTGTGTTAGTGAATTAGAGCACGAAGAAGAAACAGAGGAGTAAGCTTGAGGAATCTCGCCCTGCTCTGTGTGTGTGTGTGTGTGTGTGTGTGCGTGTGGGTTGTGCATGCTCGGTGTGTGTTTGGCCTCAAACATCCACAAACTGAGTGATTATTCCTGATAGTCAGTAGTCAGGGAAAGCAAACACACCTGCGACTTTCATGGCCGCCTTTAAGCCACTGAACAAAAGATCCAATTTTAAAGCACATCTGAATTTATTAAATCGACACAGCATTTCTTTATCTTATATATATATATATATATATATGGCTAAATCATCAGAGTTTTGCAAAAAGCCCAGGTTATTTCAGGTACAAGGTATTAAGGTTTGGCAGCTGATGAAGGGACGAGAGAGGGTAAAAGAAAAGTGATTTGGCGTGTTTTTATCTGTCTATCTGTCAAAAAAAATGTTAAACGCTGACTTGTGAACATACGCCGATAAGGCCTGCACATTCTTTTTGGATAATTTCCTTTTCATACTTATTACAACAAAGTTGTTCAAACGTAATTGCACTTCTCTCTTTTTTTGTTCTTTTTTTTTTTTTGAGTTTGAGTTAAATAATGAACGCAAATAAAAATCAATCCGGATAAATTTTTAAGTCTGAATTTGGGAAGCGTACACTTATAGCAAGTGCTCTTGTGAAACCTTTATGACATACTCACAGTTAACACGATTCTGATAGCATTTGAAGGCAGCACGAGTTTTCCTGTCTTTGTCATTTTTGTATAGAATAAACTGCCATTTCAGTGTATAATAAACTAAAAGTGTATACACTGAGCTGTCACGAACAAATGAACTCGCAGTCATGTGTATCAGTCCGCCAGTGTTTACTCTGCAACACAATCTCACCTGCAGAATCTGGAAGGTTGACATTGCAAACAGCCGCCGTAAAGTTCCAGGTGTAATAAAGCCATAATGCTGCTTAACTTAAGCTAACAAATGTGGGATTTCAGCATTGTTACGCTCTAAAATAAGCTTTACAATCTGGTAAAGTAATATCACAATGCCACACCTTGTGTATATTTTCTGATCAAATTCCTAATCAGAATGGCATGTACTTTACCATGTGTGTGTATTTTTATTTATTTATTTATTTTTTTTTTTTACTTTTGTGAAACTCTCATCTGGTAACGCAAACCTGACTCATGCAAAGTTCTGGAAAGTCTGGAAAGGTAATACATGTAAAGGCAGCCAGTTACCAGGTCTGTTGTGAAAGTATGGAAAATCAGAAGACATTTTGGAAAAGACTTTTTCAGGGTAAAAAGCTAAAAAGGCTTTTTTAGTTTTTTATTTTCAGCAAGACTCAGGACACTGTTTTTAAACCTGATGTCTTTTGATTTATTGATTTTTTTTTTTTGCACTAATGTTGAAAGTCTACATTGTTTGGCACATTATATTTTTCCCATGCCATGATGTTTTTAATGGCCTGGAAAAACTGGCAGGAAAACAGAACATACAGTATGAAGTCTAAAAAAGAAAAAAAGAAATATGGAAAAAACATTTAGTTTTTTAAGTGGAACAAGGAAATAGCCATGGAATCCCTGTAGGAGAGTACAAACGTTCTGTCTGAAACTGAACAAGGGGGTCCGCTGTACCCTTAAAGAGATCTTAAGCTCCATCCACTGTTTTTCAGATTGCAATTTGATCTTCATGATGATCAGTGGTGAAAATTGGATCACAGCATTGGACAAACTGTGCAACATGTCATGTTTCAGTGGCTCACTATACAGTTGTGCACACTTACTACACAGCAGTGCATACTTTATGATACTTCATCATAGCTGTGCACACTTTATAGTACTTCATTACAGCTGTGCACACTTTATACTACTTCATTACAGCTGTGCACACTTTATAGTACTTCATTACAGCTGTGCACACTTTATAGTACTTCATTACAGCTGTGCACACTTTATAGTACTTCATTACAGCTGTGCACACTTTATAGTACTTCATTACAGCTGTGCACACTTTATAGTACTTCATTACAGCTGTGCACACTTTATAATACTTCATTACAGCTGTGAACACTTTATAGTAGTTCATTACAGCTGTGCACACTTGATAATACTTCATTACAGCTGTGCACACTTTATAATACTTCATTACAGCTGTGCACACTTTATAGTACTTCATTACAGCTGTGCACACTTTATAATACTTCATTACAGCTGTACATACTTTATAATACTTCATTACAGCTGTGAACACTTTATAATATTTCACTACAGCTGTGCACACTTCATAATACTTCATTACAGCTGTGCAGACTTTATAATAGTTCATTACAGCTGTGCACACTGTACGATACTTCATTACAGCTGTGCACACTGTACGATACTTCATTACAGCTGTGCACACTTTATAATACTTCATTACAGCTGTGCACACTTTATAATACTTCATTATAGCTGTGCACACTTTATAGTACTTCATTATAGCTGTGAACACTTTATAATACTTCATTACAGCTGTACATACTTTATAATACTTCACTACAGCTGTGCACACTTCATAATACTTCATTACAGCTGTGCAGACTTTATAATACTTCATTACAGCTGTGCACACTGTACGATACTTCATTACAGCTGTGCACACTGTACGATACTTCATTACAGCTGTGCACACTTTATAATACTTCATTACAGCTGTGCACACTTTATAATACTTCATTATAGCTGTGCACACTTTATAATACTTCATTATAGCTGTGCACACTTTATAATACTTCATTACAGCTGTACATACTTTATAATACTTCATTACAGCTGTGCACACTTCATAATATTTCACTACAGCTGTGCACACTTCATAATACTTCATTACAGCTGTGCAGACTTTATAATACTTCATTACAGCTGTGCACACTGTACGATATTTCATTACAGCTGTGCACACTGTACGATACTTCATTACAGCTGTGCACACTTCATAATACTTCATTACAGCAGTGCATACTTTATAATACTTCATTACAGCTGTGCATACTTTATGATACTTCATTACAGCTGTGCACACTTTATGATACTTCATTACAGCTGTGCACACTTTATAATACTTCATTACAGCTGTGCACACTTTATAGTACTTCATTACAGCTGTGGACACTTTATAATACTTCAGTACAGCTGTACATACTTTATAATACTTCATTACAGCTGTGAACACTTTATAATATTTCACTACAGCTGTGCACACTTCATAATACTTCATTACAGCTGTGCACACTGTACGATACTTCATTACCGCTGTGCACACTGTACGATACTTCATTACAGCTGTGCACACTTTATAATACTTAATTACAGCTGTGCACACTTTATAATACTTCATTACAGCTGTGCACACTTTATAATACTTCATTATAGCTGTGCACACTTTATAGTACTTCATTATAGCTGTGAACACTTTATAATACTTCATTATAGCTGTGAACACTTTATAATACTTCATTACAGCAGTGCATACTTTATGATACTTCATTACAGCTGTGCACACTTTATGATACTTCATTACAGCTGTGCACACTTTATAATACTTCATTACAGCTGTGCACACTTTATAGTACTTCATTACAGCTGTGGACACTTTATAATATTTCAGTACAGCTGTACATACTTTATAATACTTCATTACAGCTGTGAACACTTTATAATATTTCACTACAGCTGTGGACACTTTATAATACTTCATTACAGCTGTGCACACTGTACGATACTTAATTACCGCTGTGCACACTGTACGATACTTCATTACAGCTGTGCACACTGTATAATACTTCATTACAGCTGTGCACACTTTATAATACTTCATTACAGCTGTGCACACTTCATAATACTTCATTACAGCTGTGCACACTTCATAATACTTCATTACAGCTGTACGTACTTTATAATACTTCATTACAGCTGTACGTACTTTATAATACTTCATTACAGCTGTGCACACTTTATAATACTTCATTACAGCTGTGCACACTTCATAATATTTCACTACAGCTGTGCACACTTCATAATACTTCATTACAGCTGTGCACACTGTACGATACTTCATTACCGCTGTGCACACTGTACAATACTTCATTACCGCTTTGCACACTTTATAATACTTCATTACCGCTGTGCACACTTTATAATACTTCATTACAGCTGTGCACACTATAATATTTCATTACAGCTGTGCACACTTTATAATACTTCATTACAGCTGTGCACACTGTACAATACTTCATTACAGCTGCGCACACAGTACAATACCTTACTACATAGCTGTGCACAATGTGTGAAACCTCATTATACAATACTCTATTACAGCAGTGGACACTATACTATACCTCACAACACAGCTGTACACACTGTATAAAACCTTATATGCACAGTGAATTGTGAGAATACTGCCCAGTTTGTGAACAGTTTATCTGTGTATGTGTGTGTGTGTGTGTGTGTGTGTGTGTGTGTGTGTGTGTGTGTGTGTATCCGTGTGTGCTTATGTACACACTAATGAAGGACTCAGTTCTCGAAAATCCCAGTCGGTTTGAGTTCAGAGGAACTAGGCCATAGATCTCTCTCTCTCTCTCTCTCTCTCTCTCTCTCTCTCTCTCTCTCTTTCTTCCCCCTCCTCTCTCTCTCTCTCTCTCTTACACACAGACACACACACTATTCAATGACAGTGTTATTTCTGTTTTATTCCTTGATTACTGTATTCAGTGTCCTGGTCATCTTTCACATTGACACATCTGTACTACGTGGTGAAACTGATTTATACACACTCACTCTCACACTCACACACACTTATACACTTACACACACCACCCTCTGGCTAAGGAGTGGATCAGTGATTAAGGTCCTATGATCTAGCGTTCAGCATATAAACTATTTCACACATATGACATCATGTAAGGCTCGATAAGTTCTTTACTGTATGTCTGAAGCTATGAAGTTGTCTTGAAGTATCACGAACAGTCCAAATGAAACACAAAACCCTGTTAGGCCCTTAGCTGATTAATTATATTTATAGTAAGTTTAAAAGTTTAGCGCCTGATGTTTGCTTCCTTATTTTTGCAGCGGTGCTTTAAAACTTAGAAAGAGTTGCGCAACTTCATATCTAAATCGCCACGCAGTAGAAAACAAAGGAGCAGGAATATACAGATAAACAGGACATTCAGCAATTAAAGGGCATCCTGGTAATGACTATAAATATGGGTGGATGAAGTTGAAATCTCTCCGAGTGGCTGGCAGCGGTACACTTTTAAACCCGGTCATTTTTATGTTCAAGAAATAGTGTTTTGTTGTTGTTTTTTTAGTCATCTGACCCCGATACCTCCCCTAATCATTTTCCTTGTCATAAATGTGTTGTATAGGAGTTGAAGAAAGTCATGGACATTGGACATGACAGACAAGCCTCATGAATGCTCACATTCCAACCCACATCTGAAGATCTTGACAGTTCAGTACTTCTTTCAGGTATGTTGCTGTTTAAACTACTGTATTTCATTCATATTCTATACTGCGTATCCTGTACAGTGTCGTGGGAGGCGACCTATCCCAGGAGACTTTGGGCACAAGGCAGGGTACGTCCATTATGAGCCTAATTAGTCTAACTGTGTTAGTCCGGAGGAAACCCACCAGGCATGGGGAGAAAAGGCAAACTCCATGCACACAGCCCTGAGATGGGAATCGAACCCTGACCCTGAAGGTGTCAGTGCGAAGGGATTTGGCAGACACCCTTATCCAGAGTGACGTACATTTGATGTCATTATACATCTGAGCATTGAGCATGAGGGTTCAACATTGGCAACTTGGTGGTGCTGGGGTTTGAACATAGGACCTTCCAGTCTGCAGTTCATTGCCTACTTACTCCTGCCCCCCTCGGACAAACAAGCCCGATCCACGAAGACCCCACCCCATAACCCACAACACCCGAAGGACATGCCGATAACATCTCAGAGCCAGACACCACAGCACGCCACCAGACATCTTGTGCAGTCACGCGCCGAAGGGCCAGAGCAGCACAGGCAATGTGTGTAATGGTGTGGCTGATTGGTGTATATCGCTTCATCAACAAGCACCACACAATAACCTCCTCCAAATGAAAAAAAAACAAAAAGTAAATAACTACAATTTATCAAACCATTAAATTGGAAAGCTGTCAAAAGTTGGACAAGTTGAACACACCTTCTATATATGTCATTACGTGATTATGTAACAACAACTACAGTCAGTTGTTATTTTCAAAACATGAAGGTCAGATGTTCTGGAACGGTCCTTGCAAGAACAGTATTGTGTCGAGTGCATTTGCAAAACTCATCAAGCACCATGATGAAACTGTCTCTCACGAAGATCTTCCCAGGAAATCAAGACCAAAACTCTGCTTCCTCTGCTGCAGAGGAGACGTTCATTTAGAGTCACCAGCCTCAGAAATCACCAATTAACAACCAGCACCTCAGATCAGAGCCGTTATGAAGACTTCACAGAGCAGACGTAGCAGATATACATCTCAATATCAACTGTTTAAAGGAGATTATTGTATATTCTGGACGCCTTCAGTATTGCTTTACAGTGTAGAAAGAAATCAAAATGTTGAAATGGAATTACAAGGTAGTGTATAGTAGACGTAAAGTCCACCTTGCTTGCTGGTTGTGTATGAATACAAACATTCCTGCAAACTGAAGTGACGGTAAATATCAGGTCAGCCAGTATATCTTTATATATCAGTATATCTACTCATGTTGTTACCTGTTCATCAACATACGCTTGGGGTTTTGTGGTCGTTTCTTCCCCTCTCTCTGTCTGCTCGGATGCTAGAACCATGGCAAAACTCCTGTATGTGTTGAAAAAGTACGCGCCTCTGGATTTGGGATGTTTTTTGTCTGGATTTTTTATAGACGCCAGTATGTGTGAAATAACATTATCTGTCTCTTTTTCTAAGATTTTGCGCACTAAGGTTCATGTGTGTGTAGGTGAAACTGGGTGGTGGATTTGTGGGCGCAGTAGAGCCATAACGGAGAATCTGCTAATTATCCTCCGTAAACTGTCCGTAAAACGTTGCATCGGGCTTTGGGTAGGTTGCCTTTTCCCAGCAAAGGGTGTGTTTTGAGTTAAATAGCTGCCCTGATGTGGGGAAACTGTTCTCATCGCCCTTCTGTCACGCTCCTGTGAACTGTGCTTGTGCTGGAGTCAGACAGACTAATTTCACTCAAGAGCCCGTTGGCGTTATTCAGCACTTTAATTAAACCCATTAGCCTGTTAGTGCTTAGCAGGAGAGTGAGGTTTAATTACGTATGATCGCTGCTTATTAAGGAGTCGAACAAGTCTGGCTTTTAGTTTTTTGAAGTTTAAAATCATTTTGAAAAAAAAAGAAAGAAATGGAGTAATTGACATTAATTACTCAAGAATATACTGTATTATATTAAGCAGTGATAAAAGCAAACACACACACACACACACACACACACACACATACATATATATATATATATATATATATACTGTGCATATATACTGTACAATGTATGTATATGTCCAGTATATATTTTTAATAAAAACTACCATATGACCAAACAATTAACATTTAGGCCTTTGGAAGAAGTTTCCGTCATTGGATAGATACAGTACGTACACTGGGTTACTAGATTACTAACTAAGTGCCATCAGTCAAACATGGTTGGAAAGGTTTTTTTGGAAATCTTTTTTTTGGAAACGTGACCACCACACCTATATGTGCTCGCATTTGTTACACAGTGGAGGAGGTGTTATAAAAGTATTCTTGATGCCAGTGAGTATATTTATAACATATGATCACATTGCCCTGCCCTGAAACATACTGTACAGTAGGTAGTTCCCTGAAGGACTGAAATAAAGTCAGCCTTATGCTGATTGTGGGGTAACTGCCATCTAACGCCCACGTCCTCTCCTGCTTCGGTCTTTTCCATAAACAAATTCAGCTCTTTACTCATTAACATGTGAGCATTACTCACATGTGTGTGTGTGTGTGTGTGTGTGTGTGTGTGTCTGGATGTTTACTTTCATGCTCCAACTGAAGTACCCGATGTTTCATTAGCTAATTTCCTGTGCCCCGCCTTGTTGTTGACATTCATGCTGAAGATCCCAGGGGTGTGTTTCAGCTTCACGGTTTCCCACTGAAGAATATGTGCGTGTGTGTCTGTCGGGACCGTCTGCCTTACAGGACACAGCGTAGTAGCAGACCAGACAACATACAGTAGACTGCTGTCGGTAGTGAGAGTACAATCCAAGGGTTCAGGATATAACTGTTAGACCAAATCCACCTTAATGAGTAGATCCTGTTTGACCCCTAACCAGTCTAATGGTTACATTATATTCATAAAAAAAAATCCTCTTGGATTTAGTGAGAAAGCGGCAGTATGAAGAAATGTTTAGGAAAGTTATGCTGAGAGTATTGGCTTGAATTGTAATGCACTCATACAGTTTTATATATATAAGCCATGAATAATGGTTACCTCATATTCATCACTCTAAGACATTTGCCATTGCAAATACCGTCTTTCACCAAGGAAAACAAGGTGAATGTAGATGTGGGTGGAATTGTTATTCTCACCTGGCTGTGTAACCGTATGCAAAATAAAGTTAAAATGCTGTTAATGTCATACTGTAGGTCTGAGGGTTGGCCTGTACTTTCTCACGGTCAATAAAGGTTCATCTTTGGTTATGTATTCAGGTCAGTCTACATGTTGAGCTGCGTTTTCCTACAGACAACATTTATT
The DNA here is from genome assembly GCA_030347435.1 of Clarias fuscus. Classification (NCBI taxonomy): domain Eukaryota; kingdom Metazoa; phylum Chordata; class Actinopteri; order Siluriformes; family Clariidae; genus Clarias; species Clarias fuscus. Next base: position 5,865,228 of record CM059220.1, on the reverse strand, counting down.
TATTTATTTATATATATATATATATATATATAAATTGATTAATATTAAAAGATCCCATATTGCACTATTTCTTTAACAAGTTCTCTTTAGCATGGGTCTCAGAGGTCTCTCGAAAAGTGTCTTTTAATGCTCTAGCCGAAGTTAACCTCGGAGGTTTTAGCTTCTGTTTCCAACGCTGGGTTTCAGTGTCTATGTAAATGAGCTACTGCTCAGCCACGCCCCTCCAGAGAACAGCAGACCTGAGGAACAAGCTGGGGGGAGGGGATCTTCTTATATGAGGTCACTTCAGGGGCTAAATCGAATTGGCTTGTTTAAGCATTTTTCTCCTTCTTTGTTTTTTTTCATTTTTGTTCATACTCACATAGGAAACCCATGTAAATGTCTAAAAAAGTAAACATAATAGGTCCTCTTTAACCTTGAGCTGCTTCTGTGCATCGGGAGTTATTGTAAAAAATGAGAATTTTTAGTGGAGTCTAGATGTCTAACCGTCTAGAGTTAATCAGCAAGCAACAATTCATATAATCAAAACATTGTGCAGGCTCAAGCTTTTACACAAATCCTGCGTTGAGACTTGAAGCTGCTGGTGTTAGGCGTGGTCATTAAAGTAACCAGACTATTGTGCAACGTTTGGTCTTCCTAAAGAAAATAATGCCATAATTCTAGCTCTAATGTAGCTGTCTTTAATGGAGTCATAAAATATAAGTGTTCAAGTCAAACTGGGACCTGTGGTGAAACTTCTTGTGAATGACGGCATAAAACCAATTGGCATTTACAGAAGACTTCAAGCACGGTACGATGAATATTAGCTGCAATAAAACATTTGAATGGTGCAAACTTTTTTAAAGAAGGCTGTTTGTCCCTGAATGACGATCCCATGAACAACACTTGCACATTACAGGAACTCAGCGGGGAGTTCTTGCCACATCCACGTACAGTCTTGACCTTGCTCCAAGCCATTTACACAATTTGGGACTCCATTAAAGGAGATCCTGAGAAGCCAGTGTTATAGACATAAAGCAGATGGTCCAATCATGGCTCCAGCGTTCTGAGAAACCCTTCTACGTTCATGGTATCCAAGCACTAGTGAAATGCTTAACTTAAGTGCATTAGTGTAGCAGGGGATTATATAGAGAAATAAAGGTAGATTTTCACTCTGTTTACGGCGTTCTCTTATTCTGTGCAAAAGTCCTGGTTTGACTTGAACGCCCCTCATAGGATCAATACAAAAAATGTTTATCCAATTATCCGCTCATTTATTCATATTCAATAAGCAATCATGGTGGATTGCAAAGTCTCAGAAATTAATCTTAGTCTTAGTACATTGGAACCTTGGATTGCGAGTAACGTGGTTTACGAGTGTTCCGCAAACTGAGCAAAGATTTTTAATAAATTTTTAATCGGAAACCGAGCAAGTATTAGTTTACGAGCGCCGAGTATCATGTATCACGCATACGCCTCTTATTTTGACACGGAGCGGCAAATGATCACAACTGAGCCAATGATTTTTCTCTCTCTTGCGCTGTGGGAATTCTGGGTAATCGTCTCCCCTGCTGTGTCTTAGTGCTCGTCTCTTACTGGTATAATCAACATCTCCCTCTCTCTTCTGTGTGTGCACGTGTAATTTGACACTGTGCCCCACACACACCAACACACACACACACTCACACTCACACACACACACACACACACTCACACACACACACACTCACACACACACACACTCACACACACACACACTCACACACACACACACTCTCCCCAGCTGCACACACAGGCTTTATTTACACAGAAAACTCAGCTCTGTCGCGATTCTTTTCAAAGGTAAGGTGCTGGTTCATTTGTTATTTTTTATTTTTTACTTTACAGCAGTGATATCATTAGAGAGATTTCTTTTTTCCCCCCGTTAAAACAGTGTTTGCATAGTGTGTGTTAGTTGTGAAACTTAAAAAGCGAGGTGTGGGAGGGAGGAGGTTTTTACTGTTTAAGATGAGGCGAGGGGCTAATTCCACACACACACACACACACACACACACACACATACAAATACACGGCGCCTGCACGCACAAACGGAAACACTTATCTGTCTGGATTTATTTTTAGTTTTTTTAAATGTTAAGTGCAGGTTAATTTCTTTTATTTTTTAGTTTATATATTGTATTAGTTATTTTTATGTATTTATTGTTTTGGGCTGTAGAACAAATTTGAGTTTTCATTATTTCTTATGGGAAAATTCTATTTGGTTTACGAGTGTTTTTGGAATACGAGCCCACTTACGGAATGAATTATGCTCGTAATCCAAGGTTCCACTGTATTAGGAATACTAGATATGAGGTGCGAATACATCCTGCATGGGGCAAATTTAAGCAATTATCATATACCGCCATGCTTTCAGAGGGGGAAGGAAGCCAGGGGAAAACCAGCTTTGTTGCTAGAAGTTTTCATGTATCGTCTGTAAAACATTTTGAATACATCGAAGTAAATTCAAGTAATTATTCACTGATTTCAACTCTTAGCTTAAGGCCAAATTTTCTGCTGATGTCGATCAACCAGCACATGTTTGTTGTGTAAAGTTCTTTAGTTAAGCACTGGAGCTTTCACTTTTCACTAGCGCTCAATTTTTACATACAAAAGTCCTCAATGGGTTGATCTAACATTGAGCTCTCGGCGTGAGTGGGACTGCTGTATGTGTAGAGGGAGGTGGTGAAGGGGAGGATCGCTGGCTGTGTATCTCCCAGATTACTGCGGTTAATCTCTTACCATGTCTAGGTTAATCCATGAGCTGCTGAGAAACCAGTTTACAGTACAGATTATTATTAGCACAATGTGGACCAATGTGGAAAATGACATGTAGATGTGAAATATACATAATGTATTGTGTAACATACAAAAAAATGTTGTAAGTCATGTTGTAAATCTTCATAAGTGTGGTACATCTGAATCAAATCCATGTGCACGTGAGAAGCAACGAGTGCTGATGTTACCGAAGTAAGAACAGATTTCTGCCAAAGTACTGTAGAAGACGGGGTTTATCTTTCTGCTATGAAATATTAGCTGTGTGGAGGTTTTTTGCAGCTGCCACGCTGGATGCTGTGCATTCTCACATAAAACACTCACTCACTCACTCATTGTCACACTATGGGCTAAGCTGCAGGGCTTTAGACTGTGGGAGGAAACCAGAGTACCCAGAGGAAACCAACCAAGCACAAGGAGAACATGGAATACACCATGCACACAGAGACGGGAATTGAACCCGGACCCGGGCAGCCTCACATAAAACACTCTATAATTGGACTATTTCATTAATTAATTAATAAATAAGGTATTTGACATATTCAATGTGTTGGATAGAATGATTGTGATTAAAAAACAAACAAAAGATTCTGATTCGTTTCGGTTTTAGTTTTAGTTTCTGCATTTTTTTTTTTCTTTTTGGAAAAAAAAAAATTCCTTCAGACAAATTATGGAGTATAAATAAACAGGTCTTGGGACGGATCCAGCCTTTTCTCCTCTACAGGAAAGAATAGTTAATTTGTCATTCCTGTGGTTATTATTTTATTGGCCTCCAGTTTCACCAGGCTTGATTTGGAAATAAACACGTCTCACAATCCCATTCCTCACAATTCCTAACCCTGGCCTGAAAATGCAAGTTCAGCTGTGCATCTACAGCAGGGGGTCGTCCTGCTTCCTCGTTTCCCATCAGTCCAGGCTGAACCGCAGTCACAAATAAAACCCAGCACCAGAAGGAATGAAGACCTTTGGGTCTGTAGTGTGGGTCAGTACTCTCTGTGCTTTCCTCTCTGAGACTCCCTCACTATAAATAAGCTCTTGCGTGGAAGTGAAGCTGGGATATGGTGTAACAGTTAGTTATGGGAGATGTTTGTTACTGGACGTTCTAAGTTTTGCATCTGGTCCCCAGACATGTTATAATAAACCAGCTGTTGTACAACGTGATGTAGGGATTTATGTGCATGTTATGGTTTTAAATGCATAGTTGTAGCGCATGCTGAAAGTCTATAGATGGCAGCATTCTAATGTGCCGTTTAAAAATTGATTTGAGCAGTTTGCAGTTGAGCGCATTGAGCGCATCCCTTTTAAGAACCACTCCAGCTTCTGCTTCTTCTTCTCTGAGATCCACAAAAGCAGACATGCCAGTGTATACCCGCGGCAACTACTGTACATATTATTTTCCCCTGTCAGCTAATGCAGTTAGCCTAGTGTGAGTAAAACGCTAGTTCACTGAAGGTTAAAGGACACAGGGCATGAAGGAAATAAATGAACGCCCGCATGCCTTTTATTTAAAAACCAACAAGATGGAAAAACCTGACCCTGCGGTACACTGTAAAATTATGCCAGCAGAGAAACCCATTATCTATAGGGTCGCTCTGTTTACACAACAAATGGAAATGACATCATACCTGAAGTGCTTTGTATGCGAACGGTCTATTGTGTGTTCCTGTGTGTGGCCTCGCTGTCTGAGGCTTTGTGGTAGTCATACTCGGACCTGGTTTTAATAATAGCCCACGGTATCATGGGAAAGCGTCTTCCGTTCTATGTCTCTGCTGTTCTGGGTTTTTCTGGGCTGTTCCACAGAGGTCGGCTCTTTAGCCCCGTTTCCTCTACATGACCAAATTAACACTGGCTAGAACGACCCATTTAGAACGGACCTGAAAGCAACCCGCGGAACAGCTCTATAGCCTACTTATTCTACCCTACTTACCCCAGTGCGCATGCACGCACACACACACACACACACACACACACACACACACACACACACACACACACACACACACACTTCCATATCCCAGCACAAACATACAGTATATAGCATACAGAAGTGTATAAATTATGGCTTTTCAGGCCTTCATAATTTGTCTATGAAAAAACAGTGGTCTTTGTTGCAGTGCTATGATTGTATTTTTGTTGACAGACATTGATCGGGGTTATTACTGTGGTGTGACGCGCCCCATCGCTGTAATTCTAGCATGCTACAAGGGTCGTTCAAGTCAAACCTGATCATTTTTTTTTTGTTTTGTGAGTGAAGGTGTAAGACCGACTGACATTTACAGAAGACTTCAAGCAGAGTACAGTGATGAGACTCTTACAGTAGGTGCAGTAAAACATTTGATGGTGCAAACTTTTCAAAGAAGGCTGTGTGTCCGTGAATGACGATCCTAGCCGAGGTCGCTCGGAGCCCACTGCAGTCGTTCCCATTAAACAATCATCGAGTGGAACACCTGATCCTTGACTTTCAACTGATAACTCGTCACCAACTTGTGGAAGAGACACATTTGTCTGTGGGAACTGTACACACGGTTTTTCACAGACACCACTTGCACATTACAGGAACTCGTCTGGGAGATATTGCCACATCCCCCGTACAGTCCTGACTTCGCTCCAAGCCATTTCCACATGTTTGAGTTCCTGGGACGCCAGCTTTTCAGACATGACGCAGGCTTTGGTGTACTGAGAAAACTTTCTGCGCTAGTGAAACACTTGGGTTATAGTGCATTAATGTAGCAGGGGATTACGGTATGTATAGAAATAAAGGTTTTTACTCTCACAAACAAAAGTCCTGGTTTCACATGAACATAATTTGTACTCGTTTAAATCCATTAAAACAGTGGAGGAATTTTCATGTGGATTGATTAGCAGGAATACATCGTCCTCGTCATCTGGTGAACTGCTACAGCAAATACCCGGGTTCACATATCTAATTTGGCAGGCTTTTTAGTTTAGATATGAGATTCTAAAGTAACACTCGGAACTTAGGACAGGTACTGAGAGTGTGCTAACTTTTGCAACACCCAGTGTCTGGGGTTGGGTCTGACCCGGAATTGAACCAAGGCCATGGCGATAAAAGTGATGAATGCTAGCCACCAGTCCACAAGGGCCCTAACTGTTATAGCACATAAAATGCTAGACAGACTTAAATAATTTTACTTGAGATGCTGGGACAAAGTCTTTCGTTTTGTTAGGCTGTCTTACAGTATTTGCACTTTACTAGCTTATAATCAGCCCATACGATCTTACTATACAGTACATTGCCTATATACAGTAGCTTGAATCACAGGTAGTCTGACGTTTAATTTTGATTGATCTACTGCTCCATACTCCAGTCTAGAAGGTATTTTGAACTATTTAGCAGTGATATAGTAGTTTAATAAAGAATCGATCAATCAAACTGACCGATCAGAGATCAATGAAATTGCATAATTGATTTAGATGCACAGCTTGTTAGTTACCAGATTGGAGAATATTTCTATTAGGTTTCATCACGTATTATATTACTTTTTCCAGATTGGTTGCTGGTTGCAATTGCACATTATTACATTTGCTGTATAAAGTTTAGTACCAAATACTTTAAGCTACCCTTAAGGTCGCTTGCAGGCATTCCTGGAGTAAAAATGTAATCTTATGGCATCAGTACAATAGATTACCAAATGTTAACGACCTACTGTAGCTATGTACTTCGTTTTTTATTTTTATAGTCGCAATAATATGTTAGTTGAGTTGTAGTGATATATAATTAAATAGGATACTCCATCTTAGCTACATGTTTCAATCGCATAGTTAATCTCTGTATGATACACAATACAAATTACATTAACTGAAGAATTTGTGGACGGACAGTAATCCCTGACACAGCAAGGATGAAGCATTTATTACGTTTAAATTGCAAATGTCAGCTAACATCCTAATAAACCTTGCTAGTTTACCTCATGCTTTATCATTTTTAGACCATTGCTAGCAAGCTGTCTGAAAAATCTGGTTCTTGGCTATAATAGCACGTTCCCAGGGTGTCTAAATTACAATTTGTGAAAAGAATTTCACGTCATTATTGAACTTGTTAGATTATTGCTAGCGATTTTTAAAATTTATAATTACTAGGCGTTTCTGACTGAGACTTACCTGTATATACAGACGTGGACAAAATTGTTGGTACCCTTCAGTCAATGAAAGAAAAACTCACAATGGTCACAGAAATAACTTTAATCTGACAAAAGTAATAATAAATAAGAATTCTATGAATGTTAACCAATGAAAGTCAGACATTGCTTTTCAACCATGCTTCAACGGAATTATAAAAAAAAAAAATGAACTCCTGGAACAGGCCTGGACAAAAATGACGGTACCCCTAACTTAATAGTTTGTTGCATAACCTTTTGAGGCAATCACTGCAATCAAACGATCCCTGTAACTGTCAATGAGACTTCTGCACCTCTCTGCAGGTATTTTGGCCCACTCCTCATGAGCAAGCTGCTCCAGTTGTTTCCGGTTTGAAGGGTGCCTTTTCCAGACAGCATATTTCAGCTCCTTCCAAAGATGCTCAATAGGATTGAGGTCAGGGCTCATAGAAGGCCACTTTAGAATAGTCCAATGTTTTCCTCTTAGCCATTCTTGGGTGTTTTTAGCTGTGTGTTTTGGGTCATTGTCCTGTTGCAAGACCCATGACCTGCGACTGAGACCCAGCTTTCTGACACGGGCCAGCACATTTCTCTCTAGAATCCCTTGATAGTCTTGAGATTTCATTGTACCCTGCACAGATTCAGCAAAGCAGCCCCAGAACATAACAGAGCCTCCTCCATGTTTCACAGTAGGGACAGTGTTCTTTTCTTGATATGCTTCATTTTTCCGTCTGTGAACATAGAGCTGATGTGCCTTGGCAAAAGGTTCCATTTTTGTCTCATCTGTCCATAGGACATTCTCCCAGAAGCTTTGTGGCTTGTCAACATGTAGTTTGGCATATTCCAGTCTGGCTTTTTTATGATTTGTTTTCAACAATGGTGTCCTCCTTGGTCGTCTCCCATGTTGTCCACTTTGGCTCAAACAACGACGGATGGTGCGATCTGACACTGATGTTCCTTGAGCATGAAGTTCACCTTGGATCTCTTTAGAAGTCTTTCTGGGCTCTTTTGTGACCATTCGGATTATCCGTCTCTTTGATTTGTCATCAATTTTCCTCCTGCGGCCACGTCCAGGGAGGTTGCCTACAGTCCCATGGATCTTAAATTTCTGAATAATATGTGCAACTGTAGTCACAGGAACATCTAGCTGCTTGGAAATGGTCTTATAGCCTTTACCTTTAACATGCTTGTCTATAATTTTCTTTCAAATCTCCTGAGACAACTCTTTCCTTCACTTCCTCTGATCCATGATGAGTGTGGTACATACCATGTCACCAAACAACACAGTGACTACCTGGAGCCCTATATATAGGCCCACTGACTGATTACAAGATTGTAGACACCTGTGATGCTAATTAGTGGACACACCTTGAATTAACATGTCCCTTTGGTCACATTATTTTCAGTATTTTCTAGGGGTACCATCATTTTTGTCCAGGCCTGTTCCATGAGTTTATTTTTTTAAATAATTCCGTTGAAGCATGGTTGAAAAGCAATGTCTGACTTTCATTGGTTAACATAGAATTTTTTTTAATTATTACTTTTGTCAGATTAAAGTTATTTATGTGACCATTGTGAGTTTTTCTTTCATTGACCGAAGGGTACCAACAATTTTGTCCACGTGTGTAGCTACAGATACTACTACCAGCTGTATAATTAGCATTAGCTAACCTTAAAATTGAGAAAAATAAGTGAAACAAAGGCTAGTAGTGATGTTGTATGATCAAGATAAGGATTTTCTGACAGTTAAAACATGGTACTGGTGCTACAAAATGTCTCACCTAGATGAAAAAGTGAATTTTGAGTTCTTATTTCCATATTTCCATCAAATTTCCATGCTTCATTTTTTGTAGATACACTTTTAATGTTTTTTGAATTGTTTTTAAATGTTTCAATGATCTTAATTGTAAAACAGATGAATTTGGATTTCACGTAAAAAGCCGTGAACCTGAAAAAGTGTATTATTCTACAATGCAATATTATTAAGATATTTGTTATTGCAACATGACATGGTTACGGACACTACAAAGGTTTCGCTTTTTAAGCTTTTCCCAAAAACCGTCTTTCATGCGAAGCCCTGAGGTAGCCCTGGAATTTTAATGATATATGTGGTAACAATAATTATTAGGCAGATTACAAAAAGCAATTTTAACTGAATAAACTATAGTTTTTCTATGTTTTATGGCTACATAACAGTGTGTGTGTGTGATTTGAATCATTTAAACAAAACCACTGTTAATAATCTTGGGAAGAAATACTTATATTTAAATAAATAAAATAAATAAATAAATAATTAGCATTTTAAATTGTTATTGTTTAAAGTGAGACACTATAATGATGAAAAATGCCCATTTGGGGGGGGGGGGGGGGCATATAAAATAATATCTTCAAGATGGCTGAAGTGGGCAACTTGAATTTTTTTATGGAAGCTATATTAATCACTTCCATGCTGCATAAACTTCAGAAGTAGTAGTACACATTTTGTGTATTATATGTACAGTATATCATAAAAAAAAAAGTTTAAAAATCAGCACCAATACTGTGTGTTGGCTGTGAGCAAATTTTGCTTTTGCACAGTCTCTACAATGACTCAAAGTTTTGGTGTGTGTGTGTTTACATAAATACCTATGATGTTCTTGTCATACCCAGGATTTTACAACCCATTGCACTCAGAATAATACAGCGATTACACGGGAGAGGAGTGTGTCTGTGAGTAAAGGTGCATGACACATTCCAGACCTGTGCGTCATTTCCTTGCTGCGGCCGGTTTCGGCTTAGCACAGTTCATATTTCGCACACTCTCTCACAGACGCACATACACATGCTGCTGCTCAAATCTCAGAAGCATCTGTATTCTAATGAGAGACTGGAAAACCTGTGCTGAGGAAGCAGAGTGAAAACTAGGGAGAAATAAAAAGAACAAAAAAAAAAAAAAAGGAAGGATGAGGCCTTCTTTCACAGCTGGGCTGCGCTATGTAGAACACGTGCAGGGGAGAAATAGCATTTCCTGAGGGAGGAGAGAGGATGGAGAGAGCGGTGAGAGAGAAAGAGAGCACCGAGAAAGAGGAAGGGAGAGAGGAAAGTGTGTGAAGCTGGCCCAAGCAGTCAAAGATGGGAGCGTGTTCTGTGTGGCGGAATAGACGAAAGGACTAAAGAGATTTTTTTTTTTAATTTAATCTTCAGTTGGCAATGGAAGCAAACTGGGGTATGTAACATGAGGAACTTTGTGTGTTAAAGTTGTATAGAATTAGACTTGAAGAAAAGTCTAAACCTAATGTTATATTTTATTAAAATGATTAAAGGGGCATAGAAATAAAAAGTAGATTATAACATCTGTATGTAATGTAAAATGCAGACTCACAGTCACTATCAGTGAAGTTTATTTATAGATACAGTTTCTGTATAATTATTTTAAACTAACTTCCATTAACGTTAGTTTGACCTACAGCAAGCTGTGGTAACGATTAAAGGATAATGACAAAAATGGTGCAATTGGGCAACACAGAAGGGTAATTAACCAGTAAAAAACACACAAATATATAATTTTATTGTTAATTAAAACTAGAAGCTGTTAGTCTAGACTTGTCTCATTATCATGACTTTTCTTTCCTATTGGTATTGGTTTCAGTGTATGTACTGAATGATTCATACGATTCATCTACTAAATACACTGAGACCCATTTATGAATTCATAGATTTAAACTACTCTCATTGATAGATGATTCATAGCTGTTAATCATGAAAAAAGTAACCTTCATTGCTTGATGGTGAACAGTTGAATGCTTAGCAACATTTAACCTTATGAGTATGCTAACAGTGAGGACTAGCCTAGCTTATTTTCTGTCATGTTGTGTACTGTTTAGGATTAAACGGCTAGCAAATGTTCTAGTTTTGTAAAGTTAGGTATCTAAATGACAAAAACAAGCTTGTTTGTTAGCAATCAAATCATCAGCAAGCTATGTTAATGTTGGCTGCAGTAAAATATGGTACAGTAAAATATCTCAGGTATATTATTGTTTCAGACGTATAGGATTGTAATGGTGTTTTCAGGGAAGGGGGCGGGGTTTAGCTGGTGCAAGGAAAGACATTAGTAGACGAGATGGGGTTGATTAATTTTCTATTACAGTATCTCTGAGAGCTTACTGTTATACTGCATATGCTATGCATAAGCTCTCTCAGTACGCTGTCTTGAATCTTGAATCTTGGAGCCATGATCGGACTTCCTGCTTCATGTCTGAAACCCCGGCCTCCCAGGAACTCCTTTACTGGCCCAAACAGGTGGAAATGGAAAGTTTTAGTGTAGCAGGGGATTATTTTGAGAAATAAAGGTTGTTTTTACTGCTGTTATTCAGCAAGATCAAAAGTCCCGGTTTGACTCGAACCCTCCTTATATGCGCGTTTTAAAACACTGTGTGATTGTTGATTTGGTGAAATATTTAACATTCATACACGCAGTCTAAATCAACAGCTCTTTGTGACCGGCAAAGTTAAAACGCTACCTAAGGATATCTGACACAGGAAACTTCTCAGGCTTTTGTCTGATTGTTTGTGGTTTGTCTGACTTGCTACAAAGGAGAGAAAAACCAGACTGGTGAGGGAAAGAATGTTTATAGCTGTTATTATGTAAGTTAAGTTCGCTGATGTATGAAGTATGACATGTTGCACTTCAGTAAATGGAGAATTGTTCATTGAGAACTGCGAAGACTTTATTATGTGTATTGCTGTGGTATCGTCCATTTTGGCACCTGCTGTTGGTGGAATATTATCTACTTTGGGGTTGTACCTCTGCTTTGCATTGGGCTGCATAATACCACCCCGGTATTAATTAGTTGAGCAATATCACACAGCAAGAGTGCAGTTATACTAAATATCAGCATGGTCCTAATTTCGCTATAGGACATACAAGCTTGGCACAGGTTTTTACACCGGATGTCCTTCCTGACACAACCCTCATATTTTACCTGTGCTTGGAACCGGCACTGCATCCAGTGTCTGGGACTTGGGCACTGGATGGGAATTATATATATACAAAACAGAAATTCTGCTTGGGTGGCGTAGCTGTGGCCGGTGTAGCGGGCATCCCTCACATGTAACAAAAGGCAGGGTCATCATCATCTTTTATGTCTTACTATGAGGTAATAATATATCTGCTGAAACATTGGATCAGGTTTACCACACACTCCCTTCACAGGTAATGTGTAGCTCGTGGGCGTCAGGATCTGCGGCACCCTCTAGTATAGGTATATAAAAATGACTGCACCCATTAAGGGGTCGCCATTTGATCCGCAGCCAGCTTTGGCACAGGTTTTACACCGGATGCCCTTCCTGACACAACCCTCCAATTTTTTTAACCGGGCTTTGGATCTCTAGTAGGTCTATAAACAAGAAATAAATATTGAGTAAGTGATTTTTTTTGCTCATCCATTGGAAATAGAAGCCACTAATCCAAGCTTCAGCTAGCTGTTTAAGGTGTTTCTGGTAGAACTGTTGTCTGTTGTTTTTTTTACATAGTATTCTGAAGATCTTTAATATTTAAAATCAAAAGTTATATATTTTAAAAAGTATAGCATCAGCCTTGTCAGCTGATGATGCCTAGATACGTGTTGTATAATATCCAATAACCACATACTGAGTGTTTAGTTCACATGTTTTGAAAAAAACTTCTGGAGAAAGAAGAGGGTTTCCTCATGCACCTTGTAAAACCTTGTAACTTAAAATTGTCCTTGACAGTGAATGTGCTGTGCGTGTCTATGTGTTTTATATGTTAAACAGTGCCCTCCTTCACTTGCCCTGTTAGCTGTACTTGTGTATGCGTGTGTGTGTGTGTGTGGGCATGAATGGGCGTACAAATCTATATTTGTACATTTCTAGCAGTAGCACTGGCATGTACTGTATTACTTCATAAATGCAGATTTAGTGTTAGATCTGTGCATGTCTCTGTGCGTCACTGTGAGCTGTTTTGCCTTCCTACACCATCCTGTTTACACTGAGCGTTCCTGCCAGTCCAGTCATAGCACCTACTCGCTGTGAGGGTGTGTATGTGTGTGTATGCATGTGTGTGAGCAGCTAGAGTCACCAAGACTCACTGTACTATGTTTTTTTCCCCTGTGGAGTTTCATGACCGGAGAGTTAAATTGGAGACATTGTTGATCTGAGCAGCACAGCAAGGGCTGTACAGCAAATCATTTTAATTGTAGCCATGATCCTACAGTAGTATATTTACTCAATATTCTTCAATCTTATATTTTTGACTGGATTTTAATACAGATTGTCAAGTCAAGTCAAGTCAAGTAGGCTTTTATTGTCATTTCAACCATATACAGTTCAGTACACAGTGAAACGAAACAACGTTCCTCCAGGACCAAGGTGCATGTGGGCTATCTCTCTCTCTATCTGTCTAAAAGGAATACAATTAACTTAGAGGGTTTCCTCCGTGTACTCCGGTTTCCTCCCACAATCCAAGGAAACCTGCCTGTAGTGTGTAAATGAGTGTGCTTGTGTGCCCTGCAATGGATTTGCACCCCGTTCGGCATTTATCCCGCCTTGTGCACCATGTCTCCTGGGATAGACTGCAGCCACCCGCGCGTGACATTAGGGTCCAAGCATTATGACACCTGCCTACATCTGCCTTAAATGCATGTGCAAAGTGTGTCTATTGTCTTTCCGGTGCGCCCTGGTGGCGATAGTGCAGGTTGTCTCATTTGTATAAAAACGTAGATACAGTAGTTCTCTGTTAACTTAAAATGTCAATCTGTCTTGTCTCAGCTAGCTAGCTAATTAGATTTCTTAGTTAGCTAGTTAGTTATGTCAATTTATGTTGTATGTAGCACCTTCGTCCTGGAGGATCGTTGTTTCGTTTCACGGTGTACTGAACTGTATATGGTTGAAGTGACAAACTTGACTTGACTTGACTTGACTTGACTTGGCCCGCTCCTCGTTGCTTTTAACAATATTTTCTTTTTGTTCTTTTTTATTTGCTCTTTATGTTATATTATATTATGTGAGCATAATATATGCAGATGTAGAAAATAATCTAGAAAATTTTTTATATAAAAATATTTGTAAAAACTCTTATGTGTGTGTGTGTGTGTGCGCGTGTGTGTGTTTGAAAGAGAGATATTAAATACACTCCTTTAACTCATAAGTGGGATAAACTACTAACTAATTTAAGTTGATTAGTGTGTATAAGACCACGTTACATGACTGTAAATGATATTCATTTTTGGTCGATAGATGGTTAGCAGTATAAGAAAGAGGCAAAGAGTTTATCAGTTTCTCCTCATGCATAGTCTAATTTTGCTGACTAATAGTGTTCAATGGCTTAAATGTTTTTTTTTTTTTTACTTAACCACTAAACGGATTAAACATATCTTGTCCAGTTGGAATAAGCCATTAACGGCCAAAATCAGATAATTACTGGATTATACAACTGTGTGTACTGTCAGCAGAATAAGCTTTTGAAAATCGCTAGACCAAATCTGCTATACAAATCACTAGCGTTAGTACCTGTTGTTGACGGGCAAAGAGTTTTTAGAAATAGGCAAAAGACGCGCCCACAGTTTGACATATGCTCAGTATGCTGTTAAAACTTTCGGTTTGAAATCTGATGCATAACTGCTCATAACTTTACTTCTACTAAACATTTTGATTTAATTTATAGTGGAAACGTAACTTCAGGAAAAAAACTTCAGTAAAAGTACTGCCACGTTTCATTAAATTCAGTGTTTAGCACTGTCGCCTTGCACCTTCAGGGTCCAGGTTCGATTCCCGGCCTGGTCCGATTGCCACTTCTGTGTGCATGGAGTTCGCATTTTCTCTCCCGTGCTTGGTGGGTTTCCTCCAGGTAGTGCGATGTCCTCCCACTGTCCAAAGACATGCAGATTAGTCTAACTGGCGTTCCCAATCCTGTGCAGTGTGTATACTGCCTTGTGCCCTATGTTTTTTGGGAAAAGGCTGCAGGCCCCCCCGCGATAAAGCGGTATAGACAATGAGTAAGATGAGTAAGATACCCAAGACAGAATTCAGTATGTAGAATCATCTCATTAAAACATAAAGTGTCCAATCTGGTCAACATCTAAACAAAGTAAACATGTCTTTCCTGAAATGAGTTGTAAATCTTGCCTCAGGTTTTCTTGTCAGACACGGCTAACAGCAGGCATGTTGGTGCTTAAATCCTTGACGTTTGTAGACTACTGATGCCAGTTATTACATGAACCCTGTGACCCGCCTTTACAGATGGCGAGAGAGAAAAACACTCTCTTGCCATGTCTTCACATTCTTACTGTTGTGGGAGAGACAGTACTTGTGTCTGCTGAACTTTCCCAGGAACACAGTCACCAACACCCACCACCTCCGTCTGTGCTGCTGACCCCTCCTGTGTGCGCGGGTTTGCTTTGATTGACAGCAGGAGATGTAATCAAAAGAAAACTTCAGCCAAGTATGGCTACTGACTAGTGAAAGATAGCAATTAGATTAGCAGTGATCATGCTAACTAGCTAAACTGCCATACAGTTCATTCTATTCAGTGTTAGCTAGCAGGATAAACAAACAAAGCAACTGCTATGAAAAATGTCAAAGAGCTTATTTGGAACTTTTTAGGACTATTCATGTAACAGTAGAACAATACTAAAGCTGATGATCCATTTTACATGTCAACATTATGAATTTGACATTACACATTGATTTAAATGCTAAAATGGCAATTAAGTATTTAAATACTGTATATCCTGGGTAAAGTATACGAGACTCTTGTCCATTTTATACACCTCTTGTTTAAACAGACAGTTGGCTACGTTAATTAGACATCGGTTTGGTGTTGCATTGTTTAAACGTCAAAACAGGGACATAATAAAGTATCCAGGGCTGATTTTACAGTGCATGTGGCATTTGCATCTGGTGTCAGTTGCCACTGGCTGTCAAAATAAGGGGCTGTTGGACTTTTAAGGTTAAAGAATAAAAAGCCCTGAAACAGGGTTAGGGTTAACCCTAACCCTAACCCTAAGTTTGAAACTGCACCACATGACTGTCAAAACTAATTTCATGGTTCAAATACGATAAAACTTCAGGAATATATATATATATATAAATTGGCTGAAAAATGTTATATTCCTGCTTGCCGTAATGGTGTTAATACAGTTTTATTTATTAAATGACAAAAACAATTAAACAATTAAATAATTCAAATGGTATTTACATTTTTAAAGAAGACTTTTATTAGTTCAGCCCTGAAAGATAACCACCATCTGAAGATTTACAACTATGAGGAGCATTCAAGTCAAAACAGGACTTTTGATTTTTCAGAATAAAAGAACAGTTATGAGAGTATAAACTATTTCTCTATATAATCCCCTGCAACAAGAACGCCCTTATCCCAGCGTTTCACTACTGCTTGGATCCCATCACCTGTAGAAAGTTCTCTCAGTACGCCGGAGCCATGATCAGATGGCCTGCCTCATGTCTGAAATGCTAGCCTCCCAGGAACTCCTTTGGCCCATGTGGAAATGGCCTTGCGCGAGGTCAGGGCTGGACAGGGATGTTGCAATAACTCACAGCCGAGTTCCTGTAAAGAAAAAAAGTGGTGTTGTGAATGTGAAATGTGAAACAGTTCCCACAGACAGATGCATCTATTCCGCAAGTTCTTAGTGATTTTCAAGAATCAGGCGTTCCACTTGTCGAATGTTCACGGGAACACCTGCAGTGGGCTCCGAGTCACCTCGGCCGGGATCGTCATTCACAGACATGCAGGCTTCTTTATAACATTTGTGCCATTCAAATGTTCTATTGCGGCTAAGTGTCTCTTCACTGTACAGCTTGAAGTCTTCTGTGAATGTCAGCCGGTTTCGCACCTTCATTCACTGGAAATTTCATTATTGTTCCCGGGTTGATTTGAACGCTCCTTGTGTGATCTGTAAAATAATATTTTTATTGCAAACTCTAACATACTGTACTGTACATCCCTGTGAGATCTTATAACCTGAACAGAATGTTGTATAGATATAGACATAAGAAATTCCAGCCTGCTGAGCCATTTCAGCATTTTTCCATCGCATAAAACCCCTTCCCTGGTAAGTAGGGCAAATAGCTTTAATTAGCTTCGGCGCTCATAGTTTGAAAATGCCTAAGCAAATTAAATCTGTATTAATATATACAATCCCCTATGATTAACCCTCCCTGGGATGAGTAAAAGTGAAGCGTCACTAATGTAGCCTTATAATTAGCCCAGACAAAAAGCTCAGGTTATTTTTATACTGAGGTGGGAGATTGACAGTACTAAGTAAAATCGAACTGAGCATGTTTTAGTAATCCAAATCAGAAGCTGTTAAAACCTTAATGCATCTTTGTACTTTTTTTTCACAGAAACATGTTCTGCTTAAAGAATACTGCTGCGAGGGTGATAGTAGATGAGTACTGTACACCGTAGATAAATGCTGTAGATAGGTTACATGCATTTGTTCATTCTATTTAAGCAGAATATACAGTATGAACATATAAGTTGCAAGTCAAATCAAGTGGCTTTTATTGATATTTCAATTATTTACAACGAGTACAGTACATAGTTCATCAAGGACCATGTTGCTACATTAAACACCACAGATCTCTACATGAGTAAAGTGCATGTGTACAAAAGAAGGTCAAAACAGAACAATAGGCACAGAAAAGGCCAGTGGATTGTTCGCCAGTGCAGAACACAGTTTGTGTTTCTGAATATTCCTATAAACAAAGGTTAATTTCAGAATACTTTGGCTTGAGGTTATGTAAAGCCAAAATAGGGTTTCCATTATAAAGAAGTTTCTTCAGCGAAGCCAGGGTTAAATCCTTCCAATATTCCGAAACCTAAGAACTTTTATTTATTTATTTATTTATTTTTTATTATACTTACTGTATTAGCTCAAATGACTGTAAATGATGTATAGTAGCTACTACTACTGTAGTATTAAATTCAATTTTATTTGTAATGCTTTAAAAAAAAGTTACTGAAAAACTACCTTTTGCAATTACAACTCTATAGGCAATGATATCATCAGCGAAATTTGATGTTGTTGTTGGTCTTTCTGCTGTTCTTGGCCAGGGGTAGCCACCGGGGATCATCTGATCCGCACACAAGCTTGGCACAGGTTTTTATGCCGGATGCCCTTCCTGATGCAACCCTTCCATTTTTATCTGGGCTTGGGACTGGCACAGCATCATGGCTGGGGTTTGGCCACTGGCTGGGAATGACGAGGACAGACGAGAAACCACTGGGCGAGCAATGCCCATCAGAAAAATTGTATTTTATTTTTTTCATGTGTAAAAGCAGTATTATTTGAACTTTTTTCGACATCTGTGGTTTAGCATTTACAGTATGATTATTCACCTTATTTTAACATTATGAACAACATTCGAAAACATGTTAGTGCTTTTTCAAATAAACCAGCTAAATTCAACTGACAAAAATTAAACTGAAATACTCCCAGCAGAAAAGCCTTTTTCACTAAAGGGAAGAATGTGAAAGTGTATAAAAGATGCACATTTGGTTCTAGCAGCAGGGAATTCTCATGCTTCATGCAGTCTTTGTACTGAGTTCTCAAACCTCAATTTGGTTAGCCAAGTGCAGGAATGTGATGTATTTGTTTAGCAAAGTAATATATGTCTGAGTATTAAAATCATGACTTTTGCCCTGATGGGCTACTTACAGTTGTTTGGCACACAACTGAAAATTGATCTGCCAGCTAGGATTTTTTAATCAGGAATGTCGCCATTCAAATCAGACTCCTCTTGAGGTTTTTGTGGATTTCTTGAATGCTTTATTGGGAATTTTTTTTTTCATACTGGATGTTTAATAGATTTGCACAAACCACTCTAAGGCCTCTTAAAAGCACATATGCACAAACAACACACACCATAACCATGATACAGTATGCTGTCCACAGACAAATGAAGCTACTAAATGATCTAAATAAAATTTCCTCTGTTTTTGTTTCTACATAGTTTGTGTGGGTGCAGTAAGCCACAGGCATGGCATTGGTCCAGTCCCTTCCAGTAACTACTGATCACCAACCTCCAGGTCTGGAGAGTCGTAGACAGCGCTCCTCTCCTGTTTCACCACCGTCTATAGGGGGCATGGGGTCTGTTAGCAGTATGATCCCCAGCCAAACCGCATACCATGGCCGGAACAACCTAGAGGTTACGACTCAACTCCGCCGGGGTACACCAGGCTCTGGACGACTTCTTTCTGATTCTTCCCATGAAGGAATTCCATTTCAATTTCAAAGTCAAACACCATCAAGCAAGAGGAAGGCCATTGCAGCTCGAGGGAAAGGTATTGTTGGGCGATCATATTCGCATGAAGATTTGATCACTGACTGGAATGATAACTGGTTGGGTGCAGTCCAGAGTGGAGTAGAGATGGGTGTGGATGGGCCTCCCAAACTGGTGCCTGTTTCTGGGCAGTTAGAAAGGGTAAGAACTGCTTTCAAAAGCCCAGTGTGGAAGAAAACAAATATAGCTAGCGCAATGAAATGAGTTAACAAATTAAAAATATTAAAAATATATAATTGAACAATTATGAGTTTTACCATTTGTGTTTTGCAGAATGTACAGCAGGCCATCATCCGACCAACAGCTTTCAAGCCTGTGGTGCCAAAGAGCAGAAATTCTATGCAGTATCTCTCACCACGGCTAGGGGGAGGATTATCAGGGAGCCAGGGCAACCTCAGTGCACTCTCTTCAGATCAAGATACCACCAGGCCAGTAACCACAGAACGACGCAGCTCCTACAGTGGCGCTCGAAATGGCTTGTTCAGTCAGTCTTTCACTATGACGGACTCAGGAAGGAACTCATTGACTAACCTAAATGCATACAATGGCCCTGTTTATAGTTTAAACCAAACAGAAGCTAGCAAGCCTGTGCTTAGCCATGGACACTCCAACTCAGACAGTGGACGTTCATCTTCTAGTAAGAGCACAGGGTCTTTTGGAAGTCGCAGTCAACCGGGTATATCGGACATGGGATCCAGTGGAGTCTCTCCTCCACCAATAGAGGCTTATGAGGCCATTGTGAGAGACCTGGAAGAAAAACTGAGGGAACGGGAGCTGGAGCTTCAGCACCTGAGAGAAAATCTAGATGAAAATGAGGTGGCTATTTGTCAGGTTGGTAAAAAAAAAGAAAAAATAGGCCAAATTGGACCATTACACTGGTAATTGGCGGACATTCCGTTTAAAATGTTTGATGGCAATATACTACACTTGATTAAAAAAGACAGCTATAAGATGCCACTAAAAGCACATATAATCTTTAAAGTCGGAAGAAAAAAACCTTAGCCATAGAAAACCAGTACGACATAACCATAACCACTCGCTCTAAGAAATGTTACTTTATCATGTTGGCAGGTGTATGAAGAAAAGCAAAAACGTAGTGAGCTAGAGATGGAAGAATTACGACAGAGCTGCGCCACCAAAATGCAGAAGGCATCTCAGAAGGCCCAGCGGGCACAGCAGATCCTTCAGTTCCAGCTCTTCCAGCTTCAGCAGGAGAAAAAGAAGCTGCATGATGACTTTATGCAAGCCCTGCAGGAACGTGAGCGGCTTGAGGAGCGTTGCGCCTCTTTTGAAAGGGAACACACTCAAATGGGACCAAGGCTGGAGGAGACCAAGTGGGAGGTGAGATGAGTGAGAAACTCTTTTCAGTTTAGGAGAAGGCGAGTGCACCACAAAGTTTACTTAAAAGTAGCATAATTAAACAAGAAACAAGCGTGATAGACTAGGTCAGAACAAAGCCAAGTGACATAAGACAAGCTACAAGCAGTAAACCAAGAGATGATCAGGGTGGCATCACACGATGGGAAAGTAAATCAAGGTGATGGCTGGATGTCATCTGGGAGTTACATCTACTGTACAGTAGCTTACAGATGGAAGGAGGATTTGTTAGAAGGAAATAGAGTGTAATACAAGGAGAATATATCCGAGATAAGGAAAGGACTGAGCAACAGAGACAGGATAAAGACTACGACAGAAGATGGGTAGTGAATTGATTTTGCACTGATATGAGAGCTAGATTGAGGAAAATGCATGGAAACGACCATTAACCACAACCGTAGACCAGATCCACGAACAGGAACTGGAGTCCTCACAAGAGATCCAGGACAGATAGATAGAGAGAGTAAATTTAATTAAAGTTGATTCTAGATCTCTATCTGCCTTCACTGACATCTAAACTGGGGCAGGAGAGCGACAGGGAGGTGAGGCAGGGGCGGAAAGGCCAGAGATCTGGAACAAAAACTGTAATTGTTAGCAGTCTTTAGTAAAAGGTTTAGTAAAAGGTTCTTTGGGTGTCTGATGGCATCTACTTCCTGAACGCATTTACTTTCTGGTTCGGCCTTTAACTTCACTTGTTTTAAGGTTTTCCTTACAGGGCGAAACAAAAAATTCTTAAAAGGTGTTTAATAGTATATGTAAAGGTTCAGCAACATCACAGCAATACCCTAAAGAAGCTGCACTAAATCAAGCAGTTTTGACCAGCATTTATGGAGGGACACATAGTGGATATTTATACCAGTGTATAATGTAGTAGTAAAATAGGCCAAGACCTACAGTATGTGTTTTATGTGAAAAGCCAGACATCCTAACTCTCCCAGGAGATCTGGGTGCCTCCTGCATCTCTCCCTGAACAGAAGGGAACGAGCGTGAGAACACAGACATACTGATTTGTTTTGTGCTCAGTGACCCTATTACTTTCCTTAGTGGGCAGTCCTATTCCCCAAATTTATGAGCATCATAGAGCTCAATACGCAGGAGGCTCACGGTACGTCTGGGAGCCATGGGATGTCCGAGCAGTAGACTTATTAAAAGAAACAGCCATCGGTGAATAACAGAGAGCATTGACGGATATACTCCAAAGTGCCCGTCTTGTAACTGAACAAAACCAAACAAAAGTCAAAGGCTTGCTAGTTTGAATGTACAGTAAATTACTCTTACTAAAGGGAAAGAGTGTGTCGCTAGGTGTACAGTAAATCATACATCATCTACTATTAAAGCCTTTATTCATCATACATTACTGCATACTGAAATTCTTCGCATATCTTTCTTTCCATCTTTTTTTATTTTTAATTTTTATTTATTTTTGTTAGTAGGCTGGGGTCAAAATGCAGGGTCAGCCATTTTATGGCACACTTGGAGCAGACATGGTTAAGGGCCTTGCTCAACAGTGGCAACGTTGTGGAGCTGGGGCTGGAAATGCACAGCTCCCCATCAATAACTCATCGCCTTAACACACTGAGCCACCACTTCCCGTGATAGATAAATTCCTACTGATGTCAAAAGCAACCTTGGCGCGAGTAAATTATTTTGAAAAAATTTATTAATGGCCATTAAAGCTTTTAAAAGGTTTTACTTTAAAAAATGGTTCCAAATAGAATCCCTGCGGCCACACTAGCCCGGACATTTCAAACTATCCCTGTCACATACGGTACAGTTGGACTTGCTGAATCACTCTCTCACGCTATCCCTCACTACATTAAAGTTCCATTCATGCCAGTTATCAAACCAGCACTTTGTCTTCTCCATGTCTAAGAATATCCAGTAGTGTTCACTCATCTCTGCTCATCCCCAGGTGTGTCAGAAGACAGGTGAGATCTCTTTGCTAAAACAGCAGCTGAAGGACTTGCAAGCAGACCTGTCACAGCGAGTGGGAGAGGTTGTGACACTACGAGGGCAGATGCGGGAGGCGCGGGCTGAGGTTCAGAATACCCAGAGCCAACTGCAGGAGGCGCACACACATACACGCACTCGCGCCCTCGAGCTGGAGGTGTGCGAGAACGAACTGCAACGGCGCAAAAGCGAGAACGAGCTCCTGCGAGAGAAAATGAGGCGTTTGGAGGAGGAGTCGATGCGACTCAGCCAGGCTTTAAACGAATATGCCGAGGTCCAGCAGGAATCAGGCTACAGAGGTGGTGCAAGCGTTGAGGAGCAAAGGCTGGCAAACGACAGCGAGGAGGTCAAAGGTCAGCGCGAGAGCTCCAGGCAGCAGGTGGAGAGGCTGAAAGGTGAGCTGGCTCGCCAGAAGCAGCTGGTAGAGGATCAGGCGGCGGCGTTTGAGAACGAGCGCCACTGCTGGGAGGAGGAGAAGGACAAAGTGATTCGTTATCAGAAGCAGCTGCAGCAGAACTATGTTCAGATGTACCGGCGCAACCGTGAGCTCGAGGCAGCCCTACGCGAGCTTAGTCTCGAGTTGGAGAAACGGGAGCAGGACGATGAGAGCAGCGGCAATGAGGTCACCTTTGACGATGTTGCTGCAACCGAGATCTAATACAATACAGGCCAAATTCTACAGTACATAGTTTTCTCATTCACACTTGCTTATTTAATCGATGCCCTGTTGACCCAGGCCATCACTTTTAATTTTATAGCAATATCAGCTTTTTTTTTGTTTGTTTTTGTTTTTGCTTACTGATTCAGTTTCATTTACTTACACTAAAATGTGAAGCAGAAAACTGTAAATAAACTCAAAAGAAGTGTTGGAAAAGATCAGAGACTGTGTTACCTGTATTCTGACATGTCCCACCTTTTACACGAGAAATGGCCGGAACATTGGTGGAAGAGTGTTCATGATGACCACCCCCCCCCCCCATTGCCTCTCAAGGTCTGTTTAGTTATTTAAACGACCTCCTGACTGTCCAACAAGTGGAAAATTTGCAGTCCACCTAAATTAGGAAACCCCTTTATGGTGGTCAGGGTCATACTAGAGCTGGGAAGCAATTCCAGGAACACATCCTGGATGTGTCAGCAGTTCATCATATTGCACAAAGCACATTAGGAAATTGTCGCTACAAGGTCATCCACTAAAATGTGCCTATTCTAAATTATTAGGAATATACTGTAAGCAATACTTTTGGATACATACTGTGTGTCCTAGAGCCTATGACTAAAATCACCTTTTTGGTTACACATGTCCAAAACATTGTAACCGTGTTCATTTAACCTGATCTCCTGACTTGTGCATGTGCATTATAAATAATAATTTTGGGATCATTTGTTTCATGTTAATTTCAACTTTAAATTGGTTATTTTTACACCAAAGGAGCATTAACCTTAAAAAGCAACCAGAACATACCGTACTGTAATTTTACATATACAGTACAGAACCCTGAAGAGGTTATTGAAAGTTTGTGTATATATAAAAACAGAGAGAGAGAGAGAGAGGGGGGGGGGGGTGTGGGGGGGGTCATGAATATGTCACATATAATGTGACTATAAGCTTAGTCATTTCAACTGTCTTAAGATGCTCTCTTTACAACACATCACACTAAGTGTAAAGTTTATGTGCCTCATATTTGTGCTTTTATCTGCTTTACATTGATTGCATTACGAGACTATTTGTCGTACTTGTACTCGCCTTTCCCGGTGCAGTTAATGCAGTCATGCTCATATGCACTCTGTGGGCTGTGAAACTAAAAGTTATGGTGATTTAATACTTAGCTATGGAAGGGTGTCGCAGGAGATATCGCTTCAGCACTGTACAACTGCTTCGTCTGACTATGTTGTATAGTTATTTCAAGGGTCACTTAAGTGCACTTTGTGTGTCAAGATGTTGTGTGGTGTGAGTGTTTATCCCAACTTATCCTAACTCATCATACGTCAGCTGAGACGATCTCCATCTCATAATGAAGTAGCAAAAAGTACAGGAGATCAAAAGACATGTAAAGGATCAAGACATAAACAAGTATGCACGCCTTTACAGTTTGGAAAAGACATTTATCTTTTTTTTTTATTCAATTCTTTTTTTGAGAATGGAGGGTTATTTAATTCTACATAGATCCATTAAGCGTTTCCTCAGAGACACAAGCTAAATCTTTTCTTAGACCTGTGGTGCCTGGGACAAGCAGATTTCATGTCTGGACATGGTGGACTACAGAAGAAGGTTAAATGACCAGAAAATAAATAATAAAATAAAAATAAAAGTAAACCTGTCATTCATAGAATAGTTCTAGCATTTGCTTACTGCCAAAAATATGATTACTGCCAAAACAGAAAAAAAGTAAAAGACTAAACTGCCTGGCTAAAAAAAAAAAAAAAAAGTCACTATTTCAAATGGGTCAAGCAAAGAAAACAACTAAGGAGATTTGAAATTACTGGAACTAGGGTAAGAACACATTTTCAAAAAATTCAAAGGATGAAGCGCAGAACAGTCAACTTTCTGGAAGAAGTGTGGTAAGAAAAAAACAACACAGTAATAACCTTAGCCTTATACCTTATACAGTATGAAATAGTAAAAGTAAAAGCATTTGAAGTGAGACTAAAAAACGAGAGAAAATGGACTTGAATATGCAAGGCAGCATGAAGATTGGACTTTGAAGTGATGGAAAAAAGTCATGTGGTCTGATGAGTCTAGATTGATCTTATTGCAGAGCGTTTGGTGTGTCAGGGTAAGAAGGAAAGTGCATGAAGTTTGTGAAGACCCATCATGCATAGGTCCAACTGCACAAGCCTCTGGAGACAGTGTTATGATCTGGGGTCGCTTCAGTTGGTCAGGTCTAGACTCAGCAACGTTATGTGGCAATAAAATGAAGTCAGCTGATGACCTGAATGTACTGAATGACTCGAGTATCATCCATGGAGTTTTTCTTCCCTGATGGCATGGCCATATTCCAGCACTCACATTGTGAAAGAGTGGTCTCGAGAGAATGAGGAATCATTTTCACACATGAACTGGACACCACACTGTGCTATAATCTAAGATGAACATTAAATTAAATTAAATCTTAGTTTGTCCAGACAGTGTACATTAAAAAAGATTCCTCACTAATTATGGAACAGAAGCATCTCAGACATCGGTATCTGATTAATAATTAAACTGATAAGTCTATAATGTCCAGTGGCTCATAAACAGAAGACAACACTGTTTCACTGTGTTAGGAAATCACAGCGAGCAGGATTATAGAGAAGCTTAAGCAGGGTAACATTACAAATCCACACAGTGTACCATAGTATTTTGGTGAGATATATTTATGATATCATAAAATTGAGGTGTCAATAAATTAGTATGAAAGAAAAAAGAAATGGGCAAAGCCTAATTTTTTTTGGCCTTTTTGACTGTTCATCTATTGCTATAGTCGATAACTTTTTTTACCGCCACACAAAAACTGGACAGTGTAGGGATTAGTAATGATAAGGAAAAATAAAACTTTACGTTAACGAACAATATTATGGCATGAGGCTTATGCGGACTTATTTTAATCGTAGTTGAAATGGGAAAATTTATTTAAATAGATGTTTAGTACTTGTATATGCACTAACGCAGACATTCAAAGTTTGTTAATGTTAACTAGTACCATAAATAAAGTTAGTTATGAAAACCTTAAAGTTAATTAAAAAGCAAAGTCTTTGCTTGTGGATGTAGAATTTTGAACTCTGTCATACCTGTAATAAACACCTGTAATGCACAAACATAAGGAAACCCCGACAAAGAGGCCTTTTTAAATACTGTGAAACACATGTGTTCTGTCAGACTGTGTGTATATATTCTCAAAATGTCCTTTCCATTTTAGTATCTTCTAAGGTATACAAAATTAAGGTATAAAAAAGGAAAAACAAGCATCCTAAACTCGATACTTGTAATATACCTGTACATGGACACACTATAGATATTTGGTAATATATTGTTGTATAATATAGAATAGTCACTGTGAGTAGACCAAAGCATTGTCACGTATTTGACGTGGTTGTTTTGCCATTAATGTGGTGAAAGTGTCACTGAGTGTAAGTGCTATATAAATATAATAATTTTGTAACTATTGCAGTATTTGTATGAAGCCATAATATTGTATTTTTTCATGCTGTATATTTCTGACTGTTTTTAATAAAAAAATATATCTGGTAAATAAACAATGCATTCTGGAGTCATTTCACTCCGTCATTTCAGTTATCTTTCAATATCATTCAATTAATTTTCTTCACTTTTAATTTAACAGGTTTTAAGTGAAATAAATTTATCATTTATACGTAATTAAGCCATTCATTTTTTTGTGTTTTGTTCTCCTGTTACGCAAAAATCTAACACATTAAAACTGATTATAATCAAAAAAGAGGTGCGTGCTCTATTTTGTCAGGCCAACTTTTAGCTTTGATTAGCTAAAGCTTTTGCATTGTTCCAAAAACCTTATCCAGTGTCAACACCAACAGTTATTTTCATTCAAAGATGCATAATTTTTTGACTACAATCTTGGCTATAAACACAGATCAATTTAATTCGATTCAATTGCATTTATATAGCACATTTAACAATGGTCATTGTCAAAAAATTTCATTGTCATGTTCATAGGCAAAGTGTGAAAAAATATGCATAAATTATAATAAAAAATAGTAATAAAGTAAAACCTTCCTTAGCAAATCCCAAAGCCTGTTTCAGATACATTAGTAAAAAAAAAAAAAAAAAAAATTAATCAAAAAAAATTTATAATATTATTTTTCCTATCCTTACCACTGAAATGCATTAATTGGTGAATCTATGTAATATTTAAGGTTTCCATAAATCAATCATTCTTTGTGCAGGAAAAAAAAAGTTTAGTTTTTTATGCTTTACTGCATTGACACTTTCCTGTCATATTTGTGGTTATGTCTCCATCATGTGGAGATTCCTCATTGTAACTACAGGTGCAAGCGATAGTGATAAACAATCCCAAAAACAACATAAATAATTATTTAAAACAAAAGCTTAAGCTTTAGAAAACTTCAGAATGTATTTGTTTATTTAAAGAAACACAAAAAGAACAATATTTGTGTTGTATTGGTACAAATGTCTAGATAATTAGAAATTAACAATAATAAAATAATATAATATAATATAATATAATATAATAATATTATTATATATTATAATTATATTATTATATTATATATATTATATTATATATAATATTATTATATTATATATATATTATATATAATATTATTATATATTATAATTATTAATATTATAATAATTTTACCAAAAAAATAAAATGTCTAAAGTCATGAATTTGTAGAACAGAATAATGCTTTGTCAAGAATAAATTCTGATAAATAAACAAACAACGCAAAGAGTTTTTTTTTAATATGAATTCATGTTTAATGAGTTAGAAATTCACAAACTATAGACAAACATTGTGTTTGTATGTTCAAACTTGTTTTTCTTCACTTTGATACCCATCTGTGTACAGTATATACAGTATAACTGTTGTATGATATCATGGTCCATTGCATTTTCATTCTAAACATAATATTTTGTCTAAGCAAAGGAAAAAAGTGGGATAAGTCCCCAAAATATTTAATAATTAATTCAGTATAACAACATGCTTGGACTATGATTTAGAAATCTACAGAAAAAAAAATTATCAAGACAGAGGTTTGATTACAACTACTGTACTGTATGTCTCTCTTGAAGTAATTATTCTCTGAACTAACTAACTCTGATCAAAGCAAGAGTTTATTAATAGAAAAATAAAATAGTGATAGCCTAATCACTCTGATGTACCTGCAGTAAATGATGTACTACTGTATATGTACACATGTCTAAAAGCAGAACACTAGTATTTGAGCCTGTACCAAACTATTGCGAAGTTGGAAGCACACAACTGACCCTGAGAGCCCTGACCTTTTACATGTTCTCATGTCTATGTGGACATCTTCTGGGTACGCTGGTTTTCTTTCACAGCCCCACAAATTCCATGGTGGAAGGTGGGTCAATGACTAAATTGTGTGGGACAATGGACAAGTGTCCCATCCAGAAGGTATTCCTACTTTGTGATCCCCCACAACCATGACCAAGATATGGTGTTTATTAAACATAGATGATTTAAGGTATATTATTTGTGTATAACCAAACATCTGGGACTAGTGTAGTTCTGGATGACATGCATATTAGGATAATATAGGATAGTGTTTGTGTATGTGAGTGCACTGCAATGGATTGTCATCCCATCCAGGGTGTATTCCACCTTATGCACCACGTTTCATGGGATAGGCTCCAGGTGAATGTTTATGACAACAGAAACATTAAACAAAACTGTAAACTCAAGAAAACAGCAAACCAACATAAACGGATGCAAGACAAACAGCCAGCTGTGACAAGCACTATATCAACTTAACAGGATTCAGGTGACTGTCATCACACCATGTGACTATCATAGCCCGCGCTGGGAAATGGAGTTAAGAACAAGAATCAACATGAAAGTTTTCACAAAACAGCTCAAACAATCCCAAAATAGGGGACACATATGGGAGGGACATGATAGAGAAATTTATTTATGTAGGAGTTACACATATAACCAAGTCTGTAGGTCAAATGAAAAGCAATTCTAAAATAGTAAACCAGCTCATTTAAAAGCCGCTGAAAACAGACTAAATAGGAACTTAAAGTATTAGCTCCTGTATGTATGATTGCCGTACACAGTGAATGTCACGCTTTGGTTAAGTTGCTGGAAAGCTGCATGTCTGATAGCAAAACTGACATAAGACTGATTATTTTAGTCTGTAGAAATCAACAGGTCAACACAGAAGAACTCAATGAATGAAGCAGTGATTATTTCTTCATTGATATTAGAATTAACAGAAATTAATGGAGTGAAAAGTTAATGACAGGGGTTGTGTTTAAATGTACTGAAACAGGTTCTGTGTTGCTGAGATGTCTCATTCTATAAATAGGATTAACCTTTGTAGACCCGACTGAAGCTCGTCAAGTAGAGGTATAGGTGTTGGAGACTGTAATTTCTGCACAACATACAATTATATACAATTAGGAAATACTATACAAGAAGAAGGACAAAGAGGACAAAATTCCTTTAAGACATTACATTTTAGGGTATGTGCATGTAAAGGTATGTATGCAAGATTGGTGACTATTGTTTTTATTTTTACTGTTAGGGGACCTAGGACATTTTTAAAAGTCTTTAAAATAAATATTCACTCTTATTAATTTCAAAAAGTGCATGCAATGTTCTTGGTGTCACAGTTCACACTTCGTTCACTTTATGTCACATTTTGTTCCATTTGTTGTCACTTTCGTTACATGGTTGGTGTTGACTCGGGAGTTAATTGGTTGCACCTGCTGCTGGTTCCACCTTTATTTGTGTTGTGTTTAAGTTTCATTTTAATACTTTCTGCAATGCTGAACCTTAACTTATTTCAGGATTTGCATTAAATTAATTAATACTTTTTTTTTTTAGCATCTGTCAAACATTGAAGGTTTAATATGTGATAATGCCATTATTGTATTCATGACCAAACCTGAAGGAATAAGGTTATATATGTACTCATAGAATGCCCTAGTACAGTACCTTCTAAACAAATCTTTTTATAACAGACTTTTATTGTATTTTTTTTTTCTGTTTTGACATCACAATTGGCATATTTTCAGAGGATTTATTATTATTATTATTATTATTATTATTATGGTATTAAATTTTTTTTATCTACTTTACCATAATGTGGTTTCAGGGCTTAGAATGTTTATGATTTAAAATTCAACAACAGAGTTTTGAACATTTCATGCCAGAATTTTTTTTTTGACAAATTATTTCCCTCAGGTACACAAATGATCTAACCCCCCTCCCCCAAATTGCAGATTTTCTGTCTGATTCATGAGTTTTTTTATAAAACTTTAGAAGGTGTATTTATATACTTCAAATTGATGTGATCTACACACTTACTTGCCATTTACTTGTTTAAATTTCTGCCTTTTATCTAATTATTTTAAGCAAGAAACTATGCACTAAATATATCCTCAATTTGTACCGTTATACTTTTTGCACCTTTTGCAAAAACTGAAACCCATCATATAATGAGTATATAAGTGTATGGTTTATATAAGGTCATGTATTAAAATCCACCAATCTTCATGTCTTCAGCTTAGTATTCATTACACCAATACATCATAACAATTGAAGAGTTTTCTATAATGATTAGTGTGCTACAACTATGCTTAATGTTTAACCTACAGTAAGTCTTAAAATTTTTTGAAGGAAGTTATGTAGTCACTTTAACCATGTTATATTATTGATCCTATGCTGTAGGATATAAAATAGCCATCTTTCACATTTGGGTGTAAGAATGAAAAAGCTATTGGGTTGGTAATATTAAGTATTTTCTTTTTATAAATAAATGTCAGTGTTTTGTTATGTAATGTTTGGTTGTTCCATTATGGAACCCATGTGGTTGAGTTGCATTGCTTTAGATCCTGCAGCCTTTTAAAAGAAATGACTCAATATAACAACACTCAACAGAATATTACTTAATAATATCTGGAATTGGATGTAAGCAAGCACATATGGGTTTGATGGTCAGCACTGGGGATAGTTTAATTTGTGTGACAAGACATGTTTCAGTGTTTTAACAAAACAAACAACTAGAAAAACATCACTTTAAAGTATATTAAAAGACAGATTCTTGCAGTATGAAAATATATACAGGAACATGTACAGTACCTCTCTCTACAAAATATTTCCTTTTCAGTCAAATATCAGAAGTCAGAAGATAAAATAAAAAGCATATCTTTTTTGTCATGGTTTTTTACCTCTAAACATTTACATTAAGAACGGTGGTGCAACAGGTAGAGTTGTCATCTTACAGCTCAGGTTACTGTCTGTCCATGAATTCACATCTTCTTCCCATGCTCATGTGGATTTCTTCTGGATCCTTTCGTAGTGACGCCAAATTGCCTAAGTTGTAAGTGTTTCCATCCAGCGGACTTGGTATCCCAATCAAGAGTTTATTTCCACCTTTTCTAGCTAAGTGCTTTGTAAGTGTGATTTCATCATGCAGTGAATGTCATAATGTGATTGTATTGTTGGAAACCTACATCCTATGTTGAATTTAAAACAAGCCTAAATCTATTCAGCTCGTTTAGATCCCTGGATGTCACAAGTGTCTACAATGCTCCTACACGGTCACATCACAACCCTACTGTATATAGACATTAATAACAAGAAACATAATCAACAAAACAAAACTTAGCGAACAATTGAAATATTATTTTCCCACTGATGATCCAAGAAAAAAAGAATGAATCGAGTGAATAGACAAAAATGCAGTGCATGAATAAGGTTTAGATTTTTAGAACTATAGATAGTCGGACAGGTTTTCCCCACAGCACCACAATTCATATGTTTCGGTAATTGGCATTCAGAAACAGCATCATGTTGATATCTTCAAGCTCTAGGCATTTCCTCCTGTTGAAAATAATCCGTGAGTTCTTCTCATGCATCATCTGCTCTATTGGAATAGCAGTAGAGATCACACTGAGATATTTTTTTGCAACCTTGGCCAAGTCCTTTGAATTGTTTTGAGCTTCCCAGTACTGCAGCAGATTCTGAGTTGCTGGGACATCTTTTTCTGCAATGTACCGCAGAAGTAAGCCTTCACAATCCTGGTTGCACAGTTCCTCTTTGATCTTTGCTTTGACTTTTTCCCCTTTATCAGTCTTCAGTACACTTCTTTTGAATCTGGGGTTCAGGGCTGTGCTGACAGTGAACCAAATATTTTCATTGACGTTTCCAAAATGATATTTACATCTCTCGCTGAGCTTCGAGGCTACGTTGTTTTCTTGTGTGAGACTTTGCAGACTCAACTGAAGCTTGTCAATCAGAGGTATGATGTTGGAGACAGAAACATATCTGCATGTCCCAATCTCCTGTGTGACGTTTTTGACAACCGTAAGCACCTTGTTCATATTTTCCAGCAAAACCCTTTCTTTTTCATTTAGCCAAAGATCATCATTACGTTTGTAATCAGCATCCTGGGAAAAACCTGGCCACTTTTCGCAGATCTTTCTCACCATGTTAAGTGTTGAAAGCCAGTCCCCATGAGATGATTGTGTCAACTGGGGACACCATAAAGCTTCGTTTTCCTGGTGGAAAAATGTAACAATACGACGGCATTTATTTATCAAATATCTCCAATCGGGGCTTTCCACAACTTCTTGGATGACTTTGTTGAGGGTGTGGCTGAAGCAAGGTATGTACGTCCACTTTGATCCTAGCTTGCCCTTTTTCATTTTATCCACATTGACGACCACCACCTTTATTTTATCCGCTACCTCCCATTCTCTTGAAATCCTCCAAAGATGTTCATGAACCTTTTCTGGTGTATCTTCACCAAGAAGATGAGCTGTTTCTAGAGTGTACGATTTCAGATGCCACTTATCATCAATAAAGTGACATGTTACTGTTAGATACGACTCTTTTTTGCTTGAGATCCACAGTTCAGCAGAGAGCACTGGATTGACGGCATCTATCACAGCTTTTTTCACAATAGTCTTTGTGGTTTCATACATGCTCGACAGTTCTTTTCGGACTGCAGAGGCGCTTAGAGCAGAATCAGTATTGGGGTTTAGGGCTTTTATGAAATTGTGGAATCCATCTTCTTCAACAAGTAGTGGTGTCTGTAAATCTGTAACAATCAACTTTAGAATGTGTCTTTTCCAATCCAAATTGTCTCCTAAAATAAAAAATAAAAAAATAAAAATGAGAACGCTATATGTTGTCAAATCAGCCTGGTGTGTTTCTTAACACTTGCATCAAAAATATTTCAGTAATATTCCATCATAAATTATTTGGGAAAAGAGTAGTCACTGTTTTTTTAATCATCTTATACTAAGTTTAAAACAAATAACAATAAAACATAGAAGAATATGAAGAAGTTTAAAAGAATATGTTGGCAAAGTGACTTATTTGGTTTACAGTAGGTAAGTTACTTTAAATCTCGCATAATTTATACCCTTCTATTTCAATTCTATTTTATTTTGGTAGCTTTTTATAAATATTGTAATTTTTCAGGCTAAATTCTTGTAATAAAAAAATCTTATTTTTATACAGTATTACTTTTATTGATAAATTATATTTGTTCCTTTTAGTGTACTCTTTAGGACAATTTAACTCTGTATGTGACAAAAAGAAATCGAATTTGAAATGTGTAGTCCTATAATCTGACAATCTTTATTGTAACTAACAAGTACTCACCTTGGCAAGTGGACGGCTCCTGTTTAATAACTGGCATGTGTCGCTGGAAGTCATGATCTCTTCTTCTTGAACCAGGATGATAAAGGTCTCTGTTTGATCTCCCACTTTCTGTACCAGGAACAATTCACAAAACAAAAAATCTATACCATTTCCACATGCATTTTTATGTAAATATATCAGATTATTCATATTATGCATTTAGCAAACACTAACTTAAGAATGCATATGGTTGATGTTTAATATCTGGTTTGTGTTGTGGGAAATCATGTCCTCTTCCTCTCCAGGAACGACGAAAGAATGGTCTAGTGGCGTTCCCACTTTCTGTTCAAAACAATTTCAAGATACATTCCAAAACTGTTGATCAAATGCAAAAAGACCACTTTATATGATGACTTGACCTACAGTATGACTTGATCTGATATTTATGTTATTAAGTGACAAACTTTTTAACACATACAGTATTTGCATTAATGGCACACATTCTTCTGAAAAACAAAACAAAACAAAAACAAAAAACAAACAAACAAGAATTTTATTTTTAAAATAAAATTTTATATTTCCCCAGAACTTCATATCTTATTATTAATTAATATTGCTTAATGTATCATTTTAAACTATAGCATTGCTGAATCCTAAATTCTGATTAATAAGAAGGAGTTTTCTTTAGCACAGTTTTATTTGAATGTGTTTGTCCTATATGATATAATTTCTGCACGTGCATTGTGAATGTGACACATAAGTTAATATTAAACATATTAAACAGGTAGTGTCTCCATGAAGGTGTTTATTTACAATTCATGCAAGGTATCTCCAGTGTCAGCACTAAGAAGTTGAATTTATACTGTAGATGTGATTTACTGAATGCCAAGTGGAAGTTTGGGGGAAACATTATGACAGGACTTCAAGTAGGGTTAGTATTTAGTGAACCCCAAAATAGGTAATCTTTGAGGATTGTGACTAGGTCATGTGATGTTTCGGAGCTGATGGGTAATGTAGTTCTTGTTGGCCATTAAACTAGTAGATATGCAACACTCAACTAAGAGGTCAATATGAACAATAAACACATTTTTGTTTTAAAGTGTTAGTTAAATACTTTAAAAACTAATCCTGTGTTTGTAAGTTTTAAGCATGATGCATGGTTCAACTACGTCATCAAAAATCTGCATTTTATTTGTTTAGCATGTCGAAACAAATGAGAGAGAGAGAGTGAGAGAGAGAGAGAGTGAGAGTGAGAGAGAGAGAGAAGTTTTGAGTATCATAGTTACATATCTCCCAGAGATATGTTACCTGCTTTAATGGAGGTCTGGGTTTTGTACACATTTTTAAAAGGCAGAGTTCGGTTCTCATACGGATGATCCCTCCTCCCTTTTTGGAAAAGACTTGTGTTTTTTGGTCCTGGAAAAAAATAATAAAAAAATCCACCTGTTATGGTATATGCTTACAAATTAAAAATTTTAAAGATAAATTGTCTGGTTATGAAGATTTGTTCTTTCATCAGATCTTAACTTCAAGCAATTTATTTAATTTATTTTAACTGCCATAACCTTTGTTGATTCATGATGTATAAACCATGAACAAAACACATTTTTGTAGGCATTTTGTAGGTACGCTACAGTGTTGAATCATACAGTACAAGAAACCTGACAAGATTACAATGATAATGAATTCGCCTGCACTATGTAAAGTGTGAGTCATTTTTAAAATTATAATATATGTTATATATTTTTTATTTTAAGTATCAGAAAGTACAGTTTTTTTCTAAATAATTAATTTTATTTAGCACATTCTTTCAGCATTCCAGTGCTAATCTGACAAAACACTGTTGGACTTATTGAGAGTGAATTTGGCTCTCTCAGACGAGTGTTCACTATTAAAAAAAAGAAGAAGAATAAATTCTCACCAGGACAAGCTCTCCGGTTATCCATGATCCACAAAACGTTGTGTGCCTTTTTGCTCTTGCCAGGCTTTGTTGTGTCACCACTGCGTATTTTCATTTGCCTGGTTGTGCAAGTAATGTTTCGGTTTCTTTTTTGATGAAACTAAAGTACAACCTTTTCACTGGGCATGCACTTTCTTGTTTCCTCTTTACCGACTAAGGAAGAGCAGGCAATATACTGTATACTATACTCTAAAATTGTACTAATATGTTTTTAAAGCACATTTATAATATTAATAAAAAGTACGGACAATAGAAAAACTATTTAACTTTCCAAAAAACTTTCTAGATGCCAAATATATGTGAGTACACTCAAATGGCATTTTTCAAATTTTCAAATCGCTTCCTTGTTGGAACAACTCCAGAGGTGAACTCATCCCGTAATGAATCCTAGCCAAATTATATTTAGGGCACAAAGTCTAAAATGACTCACTGAACATTTGCACATTTGTGACTGACTTGCAAAATCCCAGTGATTTTTCCCCACCTGGGTTAACTTGACCATTTGACTGGCACAACCCAAGGTTACTTGGCTCCTGGTCTGGTGTCATTGGTTAACCACATGCTCTAAAAACTGGCACTGATGGGTGACATATACTGTATGGCTTGTCTGTCAGTGAATGTAAAAACAGGGGCATTGGTAGGTCAAAGAATTATTATTATAATTTGAAAGTGGCTGTGCATTACTTATCCCACCTATATCCAAAGAGTTCATTTATATTTTATACTTTGACAGTTATCCTCTTGTGTACTGGAAGGAAAGCACTGCAGAGGTTTGTGACAGGTCTGACTATGATGAAGTAATTAATAATGTAGTGACAATAGTGCCGCAACATCCTAAAAACCATTGCAAAGTGACTTCCTTTTGTTGGAGACAACATGTGCACATAGGTTATTTGTGGCCAGAATAACTGGCATTTGTCAAGGGGCTTCAACTAACTCTCTACCAATAAGTTCTTCTTTATATGACCAGAGAATTGGATGACAAAGGCATCAGGAAACAAAGAGCCAACAAAAGTTCAACAACAACAAAAGTTTACCGTGACTCTCTGTTGGCCTGGGCAGTATAGTCAACATAAATATTATGTGAATATACTGTAAGTAAACGAACACACTTACAAAATCACACTATCATGAGTTAAATCATAATAATTGTTTAGTTGTATGTATTCAGTATTAAAGAAAATGCCTCAAAGAGTTTGTGTTTGTGCTTTTCTCTTTTTATCCAAGTACAATACTGTATATTCAGGTACATTATGACCTAAAACAAGTGTATATCCCTTACTTCTTTCTCTTCCCAAGTCATTGAAATGTTGCCCGGACCCCAGTTATCTCCCATGGCATCTTTTCTAGCTGTTAAAATGACCCTGCATGTATGAAGGCAAATTTCTCAATGTCCTCTATTATCCAGATAGATAATCTCTACTATAAGACATCAACTATGCATGACTCTCTGTGTAGATCAGTGATTGTTCTTTGGGTCAGTGTGCGATAGTCCAAACACATGCTCAACTGTCTAAAATTCTCCTATGCAAAACAATTAGTGAAGCATATGGGCTCAGGTGCCAATAGAATGATTAATTTAGTGAAAATAGAACCTCTAATTTACTATTAAAAAAAAATCACTAGTTACTCTGTTCTACTAAGGAAAACACACCTGCAACAAGTTTTATCAGGTTAATGAGCCATGGGGTGTTTTGTCTTTAATGCTATTTGGGAATAAAAAGATTAAGCACCCAGACCAAGAAT